>JAHRHZ010000127.1:779372-844686 GCA_024137785.1 Ginglymostoma cirratum | reverse complement strand
CTACCTACACTCACCTTTACTGGCTCCATCCCCGCCTCTTCGACTTGTCTGCCTCCTCTCCACCTATCCTCTCCTCTATCCATCCTCTATCCGCCTCCCCCTCTCTCCCTATTTATTTCAGAACCCTCTTCCCCTCCCCCATTTCTGATGAAGGGTTTAGGCCCGAAACGTCAAGTTTTCCTGCTCCTATGATGCTGCTTGACCTGCTGTGTTCATCCAGCCCCATGCTTGTTATCTTACATTGCTGAGAAGCAGGTCCAGTATTTTCACCTAGTTATATTGACAGAATGGTGCAATAGTTTCAGGTCAGGATTGTGAGCAACTTGGTAGGGAACTCAGAGGGTGGTGTCCCCATGTGCCTGTTGCTATTGCCCTTCTAGGTAATTGTGATTGTGATTTAGGGAAGCGGTGTTGAAGGAACCTGGGGAAGTTGTTAAGTTGTTTCAGTGCATGTTGGTGTTGGTACAAACAATTGCTGTTGTCCAGCAGTAATGAAGAAAGAGAATGTTGAATGTCACTATTGGAGTTGGAATCATAGAATTGATGCAGTGCCCAAGGAAGCCATTTGACTATTGTGTCTGCACTGGCTTTCAGAACAAGAATCTCACCCAGTGCCGTTTTCCTGTCTGCTCTCTCTCGAAGTCTGTGCATTGTTCCTTTACAGCGAAGAGTCTAATTCCCTTATTGATTATCATGATTCATGTACCCAGATTACAGTACAGTCTGCTTTGTCCTGGATGGAGTTGAGTTCCTTTATATATTTGGAGATGCACTAATCCAAGCAAGTGGGCAGTATTCCATCACATTTTGGACTTGTACCTTGTAGATAGTGGAAGGTTTTGAGGAGTTACTGGAGGAATTCCTACCCTCTGACCTCTTGTAGTCACAGAGTTTATACGGTTGGCCCAGTTCAGGATGTGGCCGATGAAAACCCCAAGATGTTGATAGTGGGGGGAATCAATGATGAAAATGCTCTTTCATGTCAATGCAAAATCATTAGATTCTCTCCTGTTGAAGATGATCATTCCCTGCCAATTGCTTGTAATCAGTCCAAAATTGAATCTTGTTAAGGTGAATAGAGACTGAAAATAAATATCCACATGAATATAGACTGTTTTATTGACTGAGGAGAAGTGAATAGTGCTGAACATTGTACAATCATCAGGGAATATCCCCATTTCTGACCTTCTGATATGGGCATGGTCATTGATAAAGTAACTGAAGACGTTTGGGCCTTACACACCACCACAAATTCCTGCAATGATGTCTTAGTGCTGAAATGATTGGACTCCGTGACTACAATCATCACTCATTGTACAAAGAATGGCTCCAACCAGTGGAATCGTTTCACATTGATTCAAATTTTGCTTCCTGATGTGACACTCCATCTACTGTTGCCTTGATATGACGGGCAATCACTTCCCAGCTTTCCCCTAGTATGATGATACTGGTGTGCAGTGAGTTGAGATGAGCGTTTGAACCCAGGCCTACAGTGAGAGTACCTGAATCATTTCTCCCTAGTGTGAACACGCTGGTATGTCAGCGGATTGGTTAACTGTGTGACCCCTTTCCCACAGTCTGAGCAGGTCAAGTTCCTCTCTCATCTGTGGCTATGTCAGTGAATTCTGAGGTCAGATGGGACACGAACCTCTTCGCACATTCCTCACATTTCCATAGTTTTCGACCTTTGTCAGTGCGTTTACATTCTGATCGGCCTGGTGATCGGCAGAATTCTTGTTCTCATGTGTACAGCTTCTCCCCAACGGGCGCAATGATTTTTCCTTGCATGTTCAAAATTCAGGAATAGTCAGGCACTATAAGCTGGCTGATTGTCAGATTCTGAGGTGCTGTTTGGGTTGAGTTTTCCAACAGCAGATCCAATCATCGAATCCCTACAACACGGAAGGACACTATTCTGCCCATCAAGTCAGCACCAACCTGCCAAGGAACACCCCACCCAACTCCACCCTCCTACCGTATTCCCGTAATGCTACATTTCCCATGGCTAATCCACATAATCTATACAGACTCAGACACTGGGGATAATTTAGCATGGGCATTCCGCCTAACCTTCATATCATTGGACTGCAGGAGGAATCCCCCGCAGACACGGGTAGAATGTGTAAATTCATGCAGAGAGTCCCTCAAGAGCGGAATCTCACCCTGTCTTAGACATCATGAGGCAGCAGTGCAAACCACTGAAACATGCGTCGCCCGTAAATCCTTCTAATATCCTGTGCAATTTGTTAATCTGAAAGTTTTAAAACAGAAATAAGTGTGAGAGAACAGACAATAACACAAAGGAGGGTTGTGAAATGGAGCTAAATGAAACTGGAAATTTGTGGTGGTGATAGCAGAAGAAAGTTGCCACGAGAGCTGCTCAATTATGCTAAAATCACACTTCGTTCACTCCCATTGGTTGGAAGACCAGCTGCTCTGGCTCGGTCCTCCACCCTTGCCCCTCATTCACTCTCATTGGTTGGAGGATCAGCCGCTCATGCTCTGACCTCCTGCCCCGCCCCTCACTCTCTTCCATTGGTTGGACTAATTGATTGATGGCCTTCTCTGCTGGTCCAACGATGACGTGGAGATAAAATCCAAAAGAAGTGTGGATGCTGTAAATCAGGAACAAAAACAAAGTTGCTGGAAAAGCTCGGCAGGTTTGGCAGCATCTGTGAAGGAGAAAACAGAGTAAACGTTTCGGGTCCGGTGACCCTTCCTCAGAACACAGAATGATGTGGAGATTGTGGGAGTTGAACAGGGTGGACATGGTCAAAAATCACACGACACCAGGTTATAGTCCAACAGGTTTATTTGAAAACACGTGCCTTTGGAGTCTTTCTGCTTCTTCAGGTGCTTGTGAGAGAGGAAGCAAAAAGACACAGAATTTATAAGTATTTTAGCTTCCTCTCACGAGCACCTGAAGAAGGGGAGAGACTCCTAAATCTTGTGTGTCCAATAATGGGCCCAAGTCGCTTTGGAGCATGTGCTGATAACGCAAGCCAGCCTGCGGCTGCAGATAGAGTGGTTTCCGGGTCTCATGGAATTGTGGGCAGTTTGGCAGCCATGAGAGAGAACGTCTCAGGTATTTGTGTCTGAATCAGGAAACGGATCGAGAGACGGTGAAGAATTGCTCAGATGAAGGTCTGTCTCCAACCAGCTGCATTTATGAAACTCTTGGCCAATTATCAGTAATAGAAAAAGTAATTGCCAAAGAAAGACAACAGGTTTGGCAGCATTTGAATAGAGAAGACTGTTACAATTTCAAATTCAGCAACTTTCTGTCAGACTGAATTTATTTCTGTTTATTACAATCGTTGTTCTGCTCCAGTTTGTATTTTAAACAGATTTTGGTAATAATGCCTGGCTATTCCAACCAGAATTCCATACAAGGCAGAATATGATCTACCTCCATTAGCAGTGTACAAACCCGCCCTGATATTTCACCATTTTGAATGACGTTTTAAAAAAAAAATCTCGCTGTGCCTCTGCCAGTCTGGTTGCACCTCTCTCTGTGTTATTTTTTTCAGCCGCTTAGTTTACAGCCTCGAGTTCTCAAATTAAAATCTATAATTTGAGAAACTGACCACATGATATCTGCCGCCATCTGTCTTCCACCGACCACGCACCTTCCATTGATGTTTATCGAAGATTTCATAGTAGTGCCAGGAACTGTGATCAAATCAGGGGAACTGGTTACATTGCAACTACATTTAAATCCTCTTCCAACTGAGAAAGCCCTCGAAAATTAATCACAATTTCAGAGGAAACTATAAAACACACATGGAGCAATGAATTGAATTATTGATGATACTTAGTTGGTGTGTTAGGATTCTTGAACGAATAAAACACTGCCGATGGTTCAAATCTGAAAGACGAACAGCAAAGTGAGCAACTCTCAGCAAGGCGAGACACAGTCTGGTACACTTTACAAGATAACCAAGGGAATGTGGAGTAAATTAGTTGGTTATACTGGGAGACAGGGACAACAACAAGAGGTGGGAATGACTGGAAAGGGGATCGCGGGATAAAGACACGTGACTGGGTCAGAGAATGTGGACAGCACAGCGAGACTCCCTGAGGTACTCGCCTTGGACTGTCCTGCTCCTGGGCAGGGCTGGGTTAGGTGTCAGGGTGCAAATTGCAAGGTCTGGCAGCATCTGTGAAGGAAAAAAACAGTGTTAACTTTTCGGGTCCGGTAACCCTTCCTCAGAAGGATCCTGAAATCCTGAGGAAGGGTCACCGGACTCGAAACGTTAACTCTGTTTTTTCCTTCACAGATACGCCAGACCTGCTGGGCTTTTCCAGCAACTTTGTTTTTATTCCTGATTTACAGTAACCACAGTTCTTTCGGTTTTTATTTTGGAGGTTGGAAGGTTGTTCTGTGAACTGGGCATGACTGAGGTTGTGACCAACAGGTCAGGAGGGATATCAGAGCAGAAGCAGCCTCTGCTCCACCTTTTCTTCGTGAATGTTTGACTGGAGTCGAGTTGGTGAGTGTTTAGAACTCTCTGTCCATATCCTGGCAATGTAGGTGGACTGTAGGTCACTGTGTGTTAGATCATATCGTCAACCCTCGCTCTTCCCCTTTCTCCCAATCCCAGTTACAGGCTGCAGGCTCCAGTGGATGCAGGACTATGGTCAATCTCGGCGCTGATTTGGGTGCACAGAGATGGTTTAGTACTTGGTGATAATGACAGATCATTCTGCCCAGTAGGATAGAATCTAATCTATCGGCAGGGAACCACACAGCCCTCAGAGACTGGGGTTAATTTTTTTGGAGCAGAATAGACTGAGGGGGGACATGGTTCAGATGTATAAATTTATGAAGGACACAGACAGAGTAAACAAGAATGAATCTTTCGGCTTAGTGGTAGAATCAGTATCGGAGGGCATGGATAAGGGCCAGGAGGTTTCGATGAGATGTGAGGTTTTTTTCACTCAGATAATGAGGGAAGTCTGAAACTCACTGCCTGGAAGTGTGGTAGAGGTAGAAACTGTCATAACATTCCAGAACTATTTGGATGTATAAAATAAACACTGAAAGAACTGCGGATGCTGTAAATCAGAAACAAAACAGAAATTGTTGACAAAGTTCTGCACGTCTGGCAGTATCTGTGGAGAGAAATCAGAATTAATGCTTCTGGTCGAGTTTCCCTTTTTAGATCTATTCTGTCCCCAGGTGCTGCCAGACGTGCTGAATATTTTCAGCAATTTCTTTTTAAATGTATACTTGTGATGCCAATACATACACACTTGTGGGCCAAGTGCTGGAAATGGCACTTGAATAGTTAGAGAATGTATTCGTCCGGCATCGATTCGATGAGCCGAAGGACCTTTTTCTCTGCTGTGGACTTTGAAACTGGGTGAATGGTTCAGGTCGGTGAGCAAGGGGAGGGTGAGGGGTACAGTGAACAAAGGGAATGAGTGGGTGAATGGCGGGCCAGTTTCATTGAGAAAAGATTTCATGTTGCGAAATCAAGGAGAGTGGTGATGGAGAAGTAAAGAGACAAAAGAAGTGTCTGGATGAGGTGTGAATGGTGCATTAGTAATCGTGAATGCAAAGTAAAGATAATCAGCAAGATATATATAAAAAAAGGAGCAGATAGAAAAAACATTTTGCCCAAGATGAGTTTTCTTTTCACCCAGCGAGTTGGGGAGCCTGTGGAATTCGTCACAAAAGGAAGGGGCTGAGCCCAGAACTTTAAAAGTTTTCTTGAAGGAGTTAGACATAGTTCCAAGGGCTGAAGGGATGAAAGGATATGGAGATGAAACCGGAGCAGGATATTGAATAGTGCAATGGGCATGTAGGGACGCATGGCCTGTACACGCTGAAGGAAAAAAATTACTGCAGATGCTGGAGTCTGTACTGAAAACAAATACTGGTGATCACAGCAGGTCAGACAGCATCATCTTTTCCAAGTTGCTGTGACCAGGAAAATGGGGAGGAATAACTGGGATAAACAGGGAACCAGGGATAACAGCACAGTGGAAATTACTAGGAAGGGAGCAACTGGAAAACGTTCAGAGAATGAGTACAGTACAGCTGGGTGCCAATCTGCACTGTGATGCCCATCAAGGTCCATCAACCAAGTCAATTCAGTATTTACAATGCAATAGGGATGGGGTGGAGTGGCTCTGACAATTTTTGTCACAGCAGAAGGCAGGAGATCACTGATTCCCCAGTCGTTGATTCCATAGAGACTTGCCTTGGGCTGTCCCACTCCTGGAGAGGGCTGGTGAAGGTTAAGGAAGCTGCCAGCTGGTAGGTAGCTCTGTGAGCTAGGTGGGGTTGAGGGCTTTGCTCTTCCTCTTGTTTGTGGCTGTTTCACTGGAGTCATTTTGCTGAGTGATAATAAACTCTGTCACCCCATCCCAGGAATATGTCTGGGTGGTTGCTGTGTGTGTGACAGAGTTTTGCTTCTTCTCATCTTTCCTGCTTCTCCCAATCCCAGAGCCAGGCTGCAGGCTCTGGGTAATCTGATGGGGAAGAAGGCTGTTTTATAGTTTGTTTCTTTGTGTTGCAGTGGAGTGGAGATGGAGAAGCTTTGATCCCTGGTGGATCCAGCAATTTCTAATTTGTGATTGTCAAGGCAAGGAGATTCTAGGGGACATTGTAATTTTAAAGGAATAAAGGAATGTTGTCAATTCTGTTGAGCAGGTGAGAGTATGTCACTTGAACCACTGCCATCCCTGTGCTGAAGGTGCTCACACAATGCTTTCTTTCCAAGGGTTGTTACAGTGCAGTGATGAACGATATATTTATAAGTCGACAGACACAATTGGCATTAATACATCTCCCTGACTATAATGAAACATTTACTGGCATTTCACAGATATATTATATCACTGAGTAACATAAAGCCAATGAGCAAGAAGTTTTTAAAGATATCAGCTTGAAGGACAATCTTGAAAGGAGAAAGGGTCAGTGAGGCATATGGAGAGAATTTCAGACCATATGGCTTAAGGTCTAGGTCAGTAATATATCAAAAGAAAGATTCAGAAGCTGCTCGACCTGCTGAGTGTTTCAACATTTTCTGTCTTTACTTCAGATTTCCAAGATTTAGCTTCTGCACTTGTTCTTAGTACAAAAGGGATCAGAGCATTTGGGGACAAAATGGGAACAGTCAAGTTGTAAGCCCATATAATGCCTCCTTCAGTGTTTTATCACCCAGCTCAACCTCCCATTTTTAGTTTGTGCAAACACTGACTGGGTTTTAATGATAATCCAACAGTTTAGATCAAAACCTTTCTCCCCAGTTATCGGCTCCACAAATGGTCAGTTGAATTTCTCTCAATTTCATAACCTGTGTGTGTTATTCTGCTTTCTTTCTCTCACGACTGTTTTTATTTCCTGTTTGAAAGGTTGAGTTATAATTAAAGGATTCAGACAAAACCACATCCAGCTCTGAGAGTCATTCTGTTTATCGGAACCTAATTATCAAAGGATTCTGAAAAGGAAACAGCAGCATTCATACTGGGCAGAAACACACCTACATTGTACGTGTAACAGTCTGCCAGCATTCATCTGAAATGTCAAAACACCAGCACAGTCATGGTAGGGAGAGACTGTGAAAAAATGAGGCCTGCTGGAAGGGAATTCTTTACCCATCCCAGCTGGAAACTCACCAATGCAGTCACACAGGGGAGAAGCTGTTCACCTGCTCTGATTGTGGAAAGGGATTCACACAGTCATCCCACTTGCTGAGACACCAGCGAGTTCACACTGGGGAGAAACCATTCATTTGCTCTGTGTGTGGAAAGGGATTCAGTCAGGCATCCATCCTGCTTATACATGAGCGAGTTCACACTGGAGAGAGAACCTTCATCTGCTTTGATTGTGGGAAGGCATTCACCCTGTCATCTGACCTGATGAGGCACCAGCGAGTTCGCACTGGAGAGAAACCGTTCAATTGCTCCCAATGTGGGAAGGCGTTCACACAGTCATCCAGCCTGTTGACACACCAGTGAGTTCACACTGAAGAGAGACCATTCGCCTGTTCTCTGTGTGGCAAAGGATTCATTCAGGAATCCCACCTGCTAATACACCAGCGAGTTTACACTGGAGAGAAACCGTTCACTTGCTCCCAATGTGGGAAGGCGTTCACACAGTCATCCAGCCTGCTGACACACCAGTGAGTTCACATTGAAGAGAGACCATTCGCCTGTTCTCTGTGTGGCAAAGAATTCATTCAGGAATCCCACCTGCTAATACACCGGCGAGTTCACACTGGAGAGAAACCGTTCACTTGCTCTGTGTGTGGGAAGGGATTCACTCAGTTATCCCACTTGCTGAGACACCAGCATGTTCACACTGGGGAGAAACCGTTCACTTGCTCTGTGTGTGGGAAGGGATTCACTCAGTCATCCAACCTGCTGAGACACCAGCGAATTCACTAATAACCACGGAAAGACTTTTCACCCCTCATTCACACCAAGGAATGAACAATGGTCTTGGGCAGTTGAAATGTTAATAAAATGTCTATCTGGAGGACTTGGTTTTGTTAATGATCACATCGTTGCACATGGGCCATGCACACATTGACATTGGATACAGACTGTCCATCTGCACAGTGAAAACAGGGATTTTCTGATTTATCAGGACTGGTTAATCACCCGAGTTCTTTGAGTGCTTGCAGGAATAGGATTTTGATGCTATTGACATCCATCTCCAAACCATCTGTTTCTGATGACGTTTGTAAAGGCCACTAGTCTGGTTATCTTTTGGGGATTAAAAAAAAAGTACCAATCAGCTTTCTGTTGAGCATATGATGATCAAGTCTATCTCATATCTCTAAGGCAGATAATAATTTCTTCTGAAGGGCTCTCCATCTTTCTTACCTGCTCCATCCTAACTTGCAACAAATGTGATGATCTCATGGAGTTTATTTGTGACTAAAAATGAGATAATCTGATCAGCAGCCTCTGCTTCTTCCTTCTCTACCACTATGTCAAGTTGTCTCTTAAATTCTCCTTGCTCCAGTTGTGATCCTGCGTCATTGTACAGCCTTGGCTTGTCAGTGCATATAGCTGCTTGCATACATGGCCCACAGTATGTGAGGTTTGGCTTTTTCCTTCCATCAACAGCAGTAGAATCATGCTTCAACAAAATGTGCAAAATCACAGTCTGGCATATTCCCCGACTCACCTACTAACATCAAGCCAGAGGATCGATACTGGTTGAATTGAGAATTCAGGAGGATGTACCAGGAATAGTAGCATGAATGTCTGAAAATGAGATGATATGGGGGTTCTGGTGTTGGTCTGAGGTGGACAAGGTCCATAAGACCATAAGACCATAAGACATAGGAGTGGAAGTAAGGTCATTCGGCCCATCGAGTCCACTCCGCCATTTAATCATGGCTGATGGGCATTTCAATTCCACTTACCCGCACTCTCCCCGTAGCCCTTGATTCCTTGCGAGATCAAGAATTTATCAATCTTTGCTTTGAAGACATTCAACGTCCCGGCATCCACTGCGCTTCATGGCAATGAATTCCACAGGCCCACCACTCTCTGGCTGAAGAAATATCTCCTCATTTCCGTTCTAAATTGACCGCCTCTAATTCTAAGGCTGTGCCCATGGGTCCTAGTATCCCCACCTAACGGAAACAACTTCCCAGCATCCACCCTTTCGAAGCCATGCATTATCTTGTAAGTTTCTATTAGATCTCCCCTCAACCTTCTAAACTCTAATGAATACAATCCCAGGATCCTCAGCCGTTCATCGTATGTTAGGCCTATCATTCCAGGGATCATCCATGTGAATCTCCGCTGGACACGCTCCAGTGCCAGTATGTCCTTCCTGAGGTGTGGGGCCCAAAATTGGACACAGTATTCTAAATGGGGCCTAACTAGAGCTTTATAAAGTCTCAGAAGCACATCACTGCTTTTATATTCCAACCCTCTTGAGATAAATGACAACATTCCATTCGCTTTCTTAATCACAGACTCAACCTGCAAGTTAACCTTTAGAGAATCCTGTACTAGCACTCCCAGATCCCTTTGTACTTCGGCTTTATGAATTTTCTCACCGTTCAGAAAATAGTCCATGCCCGTATTCTTTTTTCCAAGGTGCAAGACCTCACATTTGCTCACATTGAATTTCATCAGCCATTTCCTGGACCACTCTCCTAAACTGTCTAAATCATTCTGCAGCCTCCCCACCGCCTCCGTACTACCTGCCTGTCCACCCAACTTCGTATCATCGGCAAACTTTGCCAGAATGTCCCCAGTCCCTTCATCCAGATCATTAAAATATAAAGTGAACAGCTGCGGCCCCAACACTGAACCCTGCGGGACACCACTTGTCACCGGTCGCCATTCCGAAAAAGAGCCTTCTATCCCAACTCTCTGCCTTCTGTCAGACAGCCAATCCTCAATCCATGCCAGTAACTCACCTCGAACACCATGGGCCCTCACCTTACTCAACAGCCTCTCGTGAGGCACCTTATCAAAGGCCTTTTGGAAGTCTAGATAGATAACATCCATTGGGTTTCCCTGGTCTAACCTACTTGTTACCTCTTCAAAGAATTCTAACAGCTTTGTCAGACACGACCTCCCCTTACTAAATCCATGCTGACTTGTTCTAATCTGACCCTGCACTTCCACGAATTTAGAAACCTCATCCTTAACGATAGATTCTAGAATTTTACCAACAACCAAGGTTAGGCTAATTGGCCTATAATTTTCCATCTTTTGTCTTGATCCTTTCTTAAACAAGGGGGTTACAACAGCGATTTTCCAATCTTCTGGGACTTCCCCTGACTCCAGTGACTTTTGAAAGATCACAACCAACGCCTCTGTTATTTCCTCAGCCATCTCCCTCAGAACTCTAGGATGTAGCCCATCGGGGCCAGGAGATTTATCAATTTTTAGACCTTTTAGCTTTTCTAGCACTTTCTCTTTTGTAATGCCTACCATACTCAACTCTGCCCCCTGACTCTCCTTAATTGGTGGGATATTACTCATGTCTTCCACTGTGAAGACTGACGCAAAATACTTATTAAGTTTTTCAGCTATTTCCTTACCTCCCATCACTAGCCTTCCAGCATCAGTTTGGAGCGGCCCAATGTCTACTTTTGCCTCTCGTTTGTTTCTTATGTATTGAAAGAAACTTTTACTATCATTTCTAATATTACTGGCTAGCCTACCTTCGTATTTAATCCTCTCCTTCCTTATTTCTCTCTTTGTTATCCTCTGTTTGTTCTTGTACCCTTCCCAATCTTCTGATTTCCCAGTGCTCTTGGCCACTATATAGGCTGTCTCTTTTTCTTTGATACATTTCTTGACTTCCTTTGTCAGCCGTGGCTGTCTAGTCCTCCCCCGGATAATCTTTCTTTTCTTTGGGATGAACCTCTGTATTGTGTCCTCAATTACTCCCAGAAACTCCTGCCATTGTTGCTCTACTGTCTTTCCCGCTAGGCTCTGCTTCCAGTCGATTTTCGTCAGTTCCTCCCTCATGCCCCTGTAATTACCTTTATTTAACTGTAACACCATTACATCCGATTTTGCCTTCTCTCTTTCAAACCACAGACTGAACTCTACCATATTATGATCGCTGCCTCCTAAGTGTTTAAGCCTCCTAAGACTTTAAGGTCTTTTATAAAGTCTGGCTCATTACATAGCACTAAGTCCAGAATAGCCTGCTTCCTTGTGGGCTCCATCACAAGCTGTTCCAAAAAGCCATCCTGTAGGCATTCCATGAATTCCCTTTCTTTGGATCCACCGGCAATATTATTCACCCAGTCCACCTGCATATTGAAGTCCCCCATGATCACTGTGATCTTGCCTTTCTGACATGCCCTATCTATTTCCCGGTGCATCTTGTACCCCTGGTCCTGACCACTGTTAGGAGGTCTGTACATAACTCCCATTATGGTTTTTTTTTGCCTTTGTGGTTCCTCAACTCCACCCACACAGACTCCACATCATCTGACCCTATGTCATTCAGTGCTATTGATTTGATTTCATTCTTAACTAACAAGGCAACCTCACCCCCTCTGCCCACCTCCCTGTCTTTTCGATAAGTTGTAAATCCTTGGATGTTTAACTGCCAGTCCTGAACCCCCTGCAACCACGTCTCTGTGATGCCTACAACATCATAATCGTTCAAGATGATTTGTGCCATTAATTCATCTACTTTGTTACGAATACTACGAGCATTTAGGTAAAGTGCATTAATGCTAACTTTCTTATCATTATTAGAGATATTGGAAATCATAAGATGTCCTAAGTTATCCTTCCTTTTTGCTGCATTTCTAGTCTGCCTCGAGCTTAAACCCACCCGCTCACATGCTATCCTGCTGCTTATCTTTCCATTTAACTCCATACACCCTGTCGCTTTCCCTCCCCCCCGACTCAGAAGTTTAAAGTCCTACTGACCACCCTATTTATTCTTTTCGCTAGAAAACTGATTCCAGATTGGTTCAGGTGGAGACCGTCCCAACGGTACAGATCCCCCCGGTTCCAAAACTGATGCCAATGCCCCATGAAATGAAAGGTCAGAAGTAAGATGACACCAGGTTATAATCCAATAGGTTTATTTGAGATTACAACTTTTTGGAGCATTGTCCCTTTGTCAGGTGAAGTGAAAAATGAGATGTCAACCTATTTAAGTTACCAAAGAGGGCTACTTGGGTGCCAAACAACATAAGCAGAAAATGATAGACAGAGTTAAGCAATCTGACGAACAACAGAACAGATCTAAACTCTGCAATCCAGCCACATCCAGTTGTGAATGGGAGTGGACATTTGGACAACTCACTGGAGGAGCAGGCTCCACAAATATCCCCATCCTCAATGATGGAAGAGCACAGTGCATCAGTGCAAATGATATGGCTAAACCATTCGCAACAACATTCACCCTGCTGAGTGGGTAATCCATATCAGCTTCCTTCAGTAGTCCCCAGCAGTACAGAAGCCAGTCTTCAGTCATTTCGATTCACTCCACGTGATACCATGAAACGGCTGGACGCACTGCATACTGCCTTGACAACATTCTGCCAATAGTACTGGAGGTAGGTGCTTCAGAACTTGCTGTTCCCCAGGCCAATCTGTTGCAGTACAGTTACAACAGTGGCATCTACACAACAATATGAAACATTGCCCAGGTCTGCTCTGTACACACAAAACAGGACAAATCAAACATGGACCATTACTGCCCCATAGGTCTGCCTCTCAATCATCACCACAGTAATGGAACGAGTCATCAATGATGCTCACAAGCAGCATTTGCTTAGCAGCGACATGCTCACTGATGCCTAGTTTGGATTCCATCAGGGCTGCTCAGCTCCTGGACCAATACAGCCAAAGAATTCCAAAAGTGAGGCAGAACTGACAGCCCTCGACATCAAGATTGCATTTGATTGAGTTTGGCATCAAGCATCCTGAGAAAACCTAGAATCAATGGAAAGCGGGGGAATGTTCTTTTCTTATTGAAGTCATACCTGGCACAGAGGAGGATGGTTGTGATTGTTGGAGATCAGTCATCTGATTGTCCTCAATTGCCTCGTCAATGACATTTCCTCCATCATAAGGTCAGAAATAGGGATGTTCACTGATGATTGCACAATGGTCACCATCATTAGCGACTTCTCATATACTAAAGCAGTCTATGTTCAAATGCAATAAGACCTGGACAATATCATGTAGTAAGTAACATTCACAGAGCACAAATGCAAGACAATGACATTCTCCAACAAGGGGCAATCTAACCATCAACCCTTAGCATTGAATGCAGATACCATCAGTGAATTCCCTAGTATTAACACTCCCAGGGTTACAATTAACAAGAAATCCACTGGATTCACCATTCAACTACAGAAGCCATAATAAGAAGTCAGAGGCCAGGAATACTGCAGCAAATAACTCACTTCCTGATTCCCCATCATCTAAAAGGTAGAAGGCAGCAGTGTGATGGAATACTGCCCACTTGCCTGGATGGGTGTGATCTGGCCAGAGCTGGCAGCTGCTTGTCCTGGAAACCTTGGCTATGGAGGGGAAGGTGGCCAATTTGTGGGGGCAGGACTGCGGTGTCCGTGCTCCTGATTGGTTGCCTAGAAACTGGGAACATCACCTGTTGAGTTGGGGCAGTCCAAAGCTAGAGGGCATAGGTTTAAGGTTAGATGAGAAAGATTTAAAAGGGACCTAAGGTGCAACCTTTTCATGCAGAGGGTGGTGAATGTATGGAATGAATTGCAAGAGGAAGTGGTGGAGGCTGGTACAATTATAACGTTTAAAAGGCATCTGGATGTGTATATGAATACGCAGGGTTTAGAGGGATATGGGCCAAATGCTGGCAAATGCGACTAGATTTATTTAGGATATTTGGTCAGGATGGACGAGTTGGACCGAAGGGTCTGTTTCTGTGCTGTATATCTGTATGACTCTAAAATACATTATTTGTAGTTATCTTATGTTAGCAAATTCTAACAATTGATTTTTGTAAGAATGTTCTAGATGAGTCTTTAATGTAAAACACTTAGTATAAATATATCTGATGTAAACCTGTGTGAGTTTAAATTCAGTCTTTTTTTTAAATAAATAAATATTGTAATATTTTAATTATATGTATAATTGAACTTAAAGTTTATTGATATTTTCTCTGTTTTTCTGGCTAGTGTCCAATTGTATTGCTATGGTTACTGGCAGACTTATCTTTTGTTAGTACATTGTGGCCTTGCTACATAGTTTCTGGAAAAATTGGAATTAAATCAAATTTTTTACTGTCATGAAATCATATATTACATCTAAAAGGACTTCCTTCAGACATTTAGCTTCAATAATTCCTATATCCAAGACTACCTATTTAGGGTGACCTGTACCTGACTATGTAAGGGACTTGTACCTGAACACACTAAGCGGCCCATGCCTGTTTACAAGATTGCAGACAGAAGCTAAGCAAAACCAGGCAGCCTATTTACAGTGAAATACAATGGTACCTTTTGAACAGAATTGCTGGTAGGTCAGTAAAAGAACTCTGTATGTTTCCTTCCGAGACAGTTCTGATAAACAGATGCCTTAGGACAGATAAATGACCAATTCCAGCTTTATTAATGAAAGGATGATTGTCCCAGTAAATGAATAACATCAGTGCTAGATTAGGTCCTTAAGCAGCTCCAAGGATAGCAGCTAAAGTTATTTCCTAGTAAATAGTTGCCTCTTTGAAGCTACCAGCAATATTAAATAGTTTCTAGCTAAAAGTGCTCTAATAGAAGTTGGTTTCAATACATAACTAGAATATAATACAAGCCTTAAAAAACATTTAAGCTTAGATGTGAAGTTTAACTAGCCTTAGGAGACACCTCTGTTATGCCCTGAACAAGATAGATTGATCATAACCCATAAATTACAAAATGCTGACAGTAGTAGTTGTATAATATTACACTTATAATTAACTTTATAACAGAAGTTAATCTTATAGCAATTAGTTAAAACCAACTGAATTTTTAATTTTACATTATGTAATTGGGACAGTGGGAAAATAAAAGGAGTAACTGAATATGATAAAAGGCAGCATCAAAATACAATGGTTAATAGAATTTGAGCTGTCCTTACAGATAAACAAGCCTGAGAAAGTCCCAAAGGAGTATAGCCATTAAGCATGTTGGAATGTGAATGAATAAGACGCAAAGATTCCAAGGCCTAGAGATTACAATGTCTAGCTAATACCATAAGATCATGGGAACCTGGGGCTGTCCATGGAAGTGCTCATTGTTAATTAGGTGTCCCACAGAAATGCATGTTTGGATTAGGGGGAAGGATAGTGACTATAATGTATTTGATTACTGTAACACAAAATGTATAAAAATACAGTATTTGTTTGTAAAAACAGAAGGTGTGTCATTGATCTATCTTCTGAAGCCAGATTCGGGGAAGATCCTTTGGCCCTCTCCCTGCATAAACTGGTTTCTGCTTGAGAAAGCATCTTCCACTTGCCTGAATCCTGCCTGTCTCCTGAGTCTTTGTCCCGGGTTGGGAAAAATGCTCCTACAGATTGGTGCAGCGAGCAGGGCGCTCTGCCTGAAGGTGGCACACCTTGGGCCATGGTCTGGGTGAGTATGTTTTTTTTACCACCCTTTCTGGATAGCATGGTACTTGGCAGGGGACTTCTGTAAAGAAGAGCAGAAAACCAACTTTTACATTGGAGCGAATATGAGATGTCAGGATCAGGGAAAATGGAAGTGGGCGCCCGGCACGAGAGCATGTGAAATACTGCGAGAACATGAAATAATATGAGAACATGTGAAACAGCGTGACAGTGCATGAAATAATGCAAAAACGCAAGACAAGGAAGAAGGGGTTGCGAGTCCTGATGCTATCACGTGCGAATATAGGAAATAAAGGGTAAAATAAGACATAAGAGGGAAAAAAGAAACGAAATAAGTGAAAATAAAGTGAAATGAGGAAAAAAAGAAGCAAAATAAGAGAAAAAAGAATGAGGAAAAAATGAAGCAAAGTGAGAAAAACGTGAAATGAGGCAAAAAAAGGAGTGAAATAAGAGAAAAAAAGCAAAATGAGGAAAAAAAGAAGCAAAACAAGAGAGAAAAAAAGAAGCAAAATAATAGAAAATAAAGGCAAAACACGAAAAAGACCAGACAGAAATCTCTGGCATGAGAGAAGTGTGAGGTAGTAAAAGAACAATGGTCTGGGAAATAATAAAACAGTAAAATAGAAGCAGACACAGTTAGGAGAGAGTCTGGGGAAGTGGCAGGGAAGGATGGTGGAAAAATGGGCTGGGGTCCAGATTGGTCCATTCTGCAGGATGTGTTTTCTAAAAAAAGTGCAGAAACCTGCTGAAATAGCTAGTTCACTGAATCATGTAGAGGTGTTAACTCTTTGTAGTCTGGTTTGAATGCACCTTTGTTTGCTGATTGTGAAATGTTGTCTTGTGTAGTTTGTGTGTTTTTGTTCCTTAGAGCTCAAGATCTGGGAATGCTTTGAAGTTAGTTTACACTTTGGGAATGTGTGGTGATTTAAATATGTGGTGTGCCTGCGTTAAGTATGGGACATGTATTGTTAATGTGATGTCTGTTTAAAAACTCTCAGTGGTTGTGCAAAAAAGAAGTCTATAATAAAATGTTGATTGAAAAGGTTAGTTTGTAAAGTTCGGTAAAAATCTTTTAGAATTGGCTCTGCATTGTTTTTGGACTTTCAGTAAATGTTAATTTCAGAAATTACCATGTCTGGAATTTCATTTAGTGGCCAGAAATGAACTTCCAAAAATTGTTTTAACACAAGTGAATCTCAAGCGGATGATAAGATTTGCAAATTGTAAAGGTGCTGTGATGTAAAAGTATGCAAATAATAGGAAATTTGCAATTATGGAAATGCAATTCTCTTTGAACAAAATTCTGATATGTTCTAAAATCTGAGAAAGCTGATAGATGAATTAGAAGAGGCAAACGTAACAGAGGAGGTTAATACTAATTAACCCATTCTGCTTGACATGAGATAGATGGATACTTTCTTAGAAATTTTAAGTCCATGTATGATGATATTTTACTGCTACTGTGTGAGGTTGTCTGTGGATAGAGAACTGGAGGATTAAAAAAAAAACACGAACTAATAAAGTACTGAGGAAGAGTCACTGGACCTGAAATGTTAACTCTGTTTTCTCCTCCACAGATGCTGCCAGACCTGCTGAGCTTTTCCAGCTACTTTGTTTTTGTTCCTAATAAAGTACTCAATTGGGCTATGTAAGCAGAAAATAACCAAGGGAATAGTAAGAAACTAGCAGCAGTTGTTACAGGGTGTTGGTGGCGGGACTTGACCAGCCACCCTCAGCCAACAGATTGAAATAAAAATTGTAGATTACATGATCAATGTTTGTATATATGTGCGTAAAATAATGAAGGCAGTAAATTAGGAATGGACTGGTTGGAATAATTTGGAGCTGTGATTAACACTTGAGAAGCAAAGATTGATTGGGATTGCTGGTTTAAATTTAGAAGGTCAAGGATTGCATGCTTCTTTATCAGTATTTGTGCCATCACAGTTGAGTAGGATTGTCCCCAAGAATCCCTACCATAAATTAGCAATGATGTGCCCCAAATTATGGGCAGCCACAAAAACCGAGTTTGGGAGATGAGATATAAAACTGATTGAAATACCTGGAAATGTGCACCCACCTAAAAGGCAGTATCCCATCAGACCTGAAGCTGTTGAGGCAGTTAAAGAAATTGTGAAAGATTTGGAGAAACAAGGGGAGAGACCTGATTGTATCCCCGCTCTTTTGCGAAGGAAGAAGAAAGACAGGGTCGAGTTAAGGAAGAGCCATTAGAGAGGCCAGATGTGAAATGCATATTTGTAGATGGGGTGCAGAAGTACTATGATGGGAGGCCCAGAGAGGGTGGGCTGTGGTTAATTCGAAAGGGGAGCTTTTGGCAGGAAAGAAGATAGAAGGATGTCACTCCGCCCAGGTAGTTGAACTAAAAGCTCTTACTGCAGCCCTGCAATTAGGAAGAGAACAAATGGTTAACATTGACACAGACAGTAGGTACGCCCTCGGTGTAGTCTATGACTACAAAATGGCATTGGCAAGGCGAGGTTTTGTTATTTCGAATGGTAGTGTAATCCAGCATGAGAACCTAGTGATGGACCCAGTGGCCGCAGTTATTGGACCAAAGGAGGCAGCAGTAATTAAAAGCACACAGAAAATTCGAACACCAGAGCAGAGAGGGAATGGTTATGCAGATGGCACAGCAAAAGCAATGTTAGAACAGGAAGAGGTAACAATAGCAGCTGCAAGAGAGCAAGAAGCCAATAATGAATGGAACATTTCAAATTTACAAGCAGCAGCTAGCTCAAAAGAAAAAGCAGGATGGATTAAAGATGGGGCAGCATTAGTAGCAGATGATATTTGGAGAAAGGAAAGCAAAATTCTGCCAGCAATGTTTATCATGGATTAGCACACATAGGGAGAAACAAAATCTTGACCTGCTGTGTTCATCCAGCCCTATGCTTGTTATCTCGGATTCTCCAGCATCTGCAGTACCTTTTATCTCTGATACAGCTGATCTCTAACTCTGGGTGGAAAGGAATGGGAAGAGCTGTGGAAGAGCTATAAGTAAATTTTGTCACAGAGGTTCACTGCATGTGCACAGACAGAACCAGGGCTGGGAATTCAAATTAGAATAAGCCATCAGCTCCATTATTGGGGACCATGGGAACACATTCAAATGGACTTTAAAGGAACGTGCCTACAAAGTCAGAATTAGAAATTCTGTTTGGTCATGGTTGACCAGATGGTTTACCAGATGGGTAGAAGCTTTCCCTACAAAGGACTGTACTGCAATCTTGGTGGCAAAAAATTGACAGCTGAAATAAGACCCAGGTGGGCAGTTCCCTTATCACATCACATAGAATCCCTACAGTGTGGAAACAGGCTCTTTGGCCCAACAAGTCCAAACCAACCCTTGGAGCATCCACCCAGACCCATTCCCTTATAACCCACCTAAGCTACACATCCCTGAACACTATGGGCAATTTAGCATGGCCAATCCACCTAACCTGCACATCTTTGGACTGTGGGAGGAAACCAGAGCACCTGGACGGAACCCATGCAGACACAGAGAGAATGTGCAAAATCCACACAGACAGTTGTCCAAGGGTGAAATTGAACCCAGGTCCCTGGCGCTGTGAGGTAGCAGTGCTAACCACTGAGCCACCATGCCACCCCTTATAATTAGACTCAGACCAAGGGACCCACTTCACAGGCAACTGCCTGAAGGAAGCATGTAAATTCTTGAGAAAAACACAAAAGCATCATCTCCCATACCACTCAGAGAGCTCAGGTATGAAGGAATGAATAGAATGCTGAAAAATGCTCTGACAAGGCAATGATAGGAGAAAAGGTTAAATGGACCCTTTCCCTACCAGCCATTCAGATGACCAAGAGGGCAATGCCCTCGAGGGCCACTGACTAACACACTTTCAGCTTATGACAGGGTGAACAATGACAGTCCCTGAGGATCTAACCATGGGGAGGAGCAGAACTGACTAATAGCAATGGATAAGTCTGTGATTACATGAATTCCCTCTGTAAGCATTTACACATACTTCACGGACAGGCACGAGACCGGCAGCTTGTCAAGGACTAGAAGTCTGAGTGACGTCCAGGACAAACAAAAATGCCAGCCCCAGGATCAAAGGTCCTGGTGAAAATAATCCCAATCAAGGGAGCCTTGACCCTCCACAACCACTACCCCCTCCACCCAGCAATGGGATGGATCTCACAAGGTAGTATTAACAGGTAACAGGGCGTACTTATTAATGAAAGCAGGAATGATAAATGGAGACACCCTACTCAGTTAAAAATATATAAGGATTAACAGCCAACCAGTCTAGCATGCTCTCTCTCTCTCTTTCCCCCCTTACAGCTTTAAGGGCCCTCACCATGTGTTCAAAAACAAGCAACAAGAATGGGATCCTCAACCCCAGGATGGGAGCCGGAATAGATTATGTTGCGTGATGACTGTAATTAAGAATACTGCTGATTTTAGCATAACCACGAAAACATTATTCCTCTGCAAGCTCCTCTCAATTTGATCCCATAAGAGACTGACAGGCACATGGTGAAACGGGAACTTAATGTTAACATAATTATATATATGTCACATTCTTATGCCAAACATATTAATGTATGGGGATGTGTGAACAAACCCGGCAGCTGTCTCCAGTTGCCAGGTTTGTTCACATATCTCCATACATTCAAAGGACGGTGTCCCTCTGAGACCTTTTCCTTTTAATGTATCTGAAATGGCAGAATGGATCACTCTCCGGAACGAATCCCTAATGGCTGGGGTTCACATGGCTAACTTATTTTCTGCAGAGGCCGAGTTATATTGGGTGGACATTAGTAGCACCCAGGATAAGCGGGAATCAGCAGGGTACAGCTTTTCTGCTTTTGCAGGTTGGTACGAACCCCAATTTGATACCTCTCATATACTGACATTTGTTACCATTACGAACACATCAAGGGTAGGAAGACCAGTTGCCTCTATTTGTCTTGTTAGATCTGAGCCAGGGAGTTGGTCTGCAGGTCAGAGTAGCTGCACTCAATGTTTTAATGTTATTTCGCCTACATCTAAATTTAATTTTACTAATCTCACCTCAGCCTAAACTTTTAATTACATCTGGTCTTCTGACCATATAACTAGGTTTGTCATGTACAATGGCATCGACTTTGTGTGTGGACACAAAACTTACAGCTGGGTATCACCATCTTGGATAGGATCATGTTACCTGGGCTACTTGGTGCCATTTGTGTGTTACATGTTATCCTTCTTGAAGGGATCATCGGACAAATGTGCCATCACAGAAATGGAAGGGTTCTTTGCTATCCCGTTTCCCTTCTCTACAGGGCTGGCAAACTAGCCAGAGAATTTATCAACACAGCAGCAGTCCAAGAACAAGTGGTCAATGATACCTCACAGAACCTGGGCAAGATAAGTACAGAAATGATTGCCGTGCAAACCATGGCATTGCAGAACTGAAATGCCTTAGACAGGATAATAGCCAAGAAAGGGGGTAAAAGCGCACTCATTAGAAGAGAGTGTTGCATGTATATCCCCGACAACTTGGAGGAAATTACTGACTTGGCTGACTATATCCTATAAGAAGTGGACAACCTCAAACTACCCTGGCCTCGACCCTATGGAGTTGGGCAACGGGGTAGCTGGGATCCTTAGGGACGTCTATTGCTCAGGGAATAGTAATTTTCATCATTGTGTTCCTATGTTATACCATTTATGGCCTTTTTAGATGTTTCATTACTACAACAGTGAAGATGATGACTGTGCGGAAGGGCCACAGACTGATAAGGTGGCTCTGCTGCACATGACAAAGATAATGAGTTTCTAGTGGAACAACAAAAGTAATGACAAACTCTGATACGATGGGAAGAAGATAGTATTCGTGACAGGGCTGAAAGAAGACTACTCATGTACTGTTATTTTGTCTACGGGTATAAGGACACTGCTATGAGTGACCACCTGACTTGAATGAACTTTTAAACACCTTTCTTTGAACATATGCGTTAATAGTGTTCCTACGGCCATCATCTGGCCTTGGGCCAAAGTGGGGGAACTGTCAAGGCTGCCCATATTTGAGACACACAAAATGGCTGACAGCTAAGCTGCCCCTCTAGCCCTGCAAAAAATGGCTGACGAAGTGGATAAACAGAATTAAAAGCTTGCTCCATCATTTAAGTAAGACACAATGGTACCTTTGAGAAGGGGTTATTCTGAGGCAGAAGGAAGCCTTGCATAAACAATAGCTGCAAGGAGATTTGGTCAAGACAGTTTTGATAAGAAACATACAAGGACAGGCAATTCAAAGATTTGTATGAAACATTGAAAAGAAGGCAAACTCGTGCAAATAACAACCGCAGATGAATTAATGGGACTATGGCTCATAAAAATCTGGAGGATCAGACAAGTTCATTAAATTATGACAGTGACTGATTCGAGTCTCATTAATGAAAGAATGTTGTCCCATTAGGTGAAGAGATAGTTAGGACTATCTAGTTAGGACTAAAGGGTGTAAATCATCCCAGAAGACAGTCAGTCTAGCTCATCATGCATCTGTGGAAAATAGCACAAAACAGCAGATGATGGCATTTTGCAGCAATTAGTTGCTTCTTTGAAATTATTCACAATATTAAAAAATGGGTTCTAGTAAATGATTCTTCAGATAATCACAGAGATAGATTTCAACATAATTACAAGTACACATGTATAACAAAATACAAAGATCACTAAAAGCATGGGGGGAAAAGATTCAAATATGATTATGAAAGTTAATTAGTCTTGGGAAGCTTTCCTTTATGCCTAGTGTGCCCTGTAAGAAACAAATTGCTCCCAACTCATTAGCTAAAGAGTCCTAACAGTAGGGGTCGATATAAAAACTTTACATAAAGCTAACTTTATAATAGAAATTACTATTATGAATCTTATAGCAGTTAGTAAGAACCAGCTGTCTTTTGTATTTTTTTAGAGAATTAGGACAGTGAGAAAATATGAGGGGGGACAGAATTTGATACAGATAGCAAATGAATACAATGAACAACAGAATTCAAGCAGTCCTTAGAGATAAGCAAGTCTGAGACATGCCTGAGACATAGCCAGGAATCCTGGAATGTGAATTCCCAAGGCCTGGTGATTACCATGTCTGTTAAACACCATGAGATCATGTGAACCTATGGCTGTCCACAAGAATGTCTATCATTGATTAGGTGTTTCATGGCATTGAATGTATACCATGTTGTACGTGATTACTGTAACACACAACGTATAAAAATATTGTATCCCATTGTGAAAACCAGAGTGTCATTGATCTCTCTTCTGATCTGAGCTAAAGATTAAGGGGATAACTGAGCCCTTGTGTTGAGGCTGGATTTGGGGGAAGTCTGTGACACTCTCCCTGCATGATCTGGAGACTGCTTGATTTCTGCCTGCCTCCTGAGTTTTTGTCCCTAGTCTAGGGTTTCACTTCTACAGAATATATCTGTAATGCAAAATGAAATGATGCATTTTTAAATTGTGCATGGTGTAGTAACTCAAATTGGACATGAACTAATTTGGTGGAAATGGTTAAATACACTAGTGTTTGTTCATTATATCAAAAATAGTGAACAAAGAGGAGGGACTGTGAGAGTGTAAAATTCAGAATTTTATTAACTGTTCATGGGTTGAATGATTCAGCAAAAAACTTGCATAGAATAAACTGTTAAGGGACATGGACAAAACAATGAGTCATTCCTAGGGAAAAATAGTAGTCAAAGCTACATAAACAAAACAGTTTTCACACCTGTGAGATAACTGACTGTTTAATGCCACAAGAACAAATGACTGCTCGGCAGAATAATTTAAAGAGCAATCGCAGGAGATCTGTGTCTTCAAACAGACAGTCAATGAAAATGTAACAAGGAACAGGAAACCTACTTCTGGTAAGGAGACAAACTGCAGACTTGAAAGTTCCAAGCAGTAGTCAGTACTGTGGGCAAAAGAATCTAAAGGATCATCAATAATGTTACACCATAAACTTGGAAGTCAGAAAACTGTAAAACCCCAGAATTCCTCAGCAGCATAACTTTGAAGAACAACATTACATAAGGATGGAACACTGCACACATCCAGAGACAGACACTGTTGGGTCGAATCGTAGTTAATTTCCACCATGAATAGGTAATAGCCAAATTGGGTTGTGAGGCTTAACTTGCTTACTTGAGGGGTCCTATTTATCAGTTGCTACATGCATTAAAGTTTAAATCATTTTCTGTGATATTTCCCAATAAGTTACCAAATTAAAGGTAGCTTGAGGTCATTTATCTACATCAACTCCAGTCTCCCAACCTACCTTGATCCCCTCCAATTTGCCGGTGACACAGTGGCTAGCGCTGCTGCCTCACAGCACCAGGGATCTGGGTTCGATTGGGTGACTGTCTGTGTGGAGTTTGCACATTCTTCTTGTGTCTTTGTGGGTTTCTGCTGGGTGCTCTGGCTTCCTCCCACAACCCAAAGATGTGGAGGGTAGGTGAATTTGCCATTCTAAGTTGCCCATGGTGTTCAGGGATGTGCAGGTTGGGTGCATTGGCCACGGGAGGTGCAGGATTACATGGAAAGGATGCTCTTCGGAGGGTCAGTGTGGACTTGTTGGGCCGAATGGTCTGTTTCCACACTGTGGGGATTCTATGATGATAAACAACAGTGTCAGCTCTCTGGTGAGCACAGTCTGCAGGAAACTGAGATACTGAGCAAATTTCCTTCCACCCTCATTGAAGTTGAATGATATTGTCACAGTGAGAGTCCTCTGGTGTTTTTGCAATGTGGATAAATGAGCAAGTCCCTTCCCCCAGTCAGTGCAGATGAATGGTCTCTCCCCAGTGTATCTGTGTTTGTAGCTTCCAAGTGCGGGTGGGAATGTGAATCACTTCCCACTGTCCTATAAGTTTTCGGGCTGATAATTTAAACACAAATCCGTCAATTAATTTGGTAATTTGAGACTTTAACTAAGAAGATAATAGGAGGCAGTCTAGCACAGAATCAGGGGTTATGTAGATTATAAATATTATCTGAAGAAGTGCAATGACTTCATGAGTGCACTGCAGCTCTTAATCAATCTCAAATTGGCTCTTAAATGTTTTGGACATTGGCTGATGTCACCTCCCAATATCTCCTGACTGGTTCCTTAAGTTGTCGATTACCCACGGGCCTAGCCTCTTCAATAAGCTTTTCAGTACCACTTTGTGACTTTTTTTGAAAATAACACTTCAAACATTTTCATTATTTATCTTTCTGTTAGAAAAAAAGAAGCATATATAAATAATCAGGACCAAAAACAGATAGATATCTTTAATCAACCTTTCAGGCATGTCAGGTACATTACCACTGGGGGAAGTAACAGCTATTTTTTGTTTTAAAAATAAGTAAACAACTGGTTTGGACAGAGCTCTAGCACCGGTGAGAATTGAAGGTGGATTTTCTGTTTCAGAGACAGGAACATGATCACTGCACCAGCACAGCCCGATCCAAAGTTTGATATCCTTGAGCAGAGATCTCCCTCATTGGCAGAGAGTCTTCCTCTTTGGGAACCTGATTTGTGG
The DNA here is from genome assembly GCA_024137785.1 of Ginglymostoma cirratum. NCBI lineage: Eukaryota > Metazoa > Chordata > Chondrichthyes > Orectolobiformes > Ginglymostomatidae > Ginglymostoma > Ginglymostoma cirratum. Next base: position 819,080 of record JAHRHZ010000127.1, on the reverse strand, counting down.
CAAACTTCAGGACATACTAGACCTTTCTGTTTATGGCTTTAAACAGAGGAATCAATCTGTTACTGAAACAGATTAATTCAGGACAGGCAGCGGTGATTATCTAAGGGAATAACGCTGTGCAGTAAGAAAAGACAGTCAGTGTCAGGTCAGGGACCTGGAACTTCTAACTGAACATTTGAGAACTGAAGTAATTTGGAATAGGAAATTAGAAAATGATAACAATGTGAATAGCTAGAAACAAGACATTTATTAATCTCCTCTTATCAAAGGAAAATAAACAACAAAGATGCCCCATGAACTCTTTGTTCAGAGGAGAGAGAACCCTTTCAAAATGAATTAATTTGTGTTTAAGATATTAACAAAATAAGTTGCAACACCCTGTTTACTTAGCATAAAGCTCATCAATTTGAATACATTGGAACATATATGTTAGGAGTGGAGAAAAGCATTTATATCCTTAAGCCTGTTCCTCGAAATAATGCACTGATGGCGGATCTCATTGTGGCCTCAACTCCATATTCCCATCCATCCTAGACATTCTTTGCTCATTTGTTAGTCAAGAATCTATCTCGGCATTAAACATTTTCAATGACTGTCTCCATTGCTTCTGGGGCAGAGTACTCATGACCCGACTACAGAAAACATTCTTCTCACCTGCATCTTAAAACGGGTGAGTCCTTATTTTCAGACCCACTCAGAAACCTTCCATTACTTCAGTCCAGTATCTTTACTCTGACTTTACCTATGTTGACCCTACATGAGGATCTCGGAAATTGCCTAGTAGTCTATGATGTGGCGCCTTGTGAAAATCTAAGTTGCACACATCCACAAATCCCCCTTTTTCGTATATTGCCTGTCACTTCATCAGATAACTCCAACAGATTTAATCAAATATGGTTTCCCCTTTCTCAGAATCAAATTGACACTACTTGATTGCACTGAAAAGTTCTACATGCCCAGCATTTTTGTTTTGATAGATACTGACTAACTTGCTGCTATTTGTGTCTCTCCTTAATTCAATGGAAGAGCCACATTTAATGTTTACCAATCTGGTGGGACTTCTTCAGAATCTAATGAACTTTTGGAAGATTAAAACCAGGTTAAAGTCCATCAAGGACTAGGAATTTGTCAGTTTTCAGTTATCATTTTCTTAGTACTTCTTTCCAGGTAGTCATAATTGACCGAAGTTCCTTGTGTCTTCTTACCTCGGGACACAGCATTATTTCTGGCTTACAAATTGCATCCTCTACAGTGAGGGCAGATACAAAATTTATTTTCATTTTATTTACAATTTCCACATTTGTCATCATTAACTCCTCAGTATCAGTCTCTGGAGGACCAATAGTCACTTTCTTCCTCTTCATATTTAAATATATGTAGAATCTCTTTCTGGTTTTCTATTCCTGGGTACCTTTCTCTCATGTTCTAATTTCCCACTTCTTATTGATTTTTAGTCACTCTGTGATGTTTATATTCTATCTAATTTTCTGACGTGACATTCATCTTTGCAAAATTAACAGTAAAATCCAATCACTGCAGTTCCTTGTGAACTCGCTGGTGTCTCAATAGGGTGAACGGTTCACTGAATCTCTTCCCACATTTGGAGCAGGCAAAGGGCCTCTCCCCTGTGTGAACTCGCTGATGTCTAAGCAGGGTGAATGACTCAGTGAATCCCTTCCCACACTCAGAGCAAGTGAATGGCCTTTGCCCAGTGTGAACTCGTTGGTGTTTCTGCAGATTATATGATTGACTGAAACCCATACCACACTCAGAGCAGGTGAACGGTTTCTCCCTAGTGTGAACTCGCTGGTGCTTCTGCATATTCGATAACTGAGTGAATCCTTTCCCACACTTGGTGCAGGTGAATGGCCTCTCACCACTGTGAACTTGCAGGTGTTTCTGCAGGTTAGGTGACTGACTGAACCCCTTCCCACACTCAGAGCATGTAAATGGCCTCTCACCAGTGTGAATTCGTTGGTGCTTAGTGAGTTCGGATAGGGTCTTGAACCGCCTTAGGCAATGATTGCACGTGAACAGTCTCTCATCAGTGTGAACACGTTGATGGGATATCATTTCCCAGGAACTTTTGTAGCATTTCCCACACTCCAAGCATTTAAAAGGTCTCCAATCAGTGTGACCATGCTGGTGTTCCAACAAGTTGGACAAATTAGTGAACCCCATGTCACACTCCGAGCAGGTGAATGGCCTCTCCCCAGTGTGATTGCGATGATGGGCTTCTAACTCAGATGGGAATCTGAATCCCTTCCCACAATCCCCACATTTCCACTGTTTCCTCTGGCCATGGCTGCGTTTATGTTCTGACAGACCAACCAACTGGTCGAAATCTCGTCCACACACAGGACATATGTATTGTTTCTTCCCACTAGGATTGGTACTTTTTCCTTCCATATTCAAAATCTGATGATCCATGTTATAATCCATTGGGTGACTCCATCAGATCATGCAATATTTGTTATCAGTTTCCCAACTGCAAATTCTCCACTTCTAATGCCCTGTGAAATTGATTTGAAACACAAGAAAATGGAATAAGAGAAACCTTGCACACGTCAGGGCAACTTTCAATAAATAGCAATGTAAAAGGGAAAGCAACATTAATTCTGTATTAGAAGTGCTGACCTTCCTACCAAAATGAATCATATCACATTTCTCCACTGACATTATCTTCCAACTATCTTTCCATCTTGTTGACTTGTCTGGGTACTCTTGATGTTTACCTTTTTTTCTTTGGGCAAAATCTACAGGAAGGATGTAAAGAAAAATAACGTTATGTAGTGAATGGTAATTACTTTAAACTTAGTACTTACATTCAAAGACTGATAACATCCATGACCTGATACACCCAAAGATGTGACATTTGTTTGGAGTTTCCAGTCTTCAAACCCTCTATGAACATTCTTTTAAAAAACCTCATCGCATCCATCACTGCCAGTCCAGAGCATGAATTCAGAAAAGGAAAACAACTCCCCCGGTTTGAGTTTGCAATACGTAAATCCTCCTCTTCTCATGTCCCGGAAGGCTGCGCATGTGTGCTTTTGCACGCGCCCCCAGTAAAGATGGTGGCTGTAAGCTAGGCCCAAAGCTTGCAGCCGTTTTCGTCTTTGCGTCAAACGAAGGACAGGGAGTTTTTAATTCCAGGTTTGGTGTGTACCCAAAATGTTTTACAAAGATTCACCATTCACTGGATGACCCATTGCTTGCTTATTCCCGCTTCATTGGTAAAATGTCCAGAGCCAAGAAACCAAACGCCGTCCCTCACCACCACTCAATCAGTACATGCTCAAGTCAGTCAGTAATCCACATCTGCGCACTTCTTTCCTATTCAGTCGATAGGAAATATTTTACACTGCGGGGCACTCCGGGTAGGTTAGCCACCATTGTAACATCGGTTTGTTCTAGCAGACTGTTTTGTGTTATGTTTTGGCGGACTGAGGAAAAGAAGGTGCAAATTAAAATGGTAGGAAACGAAGTATACCGATACCATCTGACTCAAAGACTGGTGCAATAATGTAACACAATTTTGATTCCGAGAGTCACAGAACTGTTCCAGTCGAAAGAGTCCTTTCAGCACATGGAGGCCGTGAATATTTCACTTGGTGTTGTCCTCCGACGGTCTCCATCTTAACACTGCTTATTGTTCATTTCCAAAGAACTACCTAATTACCTTTTGAATGCTTCTATTTTTAGTTTTGTCTTCTTGGAGTCAGTCCCCTGAACTGAGATTCTAAATTTCCTGTTGTTACTTTTTTCTCTAGGAGATTCTAAATCTCCTGTTTATATTTTTTTGGTTTCCCCCACACTTCTGCTATAGAGTAACAATGCTTACTTTTTCCCACAGCACCCGTTTTGTGTGTGTGTGAATGCAGGGACTCAATGAAAACACCACAGTGAACTTAACATAGAAATTAGGAGCAGGAATATGTCATTTGGCCCATTTAGAACGCTCAACCATTCAGGGTGATCATGGCTGATCATCCAATTCTGTTCTCATGTTCCCGCTTTCTCCCCTTATGCTTTGATTTCTTTAGCCTTAAGAACTGTATCTAAAACCTTCTTGGAAATATTCAATGTTGACCTCAACCACTTTATGTGGCAGAGAATTCTGTGGACTCCTCACTCACTGGGTGAGGAAATTTCTCCACATCTGAGTCCTAAATGACCTACTCCATATACTTAGACTCTGACTGCTGGTTCTGGACTCCCTAGTCATTCGAAACATACACCCTGTTTTGTCTATTCCTGTTAGTATTTTATAGGTTTCTATAAAAAGGTACCCCATCATTCTTCTAAACTTCAATAAATATAGTCTTAACTGATCCTGTTTCTCTTCAAACATCAGTCCTGCCATCCTAGGAATCACTCTGGTAAATCTCCATTGCACACCCTCCAGAGACAGAACATATATCCTCCCATAAGGAGACCAAAACTACACATAGTACTTCAGGTGCACAATCCCCACGGCCCTATTCAATGCAGCAAGAAATTCCAGCTCCTGTACTTGAATCCTTTCATTCTGAAGGCCAACATACTATTTGCCTTCTTTACCACCTGGCACACCTGCATACTTACATTTACAGACTGGTATACAAAAACACCCAGGTCACATTGCACTACCCTCTTTCATGCATTTACCTAATCACTCTACTAGTCCAAATGACAGTGAAGCATCCACCTGACTGCTCGTCATCCCCCACAGCCTTACGGCTTTGATAAACATGCACATTTACACTTAGTTTTCTCATCCAAATCATTAATATATATTGTGAACAACTGGGATCCAAGCATTGAATGTTTCATTATACCGCAATTCACTTCCAGCCATTCAAGATAAAACAAAGACATTTACTCCTACTCTTTGCTTTCTGTCTGACAATGAATTTTTGATCTATGTCAGTCCACTACACTCAATCCTGCATGCTTTGCTTTTACATAGAACCATACAATTTTATATTACAGAAAAACACAATTTGGACCATTGTATCTGTACTAACTTCTGAAAGTGCTACCCAGCTAATCCCATTCTCCTGCCCTATTTCTGTAGTCCCCTAAATTCATCACTTTCAAATATATATCCAGCTCTCTTTTAAAATCTCCTATGGAATCTGCTTCCACCACTCTCTCAGGAAGCACATTCTAAATCCTAACATCTGAGTACAGAAGTTTATCAGCACCTCACTCCTACCATTCTTAAAATAATCTTGAATTTATGTCCTATAGTAATTGACATACCAAGTAGTGGAAACAGAATATTCCTCTTTACCCTGTCAAAAGTGTTCATAATTTTGAACACCCCAATAAGGTCACCTCCTAATCTTCTCCACTTCAAGGAGAATAAGGCCATTTTCTCGAATCTGTTCTTGTACCTGAAATCTCAAATTCCGGGTACCATTCTAGTCAATCTTCTTTGCAGTCTGTTCGGGGCTTTAACATCCACCTTTAAATAAGGGTTGCAGAACTGAACATGCTAAACTCTTACGAATCTTATCAAGAGCCTTTTGAAATTCCAAGTAAACCACATACACTAGTTCCTCCTAATGAAATGTAAATGTTACATTCTAGAAGCATTCCAGTAGATTTGTCAAGCATAACTTCTGTATTGTGGTTTTAAATCCTTCTTTTAATGTTCCCCATTACTAATGCCAGGCTTAAGGGGCTATTATTCCCCGTTTTCTCTCAACTCCTTTTTTCAATAGAGATAAAAGGTACTGCAGATGCTGGAGAATCCGAGATAACAAGCATGGGATTGGATGAACACAGCAGGTCAAGCAGCATCATAGGAGCAGGAAAACTTGACGTTTCGGGCCTAGACCCTTCATCAGAAATGGGGGAGGGGAAGAGGGTTCTGAAATAAATAGGGAGGGAGGAGAGGATGGGTGGAGAGGAGGCAGACAAGTCGAAGAGGCGGGGATGGAGCCAGTAAAGGTGAGTGTAGGTAGCGGGTTAGGGAGGAGATAGGTCAGTCCAGGGAGGACGGACAGGTCAAGGGGGCGGGATGATGTTAGTAGATAGGAGATGGGGGTGTGGCTTGAGGTGAGAGGAAAAACAGGTTAGGGAGGTGGAGATGAGCTGGGCTGGTTTTGGGATGTGGTTGGGGGGAGGGGAGATTTTGAAGCTTGTGAAATCCACATTGATGCCATTGGGCTGCAGGGTTCCCAGGCTGAATATGATTTGCTGTTCCTGCAGCCTTCGGGTGGCATCACTGTGGCATTGCAGGAGGCCCAGGATGGACATGTCATCTGAGGAATGGGAGGGGGAGTTGAAATGGTTCGCGACTGGGAGGTGCAGTTGTTTGTTGCGAACTGAGCACCGGTGTTCTGCAAAGCGGTCCCCAAGCCTGCGCTTGGTTTCCCCGATGTAGAGGAAGCCACAACGGGTACAGTGGATTTGCCATCTGCAATCAGACCCCACCACCAAAGACATTTTTCCCTCCCCACCCTTATCTGCCTTCCGGAGGGACCACTCCCTCCGCGACTCCCTTGTCCGCTCCACACTCCCCTCCAGCCCCACCACACCCGGCACTTTTCCTTGTAACCGCAGGAAGTGCTACACCTGCCCCCACACCTCCTCCCTCACCCCAATCCCAGGCCCCAAGAAGACTTTCCACATCAGGCAGAGGTTCACCTGCACATCTGCCAATATGGTATACTGCATCCGCTGTACCCGTTGTGGCTACCTCTACATCGGGAAAACCAAGCGGAGGCTTGGGGACTGCTTTGCACAACACCTGCGCTCAGTTCGCAACAAACAACTGCACCTCCCAGTCGCGAACCATTTCAACTCCCTCTCCCATTCCTCAGATGACATGTCCATCCTGGGCCTCCTACAATGCCACAGTGATGCCACCCGAAGGCTGCAGGAACAGCAAATCGTATTCAGCCTGGGAACCCTGCAGCCCAATGGCATCAATGTGGATTTCACAAGCTTCAAAATCTCCCCTCCCCCAACCGCATCCCAAAACCAGCCCAGCTCATCTCCACCTCCCTGACCTGTTTTCCCTCTCACCTCAAGCCACACCCCCATCTCCTATCTACTAACATCATCCCGCCCCCCTGACCTGTCCGTCCTCCCTGGACTGACCTATCTCCTCCCTAACCCGCTACCTACACTCACCTTTACTGGCTCCATCCCCACCTCTTCGACTTGTCTGCCTCCTCTCCACCTATCCTCTCCTCTATCCATCCTCTATCCGCCTCTCCCTATTTATTTCAGAACCCTCTTCCCCTCCCCCATTTCTGATGAAGGGTTTAGGTCCGAAACGTCAAGTTTTCCTGCTCCTATGATGCTGCTTGACCTGCTGTGTTCATCCAGCCCCATGCTTGTTATCTGGGAGAAAATCAGCTGTTCAGGCAGCATCTGTGGAGAGGAACCACAGTTTCTCGTTCAGTTCACCCTGGTTTTGCGCCATCAATGTTGCAGATACGCTGACTCTCTCCAACAATTTTTATTTCTTCTATTCAAAATAACTCACCAGTTACAATATTGTTGCGTCTTAATTCAGAGCATTTGCAGGTGAGCGGGCACAGAGGCGATGGGTGAAGAAGAGTTGATGCAAATATGGACACAGGCAGCAGTTTATTAGATGACCGCTAGATTAGAGGAAGAATTTTCCAGGCTGGGAGTGTGCTATGTTTTGAAAGGTGTGTGATTACACATTGAAATCCCAGTTAGAGTTTGGATTTCAAAAAAAAAGTGTTGTGTGGACATTGGTTAGCTTTGTGAAGGAATTCCTTTCAAATAAAATCAAGGTTAGAGTCCTTGGGGAATGGTGATGAAATACAGCAGTGCTCAGAACATTAGCCAAGTCCCCAAAGTGTTGATGGTGAATTATTTCTGCTGTTGGGTTTACAACACATAGAGTAAACATTGAAAACTTCTTAAAAACCAAAAGAACTGCAGATCCTGTATATCAGGAACAAAAAAAACAAAAGTTGCTGGAAAAGCTCAGCAGGTCTGGCAGCATCTGTGAAGAAAATATGAGTTAGTGTTTCTGGTCTGGTAACCCTTTCTCAGAACTAGTTTGGAAACTGCTTGTTTTCGGTTCAGAATAATCAAGAATCAATTTTTTTTTAAAGAAAACCCTGACATTGAATATTTTTAGAGCAGTTCATAAGAGACCAGACCAGATATAGGATAGTATAGTTTCTCTTCCACATGTTCATTTCAGAGCAGGTCAGGGATATTTGAGATACATGTTTGAGAACTCCCCTTGGGGTGAAATAGTTAATCGTTGTTGTGAAGAATTTGGTTCAGTCTGAGACAGTTGTCAGAGTGAGGGGTAGGTTTGTTGTCAAAGGAGTGCATTTTGTAGCTGAGACCGAAGACAATGGCTTAGGTCTTCCCAACATTTAATTGGCAGAAACTTCTGTTTAATGACTAAAGTCTGTCAAACAAGTCAGGATGGTTTGAAACTGGGAGTAAACTTGGAGGAGATTATCATGTATAGCTGTTACCCTGGTCCCTCTCCTTTAACTACTGTATCTCTCTTTCACCCTCTATCCTACTCTCATTCTGGGGATTTCAGTCTTGAGTAGGTCCAGACCAGGTCCCTTCCCCTGAAAGCCATTACTAAACCAGTTGTAGTTTTAAATCAATGTAGAACCTCTCATGGTCACTTTTTCCCAACGCCAGGTCTCTCAAATTACGAGGTTCATTCAGCCCAATTCCACAATCTGTCTTTATGTTTGTGGGTTTGCGCTCATTCTCTTTTTTTGTTGTTGTTGTTGTAAATCCATTTTACAGGTTTTTTGTTTCAACAGGTTTTCCACTTGGCAAACTTGAACTAAACATCTAATTGGAATCTAACAGTCACCTGATTTTATGTAACCGGAAATATCATTGGATTTTGAACATGGAACGAAAAGGCACTGCTCATACTAGAGAGAAATTATGGAAATGTGGGGACTATGGATAAGATTTGAATACCCATTTGTCCTGGATAGGCATCCACATTGTCACAGAGGGAACAGGCCATACAGCTGCTTCACATGTGGGGAGGGATTTGCTTGACCGTTCAACCTGCTGAGGCACCAGAGAGTTCAAACTGGAGAGAGACCATTTAAATGTCACGACTGTGGAAATCCTTCAGAAGTTCAGGGATCTGATGTCCCTGACGACAGCCCATTTATGGGTTCCCAATGTGAGACTGGATTCAGAACATTGCCTCAACTCCTTGTCCACCACCAAGTTCACACTAGGAAGAAACCATTCATCTGCTCCATGTGTGGGAAGAAATGTACTCAATTAATCACCATGCTGAGACACTAGCAAGTTCACACTGATGAGAGACCATTCATCTGCTTCCTGTGGGAAGGGATATACTCACCTATCACATACTCACGGGGACACCAGCAAGTTCGCATGAGAGGGAGGCCATTTACTAGCTCAGTGTGGGAAGAAATTCATTTGATCATCCCAGCTGCTAAGACACCAGCGAGTTTGGGGAACTACGGTGATTGAATTCAGCTGTTGATCATAATCGACGTAACCTGCTTTGATTTAGCACTTGGAACAGTCAGTAATTGATGTCTGCTGCTGAGTATTAACTGATTCATATTCCCTTTACAAATTAGTCTCGTGGAATATTCATGATGTAGAGGACAAAAAAGCTTAACATGATGGATGGAAAACTTCTTGCGTTTTTCCGTGCAGGTCAAACTATACTAAGTATGATTCATAAGACACAAGTCAAATAAAAGTCTGGTAAGAGGAGCAGTAACACTGCTTCAGAAGCAGAAAGGGAGTTTAAACCTGCAAGCAGGGGGCATGGTGTTCTACGGGAAGTGTTTTTTTTTGTTTTTTAAGAATCCCAAAGTGTGGAAAAAGGCCATTAGGCCCAACAAGTCCACACCGTTCCTCTGAAGAGTATCCCACCTCGACTTATTCCCCTACCCTGCGATTTCCCCAGGTCTAACCCACCTAACCTAAACATCCCTGGACACTACAGGCAATTTAGCATGGACAATCCGTCTAGCTTGCACATCTTTGGACTGTGGGAGGAAACCCACACAGACATGGGGAGAATGTGCAAACTTCACAGAGATAGTCGCGTGAGGATGGAATCAAATCCGGGTCCTGGCACCGTGAGGCTGCAGTGCTAACCACTGTGCTGCCTTAGTGTTTTGATGTGAAGTGAGGGGGTGGAGTGGTGGATGTGGCAAGGTTAAAAGAAGTGTCTGGTTGGTTATGGCAGATTAGGGTTTTGTTAAAACTTGCAGGGTCGGGTTAAGTCAGTGGTTTCGAAGGTGTCGGGTTGGGGAGGGCAGGGGCCATGATGGTGACAGGTGTATTTCTGGTCAGGGGATGTCTGCTGTTGGGCAGCTCAATTGGAGTTTAGTAAATGCACAGCATAGGGGTTAGGACAAGCTTAATCCTCTTTCTGCGACCCTGTAAGCTGAAGTGAGCCAACAAGGTGTAGAGCTGGATGAACACAGCAGGCCAATGTATTCACACAGATGAAACACCGTCTTCACTCACAGGATACCAGCAAGTTTATACTGGTCAGAAGCCATTCACCTGCTCCAAATGTAGGAAGGGATTCTCTTGTTCTTCCGCCCTAATGACATACCAGCGAGTTCATCCGTGAGAAGTATATAACTTCTGGGAACAAAATGTTCACACTGCCAATAGGAATTTTAGATGCTCAGACTGTGGGGGAAATGTTACAAAAATTCCAGGAATCTGACATTACATTGATGTGCTTTCACGGCAGCACTGGGTTCAGGTGATCATATAACCTCTAAGTAAATAAGTTCATACTGGGGAAAGACTGTTCCAACGCATTGAGTGTGGGAAGTAATTCAGTCAGCCATCCCTTCTGCAAAAACACCAGGGTGTTCATAGTGGGGAGTGGGCATTCACCCTGCTCTGTGGGAAGAGATTCACAAGATTGTCTCATTTAAATATCCCCCAGAGAATTCAAACCGGGAGAGACCATTCACCTACTGAGTGTGGGAAGGGATTCATGCGTAACAGCGATGATTGATTGGTCTTTGTTCATTCAGACACTTTTAGGGCTATAAATTGATAAGGAAGAGATATTAGGCTATTGCCAAGAAGGTTCATAATATATTATTGTTTGCAAACCTAAATTCTAAAATTGAGACATGACGTATAGCTGTGTTGTCTGTGATTCTAGATGCATTTCTATTTTGTGTAAAAGACAGGATGACATGGTTTTTACTTTCATTTGGCATTTTTTCTTTCTGACAGTCATACTGACAGTCATATGTAGAAGCATATTCTATATCTAAAAATGGCTTTAGCCAGGTTTAGTATTGAAATCTGAATTTTATTGGATATTTGAGCATTTAATTGAGCATTAAATGGAATAACATTGAGGTTTTTGTCTGCTTGTATTTGAACAAAATCCTTGGTGAATACTTCAGTGTCTTAAAAGCTGAAGAAGAGAAAAGTATTGCAGTTGCAAAGAACACAAGCAATGATATATGTCAGGATCATTGAGAACAGTCACATGTGCAAGTTCATTGAGAGGGAAAAGGCCTGTAGAAGCAAATATGCGGTTAGTACCTAACTCCAGAGCAGTCAGGGCTGGGGGACAGGGAGTATATCCTGAGCTGTTTAAGGTATTTAAAAAAAAAATGGTAAGTGACTGTGGATACTGGACACTGGAGACTTAAGCACTCAGCCATATAAAAATAAATTTTAAAGTGGGTCAAAAATCTTTCTTAAGATGATTGTGTGGAAATCCCACGGATTTGCTCAAGCATCAGATGCCAGTGAGTAAATGATTCTAGCTCTGGGCAATGAACATTAATGTGCACCATTCAGTGGTGTTTGTCTGTAACACTGTTATTCAGGCTAAAAGCATAAGGGTAAAAATTATTCTTGCTGATACTTGTATTGAGTGTTTTGAGTAGTTTTGTACAGTGTAACAAAGTTGATGTCTTTATTTCCTGCGTGTGGAACAAACTTTATTAGTTTGTTAAAGGTTCAATGGCAGCCTCTTGTCATTATATTTAGAGACTGACCATCATAGAGAATAAACCTAATCGATCGTCAAGCCAGGTTGAAGTCTGGGATCTGACTTGTCCAGTTTTACTATCAGCTCAGATGATAAAGTAGACTCTCCTTTTGTAGTGAGGTTTGCTGAATTTAAGAGGGGTCTATTTAATCTTTTGAAATGAAATCCTGGAGGTGTTGAGCATAAAACAAAAGTGATTGTGAACTATATATTACACAGATTCAAATGACAACATATTTAGTTATTAAACTTTTCCGGGAGTAGAAAATGTAACAGTGAATTATTTTAAACCTTTTGACTCAGTTAAATGGTGAGTGTTGGCATATAAACTGAAGATTGAAAATAAAAGCTGGTTATTGTAGGGAGGAGACTCGCCAACATTTAGAATTATAAAGAGGGAAACCTGACATTGATGCGTTATTGACAGAATTAGCTCAGATTCTGTTAGAAATGTTAAAAAAAAAGTATTGGAAGAAAAAGAGATGAGAGAGAAAATGGCAACAGAAGGAGAAAAAAGAAAAACAAAATTGAATGGGTAGAGAATTAAAGTAAAGTAGCATTGCTGTTGTTCAGAATGGAGACAACTTCTCCATTGACTGTGCGAGGCTAATGCAGCTTAATGTCTTATTGATGAAGCACAGCAACAGCATAGAAGAAAAGGAAGCAAATCCTGCTCCCTACATCACAATACCTCAAGGACATGTGCTCCATTTGTCCAAAGATCTGGGCTCTGTTGAGTCACATGACTACCTTGGGGACCGCTGACCACAACGAGAGTCAACATACAGCAGGGAGCATATGCGGTTGTCCTGAACCAGGAAGAGATGAGTTTTGTGGGTCTGGGTCCTGGACTGACCTTGATGGATTACGGGAACTTTTTCAGCAGGTTAGAAGGGGAGGATTTACACACAGCAAACTCAAACCAAGAGAAAAATGTGTCTCTTCTGGATTGCCATTCAGGACAGTGGTGGATTTCAGAAAGTCCTGTGTCAGGAGGTTAGAAAGGAAGGAGTTCTGCTCAAAAGCTGAAATTATACAAAGTGGTTGTTTATTCTGGACTGACATTGAGGAACTTTGTAAATATCGTTTACAAGATACTAGAAGACTATTTTCCGTTAAGAAACTCAAACCAAACATTATGATGCACGGATCACTTGAATCATTAGGGTCTGGCTATTCATCATCTTTGAGAATAAGCATTGATTTCCAGGTTCTGAATATGATTAACCTTTGGGTATAAGCATTTAGGTCCAGGTCTATGTAAAAGGAAATCTGCTTCCTTACACCTGACAAATTGTATATTTGTGTTCGATCTTCTGCTGTCTAGAGCAACTGATCTTTATCCAGCTTATGCAATCCAATCATAAAGGTATACACCTCTTTAAATTGTACACTCAAACTCATTTTCTTCAAAAACAACAGAGCAATATCAATTTCTCTAACAAAATTTCTAACGAAAATTCCTCATCCCTTGAAACATACTGATTATATCTCCTCTGCAACCTCTCAGTAACCCTCCCATCCTTCACAATGTGTGGGTGATCTCTGGTTTGCACAGACCCAGATGCCCTGTGTTCCTCTGTGATGTTATCACGCAGTGATAATTACATAGTGACATCACCTACTTCCCCAGGGATTTCCTCAACTGAGATTTTTCTCTGAATTGTTTCACCTCTGGCCACCCTGATGACATCTCTTCTATATTCCTACGTATCTAAAAATGGCTTTAGCCAGGTTTAGTATTGAAATCTGAATTTTATTGGATTTTTGAGCATTTAAGGTAAATGCACTGCTCCCAGTGGGGAGAAATCATACACTGGTTCTGAGTTTGTGCTTTTAGCCAATCACCTGACCTGTCAGAAAATAAATGCAGTCACACTGGGAGAAACTATGAAAATGTGGGAACTGTGGGAAGGGATTCAGTTTCCTGTTTAAGCTGGAAACTCATTGACGCCTTCAGACTGGGGAGAAACTACTTACCGTGACCGTGGAAAAGAATTAACTAATGTGTAGGAAGGAAATGGAGTAGTGGCATTATTGCTACACTAAAAATCCAGGTGGTGTTGTTGGGATCTAAGTTTGCACGTCATGGAAGAAAGAGTCTGAGGAATTTAGCAACAATGGGAGAGCTGTTGTATTGAGATGAGAAATAGGAGGCAGCCAAGGTCAGATCCTCAGGGACACCAAAAGTTCTGAGGAACGATCACCAGAACCAAAACATTAACTCTGATTTTTTTTTTCCTTCACAGATGCTGCCAAACCTGCTGAGCTTTTCCAGCAACTTCTGTTTTTGTTCCCGATTTATAGCATCTGCAGTTCTTTTGGGTTTTTTTAAACCCAGAAGTAACTGTGTGGGATCAGGAAAAGAAGACATAGTGGGTGACATTCTGGCTGTGCTGTGATAGATCAGGAACTAAAACAGTGAAGAGAGGCAGAAAGAGGATCATGTGGTAATAGGCCCCAGATAGCTTGTGAATGACGAGGAGGAGAGCTTCCTTCCATCACAGTCACATGGGATGTTACTGGCAACTTTGATTAGAGTTTGTTGATGTGACTGGGGAAGAAATCTGATTGGAGGGATTGAAAGATGGAGTCCTGTAAACGACTGACACTGGTTGGAAGTGGCCATAACATTCAGAGAACAAAGAAGTTTGAGGCTGGACAAAGGTTTGGAATGATGGATGGAAAGGTAACTGGGACAGTCCCTGAAGAGAGAAGCATGAACCAATATCAGTGAAAAAGGGCAGTTTGGCAGATAATATCAATAGATCAGTGTGAACAAGATTGAGGAAACAGGAGGGGGTCTCATAAACAAGGTCAGCTGTGACAAGGAATATGGGGATATGAAAGAGAAACTGGAGAAACATTGTTTCTTCGCTTGGATAAAAAGGAGGTTTCAACACGGTTTGGCTATGAATAGAAAGACACCGGCACAGGCAGCCGATAAGATTGTCTCAATCTTAACAAAAAACAAGCTCCATCAGCTCTTCACACTTCTTGTTAGAGGTGAAGATTGAAGTGACAGGGGAGATGGATAACCTTCAAAAGGAATGTGTGGTTGGACATATTAATAAGTCTGCACTCTGTTTCATTGAAAACTGATTTATTTGACTTTCATCTAGTATATTAACTCCTTTAACTAGGCTGAAGTTTAGTAACATCAGCTGACATGGACCCCAATAAACATGAATCAGACCTGGATGCGATTCACAGCACAATCCAAACACTGTCTGTACTTGTGAGCTTGCTGGTGTCTCAACAGTTTGGAAGAGGTTTTAAATCCTCTCCAACATGTGGAACAGGTGAATGAAACCTCCCTTTTTATTCATTTGAAACAGGTGGTATGTCAACAGGATTGATCTCTGATCCTTTCCCACATGCACACCACATGAATGAACTCTCTGGTACACAGTGAGATGAGCTGATCGCCCGAAACCAGTCCCACAGCATGAGAACCTGAACGGTCTGTTGTCACTGTGAGTACATTGTTGGGACATCAGTTCCTGGAACTTTTATAGCCCTTCCCACAGACTGAGCAGATGAATGGTCTCTGGACACTGAACGTGGTGTGCTTGCAAGCTGAATAACTGAGATAGTCCCTTCCCACACCTGGAGCAGGTGAACTGTCTGTCCCCAGAGTCTGCATCAATGCGTTTCCAGCTTTGATGGGAATCTGTATCCCTTTCCACAATCCCCACATTTCCACGGTTTCTACCTGGTGTGACTGCATTGATATCTTGACAGGCCAGATGATTTGGCTGAAGCCTTGTCCACACTCTCAATGTGTATGGTTTCTCCCCACTGTGAACAGTGCTTTTTTCCTTCCATCTTCAAAATCCAATGACATTCAACTTCCAAATAATTTATCTGACTTCATTAGATCCTGATGTGGTGTTTGGCTTCAGTTTCTGAACGAACAGGGTGACCCTATCCAACACCCTGTGAAATTCATTTAAAACAGCAAATTGAGTGAGGGTGCTCACAACAAATATGTTTTGAAATTGAGCTAATTCTGGTCATTTCTGGGGCTGACACTAGGAATAAGGACCATGAAAGCTGCTAGTTAGTTAAAGGGAAAGCAGTGGATGTTAATAAATTTGGATTTTTCAGAAAGCATCTCAAGTTCCACACAAGATAAAAGCTCATGGTTTTGGAAGCAGTATGTTAGAACTGATAGAGGATTGGCTAACTAGTCAGTGTCAGAGAGCTGGAATAAGGGTGGCATTTACAGAATGGCAACTTGTAATTGGTGAAGCTTCACAAGGATTAGTGCTCGGGCCACAATTATTTTCAATATGTATTAATGATTTGGATGAAGAAAGTAAATGCAATATCACAGAGTTTGGATGACATAAAAATATGTGGGAAAGCATGTAAATGGCAAAGGTGATGACAATGACACAAAGAGTCTGCACAGAGATATAAACAGGTTAGGTGAATAGACAAGAACTTAATACAGGAAAATGTGAAGTTGTGCACTTTGGCAGGAAGAGCAGAGGAGATTAATTTTACTTAAATGGAGAAGGAGTCAACCTAAGGAAAGTGGTGACCTCAGATGGAGTCCACAGCTGTGAACGCTGATCCTCCGCAGATCAGCTGGCAGAGATATTCACTGACATTTTCAACCTCCCCTTTCTACAAGCTGAAGTCCCCACCTGCTTCAAGAAGACCACCATCAACCCAGTACCTAAGAAAGCATCTGCAACGTACCTTAACGACTACTGCCCAGTGGCTCTGACCTCCATTATCATGAAGTGCTTCGACAGGCTGGTCATGGCCCACATCAACTCTAGTCTCCCACCCTGCCTCGATCACCTACAATTTGCGTACCAATGTAATTGGTCCACAGTGGATTCAATTTCCCTAGCCCTACACTCATCCCTGGAACAACTGGACAACAAGGACACCTATGTCAGATTCCTGCTCATCGACTACAGCTCCGCCATCCAACACCATTTGTCCCCTCCAGACTGATCTCAAAACTCAAGACCTGTGTCTCGGCTCTGCCCTCTGCAACTGGAGTTCTTAGCTTACACGACCCATTGACCGCAATCAGTGAAAATGGACAACTGCAACTTCTCCACAATAATACTCAACATTGGAGCCTTCAAAGAGGCATTCTCAGCCCCCTACTGTATGCCCTGTACAGCCATGACTTTGTTGCCAAATTCCAAATGAACACCATCTACAAGTTTGCTGACAACACCACTGTGGTAGGACAAATATCGAACCATGATGAAAAAATACAGAAAGGAGATAGAGGGTTGTGATTGGCGCAATGATAACAACACCTCTCTCAATGTCAGCAAAACTAAAGCACTGATCATTGACTTCAGCAAGAAAGGAGAAAATGCACACATCTACATCAACTGAGCGGAGATTGAGAGGTTGAGTGTTTCTAGTTCCAAGGAATGACTATGGCAGACAACCTGGAGTTTCCATGTAGATGCGACAGTCATGAAGGCACAACAACACCTGTTCTTCCTCAGACAGCTCAGTAAATGTGTCATATCCATAAGGACCCTCAACAACCTTTTGCAGACGCGCCATAGAAAGCATACTATCCAGATGCATAATGGCCTGATACGGCAACTGCTCTGCCCAGGACCATAAGAAATTACAGAAGGTTGTGTGCACAGCCCAGACCATCACAGAAACCAACCTTCCATCTGTGGACTCCATTTATCCATCTCATTTCCGTGGAAAGGCAGCCAACATCGTCAAAGACCCATCCCACCCCGGTGATGCTCTTTCACAACCTCTTCTATCGGGCAGAAGATACAGAAGCTTGAACACACACACCAGCACGTTCAAGAATGGCTACTTCCCTGCTATTACTAGACTGATGAATGGCTCCTCCAACCTCAAATTATGCTGATCTTGTTAATGTTGACCTTGCTTTGCAAACGTCCTGTGCAGTATAACCGCAAGCCCTCACTCTGTCCAAGTTTCTTTTTCCACCCTCTCTTCTGTATGCCCTTGCTTACTCCAACCTGCCTGTACTGCTTGCAGACAAAACCTTTCACCCCTACTTGGGTGCACGTGACATTAAATCAAATCAAATTATGCCAGACAGAGGGCTTTGGGAGTCCCTAGCATGTAGGTTCACTGGGTAATAGGAGAGTCAAAAGAAATGCTGGCCTTCATTTCAAAGGGTATGAAGGTTTGCTAAAATGTTGCAAGGTACTAACCAGACCACAGCTGGAATATTGTGGATATTTTTCCGCCTCTGTGTAAGGAAAGATATACTGTTATTGGAGGCAGTCCAGGGAAGGGTCACTCGGCTGATACCAGGCATGGAAAGACTGTCTTGAATAGACTGGGCGTATACTCATTGGAATATAGAACAATGACAGGTGATCTTATTGAAACATGCAAGATTCTTACAGAACTGAGGGGACTTGACATGATGGAGGCAGAAAAGTTGTTACCCTTGTGACAGTCTAGAACCAGAGGGCATAATTTCAAAATAAGGGGTTGCATAATTAAGATTGAGAGAAGAAATTTCTTCTTGTCTCTAAGGGTTGTGAATCTGTGATTTTTTTTTTTAAATGCAGAGGGCCGTTAAGACTGGTCATTTCATATATCCAAGACCGAGATCTTTAATCAGTAAGGGAGTCCAAAGTTATGGAGGAAAAAGCATGAAGATGGATTTGGGGGATTATCAGACCAGCTCTGATCTACTGGAAGTGTTACAAAATTGGGTAGAGTAATTGTGAAGTAGAAGGCTAGAGGCTAAAATGTGTGGTTACTTGAAGAGTAACTTGAAGAGTTACTTGAAGAGTCCTTTGTCTGTACTTCAAAATGTAAAACACTGTCTGTGAGAAGCAGCTGAAGTTGCCAGTACAGAGACTGAAAAAGTGAAACAAGTGTATCAAAAAAGCCTTAGAGGTGGCAAGCAAAACAGCAGTCTTATTTTGATGTTGTGATGAGTTTGAATTTGGCCAATTAATTTAAAAGAAGCACCTAGATACAGAAATCCAATTGAATTTATATCCGATGGTTTCGGGTTGTCAACACCAATCATATTATAAGAATTTGATTATGTCATTACAGGTATAAAAGTTTAGAGCACTTGGAAAATCTGAAAGAGGGAATCAACTGCTATAGCACTATTCAGTTCTGAGAGAAAGGCCATCAAAGGTACACTGATATTTTACTCCAAGTCCTCATTGAAGAAATTATAGCGATAAAACATCCCTGACAGCAAAATTAACGGAAGAGAGGTGTTCTGAAGAGACCAGAGATGACAGAATATTCCAGAAGACAGTTTGTGCAAATTTAGAGAGATTGTTATAATTTATTGCTTCTTATTAATTGGGTGTATATTAGTGGGATGTGTCTTTATCTAACCAGCATTCCAGTAGAATTTAGTTTAGTTAGGCAGTAGTTAGTATAAAGGGGGAAATTGTTCAGTTTGTTAGTATCTCTTTTAATTTGTTCACTGTTAAGGTTAAGTAAATAAATATATTTTTACTTGTTATTTATAAAGTGGATCAGGGATTGCGTTTCCTTTAACCATTCTTTTAATAGGTTACAAAGGGAAAGACAAGCTTCTGTGGGTCTTTCAGGGATAATTATTAGAGGGGAACCCCTACTTCGGTCATAAGATTGGGGCAGTTGTTTTAGTTTAATTATCCAGAGGGGTTCAGCCATTCTACATTGTAGAAAATGACAGAGCAGACTAGACAGGCTGAATGGTCAACTTCTGCTACTATATCCTCTGGCTGCAAAACAGACACTGATTCACTGATGTTCTATAGGAAGAAACTCCAGACCCACAGCAACGTGGTTGACTCTGAACTGCGCTCTGGGCAATCATTGATGGGCAATAAATGCTGCCTGGTCAGCGATGCCCTCATCCCATGAATGAATAACAAAACTGGTTTCTCTCCCCACAAATACTCTACAGGAAGGGGAACCTACCGACCACTCTTGGCCTACAGAGGCTTTTGCCTCTACAGGAGGTGTGAGTGCGGGGGGGAAGAGGGGGGTGTGCGGATGAAGGGGAGGTTTTTTTCCATATGTCCACATAAACATTGATAGGGTCTCCCAAACCCTCAAACTTCACCAATTAAAATGATGAGTCTAGCAAGTGAGAAGTTTGAGAGGAAATTGCAGGGCCTCTTGCAAAAATATTTGTCTCATTTATAATTATGGGTGAGGTGCTGGGTGACAGGACAGTGGCTAATATTATGCCTTTGTTAAAGAAGAGATGTAAGGAAAAGCCTGGGAACTATAGACCTGCGAGTCAGACTTTGGTGGTGGGTATGCATTTGGAGAGGCAAGGAATGATTAGGTATTGTCAGCGTGGTTTTGTGCGAGGGAAATCATATCTCACAAACCTGATTGAGTTTTTGAGGAAGTAACCAAGAAGTTTGAGGGTACGCTGGTAGACATTGTTTACTTGGATTTTAGTGAAGCCTTTGACAAGGTTCTGCATAGTAGACTAATTAGTAAAGTTAGCTCAGATGGGATTCAAGGTGAGGTTACCAATTGGATACATAATTGGCTTAATGGCAGGAAACAGTGTGATGGAGGAGGGTTGTCTTTTGGACTGGAGGCTTGTGACCAGTGGTGTTCCACAGGGATCAGTGCTGGCTCCACTTTTGTGATTTTATATAAATGATTTTGATGAGAATATAGGATAACACCAAGATTGGTGATATAGTGGACAGTGAAGGAGGTTATCTAAGATTACAAAGAGATCTTGCTCAATTGGGTCAATGGGCAGAAGAGTGGCAGTTGGAGTTTAATTGTGAGAAATGTAAGGTATTACATTTTGGTAAATCAAACCAGGGCAAGACTTACACAATGAAAAGTAGGGTCTTGGGTAGTGTTGTAGAATAAAGGGACCTAGGGGTTCAGGTGCGTAATTCTTTGAAGTTGCATCATGGCACACTTGCCTTCATTGCTCAGGCCTTTGAGTACAGGAGTTTGGATGTTATATTGAGGTTATACAAGAAGTTGGTGAGGCTTCTTCTGGAGTACTGTGTCCAGTTCTGGTCGCTCTGTTATAGGAAGGATATTATTATACTGGAGAGGGTTCAGATGTGATTTACCAGGATATTGCCTAGAATGGAGGGTTTGAATTATATAAAAAAAAGAGACTGGATAGGCTGGGACCTTTTTGACTGGAGTGTAGGAGGTTGAGGGGTGACCTTTAGAGGTTTATAAAGTCATGAAGGATGTAGATAAGGTGAATGCTAGGTGTCTTTTCCCTAAGGGGAGGGATTTCAACACCACAGGGGCATATTTTTATTTCTCCAAAACACATGAAGCACAGTTGACACAACAGTGCAGCAATTACTATTTGTTGAATGGATCATGAGAAACGACAATTGAAATGACAAAGGCAAATTGGATAAAGTGCTCATGAAAGACTTATGCGCCAACATTAGTAGCCTTGGAATGAAAAGGATACTAGCAACATGGAAATGAAACAGGCTAAGTGAAAGGAAACAGAGTAATAATTAATTGATTCTTGGGCAGGAGGAAGGTTTCTATTGGAATTATTTGGGTTGAATGCTGGAACATATATATATATTATTGACTTTAGCCTCAATGTAGAGGGCCCAGTTTCAACATTTGCCATCAATGAAACAAGACGGGTTGCTCTACAGAAAGCTGGCATGGACTTGGAAGGCTAAATGGCCTCTTTCGGTGTCACAATGAACTTATGACTCATTTGCGAAGCCATTCTTAATCTAAGCTCGCCTTGAGCCGAGGAACCATTCAGATACATCTGTTCTGCATTCCCCTAAGACCAATATGGTCTATCCTTCCTCAGCTGTGCTGCCCATACTGAACACATACACCAAAGATGGCTGAACCACGATACTGAACATTTTAGTGCTTTTATGCTCACACCTGTACCTGAACTTTCCCAAAGACAGAACACAGTAAAAGGCCAATGGCATTCAGATGTACAGGTCTCCTAGCAGTAGTCAGGGTGTGGGGAAGAATATGAATCAAAAGATAGAAAAGGTGTGCAAGAAAGGTACTATCACAAAAATCACTGGGTCTTCAAGATGCAGTTGAGTTGGGAAAATCATGCTGGTAGTGGATACCAAGAGAAAGAATTTGTGGAATGTCTGAAAGATTTTTTGAGAACAGCTTGTGGTGGAGCCCAGGAGGGAACAGGAAATTCTGGACTTGGTGATGTGTAATGAGGCAGACTTAATTAGAGAGCTTAGAGTGAAGGAACCCCTAAGGGGCAGTGACTGTGATATCATAGAATTCACTGTGGAGTTGAGAAGGTGGCTTGGTGCATCTAGGAGGTAGTGGAATTGATATAGCTGCCAGGGACTTCAATAAAGCTTTTGACAGGGTATGCCAGACCTGATTAAGATGCTAAGAACAATCGAGGGCAATTTGATAAACTGGCAGAATATAGGGGTTGAGGAATGAAGGGTGTTTATGTGACTGGAAGCCTATGTCCCGTGGCATAACACAGGGTTCCGAGTCCCTAGCTGTTTGTTGTGTACAGAAGGTATGATCAGGAAGTTTGCCGATGACAAGTAAATTAGTGGTGTGGTAAGTTGTGAGAAAGAAAGTCCTAAACTACAACATATTATAGACAGGCTGGTCAGATGGGCTGATCTGTGGGAAATGGAACTGAATCCTGAAAAGTGTGAGGTAACATATTTTGAGAGGAAGAACAAAGCAAGGTAGTACATGTTGAACGGTAGGATCCTGGGAATACAGAGAATCAGACAGACCATGGTATGCATGATCATAGATCTTTCAAGGATGGGTAGATAAGGTTGTTAGGAAGGCATGTAAGAAAGATACTTGCCATCATCATTCAAGGCACTTTAAATAAAACTAGCAAGTACAGGCTGATTAGCCTGACCTCAGTTGTTGGTAGGATTTTGGAGTCCATTGTGAAGGATGAGATTTCTGAATACTTGGAAATGCATGGTAAAGTCAGCATGGTTTAATCAAGGGGAGGTCATGCCTGACAAATCTGTTAGAATTCTTTGAGGAGGCGACGAGCAGGTTAGACCAAGGAGAGCCAGTGAATGTTATCTAGCTGGGCTTCCAGAAGGCCTTTGACAAGGTGCCGCACAGCAGGTTGCTGAGTAAGATAAGGGCCCATAGTGTTACAGGCAAGGTAGTAGCATGGATAGAAGACTGGCAGAAAGCAGAGTGGAGATAAAAGGGTCCTTGTCAGGATGGCAACACCTGGTGTTCCATAAGGGTCTACTGCACAAGGGACCACAACTTTTCACTTTATACATTAATGATCTAGACGAAGGAGCTGAGGGAATTCTGGCTACGTTTGCAGATGATGCAAACTAGGTAGAGAAACAGGTAGCACTGAGGAGGCAGAAAGGCTACAGAAGGATTTAGACAGGTTAGGAAAGTGGGCATAGAAATGGCAGATGGAATTCAACGTGGGAAAATGTGAGGTAGGCAGAATAGAGGCATAGACTATTTTCTAAATGGGGAGAAAATTCAGAAATCTGGACTGCAAAGGGAGTTGGAAGTCCTAGTCCAGGATCCTCTTA
This sequence comes from Ginglymostoma cirratum, assembly GCA_024137785.1. Lineage (NCBI taxonomy): Eukaryota > Metazoa > Chordata > Chondrichthyes > Orectolobiformes > Ginglymostomatidae > Ginglymostoma > Ginglymostoma cirratum. The sequence continues at coordinate 795,569 of JAHRHZ010000127.1, read as the reverse complement.
AGGTAAACTTGCAGGTTGAGTCGGTAGTTAGGAAGGCAAATACAATACTGGCATTTATTTTGAGAGGACTAGAATATAAAAGCAAGGATCTAGTTCTGAGGCTTGATAAAGCTCTGCTCAGACCACATTTAGAGTACTGTGAGCAATTTTGGACCCTATACCTCAGGAAAGATGTACTGGCCCTTCAGCAGGTCCAGAGGAGGTTCACCAGAATGATCTCAGGAATTAAAGGCTTAACACATGAGGAATGTTAGAGGACTCTGGCTCTATACTCAATGGAGTTCAGAAAAACGAGGGGGGATCTAATTGAAACAAAATTGAATATTGAACAGCCTGGACAGAGTGGACGTTAGAAAGACATTTTCTTTGGTAGGAGAGAACAGGACCCGAGAACACAGCCTTAGAGTAAAGGGAAGATCATTCAGAAGGGAGATAATGAGGAACTTAAACAGAAGTTGCTGGGAGCTCAGCAGGTCTGGCAGCATCTGTGAAGAAAAAAAAAAAAATCAGAGTTAGCGTTTCAGGTCCGGTGACCCTTCTTCAGAACTGATGATAGCTGAGAAAACATTGGTTTAAATATGTAGAAAATAGGGAGGGATATGGGTTAGGGAGTAAACGATAGGATAGAGCCCGAAGACAGAGAAGAGCAGTTGGACAGACAAAAGAGTTGGTAATGATCTGGCTCGGGAGGATGAATAGTTGTTAATGGGGACTGTTAGTGACTAACAATAGGTAGTGTGTAATGGCAGGCTAAGTGATAACAAAGCCTGGTGTTGGGGTAGGGGGCTGGGAAATGGGAGAGTTTAGGCCCTTAAATTATTAAACTCGGTATTGAGTCTGGAGGGTTACAGGGTTCCCAAGTGGAAAATGAGGTGTTGTTTTTCCAGCTTGCATTGAGCTTTGTTGGAACATTACAGGAAGGCAGAGACAGAGGTGTTGGCCAGGGAACAGGGCGGTGTATTAAAGTGGCAGGCAACAGGTAGCTCAGGGTCTTTTTCGCGAGCAGAATGTAGATATTCTGCAAAACAGTCACCCAGTCTATGCTTCATTTCCCCAATGTAGAGGAGACCACATTGTGAACAGCAAATGCAGTAGACTAGATTGTGCGAAGTTAAGGTGAAGTGTTGCTTTATCTGGAAGAAATGTTTGGGCTCTTGGATAGCGGGGAGGGAGGAGGTAAATGGGCATGTGTTGCACCTTTGCCAGGTGAAGGTGAAGGTGAAGGTGAAGGTGCCGTGGAGGTTGTTGGCATTGAAGAAACAGTGGACCAGGGTGTCCCGGAGGGAACGGTTCTGTGGAAGATGGACGAGGGAGGGAAGGGGAATGTGTGTCTGATGGTGGCATCTCGCTGGAGGTGGCGGAAATGGCGTCTGATGTTCTTCTGGATGTGGATGCTCGTGGGATGGTAGGTAAGGACAAGGGGAACCCTACCACTATCGCGGGAGAGAAGAGAAGGGTTTGAGGAAGGAAGTGCGGGAGAGAGGTCGGACCCGTTGAGGGCCCTGTCGACAACGGTGCTGGGGAATCCTCGGTTGAGGAAGAAGGTGGACATTTCAGAGGCTCTTTTTTCGAAATTGGCCTTGTCTGTGACGGAGACAGAGGAACTGAGAGAATGGGATGGTGTCTTTACAGGAAGCAGGGTGTGAGGGTGTATAGTCCAGGTAGCTGTGGGAGTCAGTGGTTTTATAATGGATATTAGTGGCTAGTCTACCCCCAGAATTGAAACAGGGATGCTGAGGAAAGGAAGGGAGGAGTCAGAGATAGACCAGGTGAAAGTGAGGGCAGGGTGGAAATTGGAATCTGGCGTTCTGACCTCTGCATTGCAGAGGCTGAGCGCCAACTCTCAGATACCTCCTCCCATCTTCCCCAGACCATGACCCCACCATGACATCAGGCCATCGTATCGACTACGGTAGCTGATCTCATTTCATCTGGTGACCTCCGCCCACTTGGTTCCAAGCTGATAGTGCCCCAGCCCCGTACAAATCGCTTTTACCTCCTTCGAAAAGAATTCACAAACAGGACTGTCTGGGCAGACCCATTGTTTCGGCCTGCTCCTGCCCCACAGAATTAATCTCTTCCTACCTTGATTCAGTCTTCTCTCCCAGGTCCAATCCCTGCCCACGCACATCTGTGATTCCTCTGATGCTTTAAACAGGTTTCAAACCTTCCAGTTTGCAGGTTCCAGCTGCCTCCTCTTCATCATGGACGTACAATCCCTTCACACGTCCATTCCCCATCAGGAAGGTCTTAGGGCTCCCTGCTTCTTCCTGGAGTGAAGACCTGAACTGTCCCCACCCATCACCACCATCCTCCACTTAGCCAAGCTCAAATTTACCCTCAACAACTTCGCTTTTAACTCGTCTCAGTTTCTTCAGGTCAGAGGGGTGGCCATGTACCCTCATGGGTCCCAGCCTGGTTCTTCATGGGGTACATAGAAATTCCTTGTTCTAGTCCTATTTTGGACCCCACCAACAATTTTTTTTCACCGATATATCGATGATATCATCAGTGCTGCTTTCCTCTCTTGTCCAGAATTGGAAAAGTTCATCCATTTCGCTTCCAATTTCTACCCTGCCTTCACTTTCACCTGGTCTATCTCTGACTATTCCCTTCCCTTCCTCAACATTACCATTTCCATTTCTGTATAGACTGTCCACTAATATCCACTATAAAACCACTGACTCCCACAGCTACCTAGATTATAAACTCTCACACCCTGCTTCCTGTAAAGACTCCATCCCATTCTCTCAGTTCCTCCGTCTCCATCACATATGTTCAGACAAGGCCAACTTCGACAAAGGAGCCTCTGAAATGTCCACCTGCTTCCTCAACCGAGGATTCCCCAGCACCGTTGTCAACAAGACCCTCAACCGGGTCTGATCCCTCTCCCGCACTTCCTCCCTCACTCTTTCTCTCCCCTCCCACAACAGCGATAGGGTTCCCCTTGTCTTTACCTGCCATCCCACCAGCTCCACATCCAAAGGATCATCAGACGTCATTTCCACCACCTCCAGCGAGATGTCACCACCAGACACATATTCCCCTCCCTTGTCCGCCTTCCACAGTGATCATTTCCTCCGGGACACCCTGGTCCACTCTTCCTTCACCCCCAACAACTCCCCCCACAGCACCTTCACCTGAAACTGGCAAAGATGCAACACCTGCCCATTTACCTCCTCACTCTCCACTATCCAAGGGCCCAAACCTACCTTCCAGATGAAGCAATGCTTCGCCTGCATTTCCCAGAATCTAGTCTACCTCGTTTGCTGCTCACAATGTTTCCCCAATATAGAGGAGACCACAAAGTATAGACCGGGTGACCGCTTCGCAGAACATCTACATTCTGCTCACAAAAAAAAAAAAGACCCTGAGCTACCCATTGCCTGGCCAACATCTCCGTCTTTGCCTTGCTGCAGTGTTTCAATGAAGCTCAACGCAAGCTGGAAGAACACCACCTCATTTTCCACTTGGGGAACCTGCAGCCCTCCGGACTCGATATCGAGTTCAATAATTTTAGGGCCAAAACTCTCCCATGTCCTCGCCCCCTACTCTACATACCAGGCCTTGTTATCACATAGCCTGTCATTACACACTACCTATTGTTCGTCATTAACAGTCCCCAATAACAACTATTCGCCCTCCTAGCCAGATTGTTATCAACTCCCTTGTCTATCCAACTGTTTTTCTCTCTCTTTGGGCTCTATTCTATCTTTTTCTCCTTACCCCAAATCCCTCCCTATTTTCTGCATACAAACCGATGTTTTCCCAGCTACCATCAGTTCTAAGGAAGGATCACTGGACCCGAAACATTAACTCTGATTTTTTCTTCACGGACGCTGACACACCTGCTGAGCTTCCAGCAAATTCTGTTTTTGTTCCTGTATTACAGCATCCGCAGTTCTTTCGGTTTTTATAAGGAGAAACATCTCCAGCCAGAAAGATGTGAATCTATGGAATTCATTGCCACAGCAAGCTGTGGAGGCCAGGTCATTGAGTATATTTAAAACAGATAGATTGATCCCTTCCTAAGTTTACAGGAAGAAAATGGGAGAATAAGGTTGAGAAACTTATCAGCCATGATTGAATGGTATAGCCGACTCAATGGGCTGAATGGCCTAATTTCTGTTCCGATGTCTTATGGTCTTATTACTAGAGAAACCCAACATATTTGACAGTATTTGGGCAGAGAAATCAGATTTAATGCTTCAAGTCCACTGACCTTTCTTCACAACCGAACTTTGATTTCTCTGCACAAATGCTGCCAGTCCTACTGAGTTTCTCCAGCAATTCAAGCTTTTAGATCATATTTGTAGCAACATGTATTTTACGGCAATTGGGGTACTTGACTTTATTAGTCAAGGCATTGAATACCACAGGAGGCCACAATGAGATTATAATGACTCTGTGTATCAGAATAGTTCAGCCACAGCTGGAGGACCGTGAGAGGATTTGGTCACCACACAACAGGAAGGGTATGACTGCACTGGAGAGGGTGAAAAAGAGCGTGGTGCCTGGGCTGAAGTAATTCAGTTTTGAAGAGTGCCTAGACAGGCTGGGGTTGTTTTCCTGAGAGAAGACCGATAGTAAACCTGACTGAGGTAATATAGTATGAGGGACATAATCGGGGAGACAGTGAGAGTCTTTTTCCCAGGATGATGACATCGGCCAGTACGAGGGGGCATAGATGCAAATTGAGGGGTGATAGATTTAAGACAGATGTCAGAGGCAGGTTCTTTACTCAGAGAGTGGTAAGGGCGTAGAATGCCCTGCCTGCCAATGTAGTTAACTCAGCCACATTAGGGGCATTTAAACAGTCCTTGGATAAGCATATGGATGATCATGGGATAGTGTAGGGGGATGGGCTTAGATTAGTTCACAGGACAGCGCAACATCGAGGGCCGAAGGGCCTGTTCTGCGCTGTATTGTTCTATGTTCTTTGTTCTATATGGAGAAACGTTTTCTCTTAGCAATGCAGTCAATACTTTGAAGGTATAGAGCTGAAAATTCAGGGTGAATTTGAGAAGTTGGCGAGTATCTGTAACTCCCCTATTCCCAATTCCTTCGCCTCCGCCGCATCTGCTCCCAGGATGAGACATTCCACTCCCGTACATCTCAAATGTCCTCATTCTTCAAGGACCGCAACATCCCCCCCACAGTGGTCGAGAACGCCCTCGACCGTGTCTCCTGCATTTCCCGGAACACATCCCTCACGCCCCGTCCCCGCAATAATAACCAAAAAAGAATCCCCCTCATCCTCACATACCACCCCACCAACCTCCGGATCCAACACATCATCCTCCGACACTTCCGCCATCTGCAATCAGACCCCACTACCAAAGACATTTATCCCTCCCCACCCTTATCTGCCTTCCAGAGGGACCACTCCCTCCGCAACTCCCTTGTCCACTCCACACTCCCCTCCAGCCCCACCACACCCAGCACTTTTCCCTGTAACCGCAGGAAGTGCTACACCTGCCCCCACACCTCCTCCCTCACCCCAATCCCAGGCCCCAAGAAGACTTTCCACATCAGGCAGATGTTCACCTGCACATCTGCCAACGTGGTATACTGCATCCGCTGTACCCGTTGTGGCTTCCTCTACATCGGGGAAACCAAGCGCAGGCTTGGGGACCGCTTTGCAGAACACCTGCGCTCAGTTCGCAACAAACAACTGCACCTCCCAGTCACGAACCATTTCAACTCCCCCTCCCATTCCTCAGATGACATGTCCATCCTGGGCCTCCTGCAATGCCACAGTGATGCCACCCGAAGGCTGCAGGAACAGCAAACCATATTCAGCCTGGGAACCCTGCAGCCCAATGGCATCAATGTGGATTTCACAAGCTTCAAAATCTCCCCTCCCACAACCGCATCCCAAAACCAGCCCAGCTCATCTTCACCTCCCTAACCTGTTTTTCCTCTCACCTATCCCCTCCTCCCACCTCAAGTCCCACCCCCATCTCCTATCTACTAACATCATCCCGCTTCCTTGACCTGTCCATCCTCCCTGGACTGACCTATCTCCTCCCTACCCCCCTACCTACACTCACCTTTACTGGCTCCATCCCCGCCTCTTCGACTTGACTGCCTCCACTCCTCTATCCGCCTCCCCCTCTCTCCCTATTTATTTCAGAACCCTCCTCCCCTCCCCCATTTCTGATGAAGGGTTTAGGCCCGAAACGTCAAGTTTTCCTGCTCCTATGATGCTGCTTGACCTGCTGTGTTCATCCAGCACCATGCTTGTTATCTCGGATCCTCCAGCACCTTTTATCTCTGAGTATCTGTAACTCCCTAGGTCTGAAGGTCAGTACTCGGGACATTGAACAGCCACTGCCCTGCCCCTCGCTCATTCGCATTGATTGGAGAACTAGCCCCGTCTTCGTTCACCCCTATTGGTTGGATGACCAGCCGTTCACGCTCGGTCCTCCAGCTCCGCCCCCTATTTCCGATTGGTCTGGATCTGCTGTCAATCGGCCCGGTTCCTTTGCGAACTAGAGCATGCTCAGTGCCGGTCTCGCGGTTGCGCTCAGCCGAATTGTGTTGATACCGGGTGAGTGTCCCTCGGAAGGACGGAGAGGCAACGGTAGAGCCAGTGGGTGGGTTGTCAGAATTCAGAAATACACCCAGATGGAAGGATAGTAAATACCGAACGAAACCTGCCTTTAATCTGGCGGCACCTTCTCAAGTCACTTCTCTCACAAGCCCCAAGTTACCAACCACCAGCTTCGCAAACATGGCGCACGCGCAACTTACGTCCTCTTGCGACGCCCCCGATTCATTCATTGGTTGGAGGACTAGCTGCACCCGCTCGGTCCTCCAGCCCTGACCCTCTTCTTATTGGTCGAGAGCAGTCAATCAAGTTGGTTTGACTGACAGCTACTGAATGTGCAGTGAGGGCTGGAGCGTTGTCTTAGTTTATTCCAACTTGTTTAGATTGAAAGAATTACCCAGTATTTTCTTGGAATTGGGTGTGTGTGTGCCCGCGTATTTAGAGCTTTGGACGGCTGAGAGAAGAAAGTGTTCCATAGAAACTGGCCAAAAAAAACCTAAAGAACTGTGGATGCTGAAAATCAGAAAGAAAAACAGAAATTGCTTTTGGGGAAAAATATTCACTCGGTCTGGCAGCATCTGTGGAGAGAAAGCAGAGTTAACATTTCGGATACAGTGACACTTATTGCAAATTTTTAGAAAACAATTGGCTGACTAGAAGCTGCATCTGGACACACTTTCTGCACAAAATAAAAACCGAAAGAGCTACAGATGCTGTAAATCAGGAACAAAAACAGAAGTTGCTGGAGAAGCTCAGCAGGTCTGGCAGCATCTGTGAAGAAAAAATCAGAGTGAACGTTTCGGGTCTGGTGACCCTTCCTCAGAACTTCCTGCACATCCTGGCATCCATCCCAAAATATTGAGGAAGGCAAGAGAACAACTTGCTGGAGCAGGTGAATGGTCTCTCCCCAGTGTGACCTTGCTGGTATATTAATAAGTCAGTTGTCTGAGTGAATTCCTTCCCACAATCAGAGCAGGTGAATGATTCCATCGCCAGAGTGAACTTGTGGTGTATCGGGGCAGGTTGGATGACTAAGTGAACCCTTTCCCACATTCAGAGTAAGTTAACAGTCTGTCTCCAGAGTAAACTTGGCAGGCAACAGGTCGCTCAGGGTCTTTTTTTGCCAGTGGAACGTACATGTTCTGCGAAGTGGTTAGTCAGTCTGTGCTTCATTTCCCCAAGAGAAAGGAGACCGCATTGTGAGCAGCAAATGCAGTAGACTAAATTGTGGAAAGTGTAGGTAAAGTGCTGCTTCACCTGGAAGGTATGTTTGGGCCCTTGGAGACTTAGGAGGGAGAAGGTAAATGGTGAGGTGTTACACCTTTGGCGGTTGCAGGTGAAGGTGCTGTTGGGGGGTGAGGTGATGTTGGGAGTGAAGGAAGAGTGGACCAGGGTGTCCTGAAAGGAATGGTCCCTGCAGAAGGTGGACAAGAGAGGGAAAGGGAATATTTGACTTCTGGTAGCGTCTTACTGGTGGTGGCAGAAATGGTGGCTGATCATCTTCTGTGTGCGGATGCTCGTGGGATGGTAGGTAATATTGGAGAGAAGAGCAGAACTTCTTCAAGGTGGGCATGCCTAGAAGAAATGTGGTGAGGTACATACTAAATAAAAACTGAAAAAAGTGTGGATGATGCAAATCAGAAACAAAAACCAAAGTTGCTGGAAAAGTTCAGCAGGTATGGCAGCATCTGTGAAGAGAAATCAAAGTTAATGTTTTGGGTTCAATGACTCTTCCTCAGAACTGATGGTAGCTAGGAAAATGTCAGTTTATGTGCAGAAGATAGGGTCGGGGAGGGACGAAGGAGTAACTGTCAGAGAGAAGAGCAGAATTTCTTTAAGGTGGCACATTGTGATTGGTTTGATTTGATTTATTATTATCATGTTTTCCTGTGTACAGTTAAAAGTTCTTTGTGTCCAGTACGGGTAGATTACGCAATACAAAGCTCATAGAGTGATAGAACATGGCGAGGAATAGAATGTCAGCAGAGAAGATGCACTAAAAAAAGCAAGATCAACATTATATTTGAAATTAGAGAGATCCATTCAGCAGTCTAATAATGGTGGGGAAGAAGCGTTCTTGAATCTGCTGGTAATCATGTTCAGCTTTTGTATCTTCTGCCTGATGGAAAAGGTTGGAAGAGATTATAACTACGGTGGGAGGGGTCTTTGATGATGTTAGCTACCTTTCTGAGGCAGCAAAAAGTATAGATGAAGTCAATGGATGGGGATTTGGCTTGCATGATGCACTGGGCTGTGTTCATAACTCTGTACTTTCTAATGGTCCTGGGCAGAGCAGTTGCCAAGCCGCAATACATCCAGAAAGAATACTTTCCATGGTGCACCTGTGAAAGTTTGTAAGTCTTTACAGACATGCCATATTTCTTTGTATGAGGAAGTAGAGATGTTGTACCTTCTTGATAGTTGCATCAGTGTGGGTGGTCTAGGACAGATTGTTGCTGATCGTCACTCCTCGGAACTTGACGGTCTCAATCCTTTCCATCTCAGCTCCATTGGTGTAGATTGGAGTGTGCCCTCCACCTTGCGTCCTGAAGTCACTGACCAGCTCTTTAGTTTTGCTGACATTGAGGGAGAGATTGTTATCTTTACACCATACCACCAAGCACTCTATCTCTTTCTTGTATTCTGTCATGTCATTGTTTGAGATCCGGCCTACAATAGTGGTGTCATCAGTGAGCTTGTAGATGGAGTGAGGACGGGATTTGGCCACACATGAGTGTACAGGGAGTACAGTAAGGGGCTGAGTACACATCCTTGCGGGGTGCCAAGGTTGAGGATCATCGTGGAGGATGTGCTGTTGCCTGTCTTCAGTGATTGTAGGCTGTGCGCCAGGAAGCTGAGGACACAGTTGCAGAGGCATATGTCTCAGAGTTTGGAGATTAGTTTTGATGGAACTATAGTGCTGAAGGCGGAGATGTAGTCAATAGGTAGAAGCCTAACATAGGAATCCTTATTATCCAGATGTTCCATGGATGACTGTAGGGATAGGGAGATGGCGTCTGCTGTGGACCTGTTGCAATGGTAGGTAAATTTTAAGGAGTCAAGGCGGGTTGCGAGGCTATACTTGATATGAGCCATGACAAACCTCTCTAAGCACTTCATTATTATGGAGGCCAAAGCCACCGGGTGGTAGACATTGAGGCACTTTAGAATTAGAATCCCTACAGTGTGGAAACAGGCCGTTCGGCCCAACAAGTCCACACCGACCCTTGGAGCATCCCACCCAGACCCATCCCCCTATAACCCACACACCCCTGAACACTATGGGCAATTTAGCATGGCCAATCCACCTAGCCTGCACATCTTTGGACTGTGGGAGGAAACCGGAGCACCCGCAGGGAACCCACGCAGACACGGGGAGAATGTGCAAACTCCACACAGACAGTCACCTGAGGCTGGAATCAAACCCGGGTCCCTGGCGCTGTGAGGCTGCAGTGCTAACCACTGAGCCACCGTGCCGCCCTCATGAGTTTTCTTTGATGCCAGGATGAAGGTCGTCTTCTTGGAGCAGATGAGGATTTAAGTTTGCAATAAGGTGAGGTTAAAGATGTCAGCGAATGCTGCCATCAGCTGGTCTGCACAGGATCTGTGTGCTTTGCCAGGGACTCCATCTGGGCCAGTCACGAATGTGCGTTCACTCTCAAAAAGGCTATTCTGGTGTCTGCAGCGGTGACTGAGGGAACAGGTGCGTCTGAGGCTGTTGGGGAAGCTGACACCATTTCACTGATCGTCTGTTCGAACCGAGTGTAAAAAGTGTTGACTGCATAAGGGAGGGATGCATTTTTGTCCATTATTCTGTTGCTTCAGTTTGTAGTTTGTTATGTTGTGTAGGTCTTGTCACAAATGGCGGGTATCCATGTGGTTAGTTTGGGTCTCCAGCTTAGTCCGATATTGCCTCTTAGCATCTCTAATGGCCTTGCAGAGGTCGTATCTGGATTTCATGTAAAGGTCTGGGTCATCTGACCTGAACACTGCACACCTTGTCTTCAGCAGACAGTGGATTTCCTGGTTCACCTGTAGTTTCTGGCTGGGGAATATATGAATTGAATTCTTTGGCACACAGTCTTCCACACACTTGCTAATGATGTCCATGATGGTAATGGCATTGTCCTCTAGGTTGGCTACTAAATTCTTGAATATAGACCAGTCCACCAATTCCAAGCAGTCCTGCAGAAGCTCTTCCGCCACCTCAGACCAGCACTGTACTCTTTCCTCTCCTGGCTCTTCATGTTTCAACTCCTACTTGTAAGCTGGGAGGAGGAATGGAGTATTGTGATCTGATTTTTCAAAGTACAGGCAGGGTATGGAGCAGTACACATCTTTGGTTGTGTAGCAATGGTCAAGGATGTTCGGCTGTCTGGTGGAACAAGCAACATGTTGATTGTATTTTGGGAGCACCCTCTTGACGTTGGCCTGATTGAAGTTATTGGCCACGATGAATAATGCCTCGGGGTATTCTGTCTTGAGTCCATTTATAGCAGTGCATATTTAACCAGGAACACTCCTTCACTTCTGCATGAGTTGGTATGTAGACTGCTGTCAGGATGGCAGATGTGAGTTTGCACAGCATGTAGTAAGGATGGCACTTCACTGTTAGGTATTCTAGGTCCAGGGAGCAATAACTGTCTGGGGTTGCACTGTCGGAAGTACTGATTAGGAGGCAGACTGAACCACCCCTTGCTTTACTCGAGGGCACTGTGTGGTGTACAGAGAAACCCTCAGGTTGTAAGGTACCTGTGAAGTGTGTTGGAAGGTGACCTGTAGCATGCGCACTACGTCGTGAGAGGGTGGAAGCTAGAGCACAGATTTTACCAAAATTGAGTGTGGTACCGGAGCCGTAAATCAAACTGGGAACATGATTTCCAGCCCCAAACCCCACTCATGGTTTCTGCTTCACGCGATATCTCTAAGGGTCACCCATTAAGACAGAGATAAGGAATTTCATCTCTCAGAGGGCAGTGAATCTGTGGAGTGCATTACCGCAGAGGGCTGTCAAGTCTGGATGGTTCAGTATGACTATCAGAAATAGGAACAGGGTGAGGCTGTTCAGCCTGTCAAGCCTGCTCCTGTATTCAGTAGGAACATGCTTATTGACATGAAGGGAAACATTCTGTCACCATTTACCTGGTCAAGCCTCTTAAGAATCTTATATGCTTCAATGAGGTCGCCATTCAAGACTGAGATAGACACATTTTTAACAGTTGAATAAAAGCAAAATTTTGGGCAGCCTGTAAATCTGAAACAAACACAGAACGCTGTCAAAACTCAGCACGCCTGGCACCATCTGTGGAGAGAAATACAGAACCAATGCATCAAGACTGGTACAATTTCTTCAGAACCAATCAATAAAGGAATCAATGATTATGAGGAAAAGGCACAAAAATGTAGTTAAGAATTATCAGATCAGCTATGTTCTCATTGGATGGAAGTAGAATTGTTGGGCTGAATGGCCTCTTTCTGCTCCCATATCTCACTGTGTCCCTCCCTCTCTGGCACTCACTCATTCTGCACATGTTCCAAAATTGTTCAGCACTGTGCCTGCCCACCTGTGTCCATCACCTATGCTGCACTTTCTCTGGCAACAGCAGTGTGGGCATTGGGAATGTGTTCATAGTCAGGGGGTTAAAGTGATTGAATTGACATGAACCCCATGGAACATCTTACTTTTCAGACTTTAAACTTATGATTCTAGATTTAAATTATAAATAATCAGTGACAGAATATAATCTTACATTTTACTTTTGCATATCTGCCAGCATCAAAAATTGGAATCAGTTACAATGGTAGCATTGCCAGGCACTCTGAGACACTTAAAGATTCTACTTTCTGCAAAGATGAATCTGTAAGTCACACAGCTACTGTATTTCCTGTTAGATTTTGACATGTTCTGAAGATGAACTATCTTTGGAGGACTGAGAGTCAAAGCAGGAGCTGTGCAGTGTTTTACTGTGACAGGAAAAGCGAGAAAAGGTAATATGCTGTGAGTTAAAGAGGAAATGTTGTGGAACTAGTTGAGTTTGTCTTTGAGACAGACAAAGACACACCAACTGTGAGAGCGACAGAGTGGGGTGGACACTGAAAAGAACAGATCTTCTTGGACCACTCCATATGATTACCAACTATGATTACTAAGAGGCATGGGAAAATAATACTTAACCAGAAATTTTCAATACCTCAGGACAACAGAAGGTGGAGCAATGATGTGTTTCTGAAGTGTACTCATTGCTGTATTCAAATGACAGAGTTTGACAAAATACAGAACAACTGGGGTGGAACCATTCCATCTCCCAGCTTTAGCCATGAAGATAATAACTTTCAGTCCACTGACCAGCTCCGCTGTCTATTCTCAGCCTGAGTTACTGATGGGAAAAAGGGCTGCTGTCTCAGGTCAGCAAGTCAAGGCCCCTCCTTGATCAGTTCCTAGCCTTAGGCCACACTGGGAGGTCCTGTCCTCGAGGAAGCTGGTTTCTGTTCATGCAGAACAATCTGCTGCAAGGATTGAGTTTTTTAAAAAAATGTGTATGTTGATTCCAAAAGAAACTTGCATTTACAGAGTGCCTTCTACCATCTCAGGCCATCTCAAAGCATTTCACTGTCTGTCAGGCACTTTCTGAATTGTAGACTCTGTAGGAGATTTGAAAGTCCAGAGATTTGCACAGTGAGATTATGTAGACAATGATCTATTGATGACCATGATAACGTGTTTTCACTGATGTTGGTTGAAGAATAAATCTCAGCAGGAATATCAGGGTTAACTTCTCTCCTTCCCATTGTCCTTCCAATTGTGGCTGTTTGAAAACAACTGTTATGTTCTATTCTAATCGAATGTCTCTGAGAAGAAACATTTTGTACAGCTAAAGTCCTTTGAAAAATATCAACAATGATGCCTCTGCAAATCCCCTGGGATGTCAGACAGTTCAATATAAGCTTCCTCTTTCAGGCTAACATCCTGATCAATCAGCTCCATTGGCAGGCTATGTTGTTCACTTGGTAGACAAACAGGAAGCTGAAAGAACACAGCAGGTGAGGCAGCATTTGGAGGAAAGGAGCAGTCAACATTTCGGGTATTACCCTTCTTCAGGACTGGATATTGGGGTAGTGGTAACTGTAGATAAGGGTAGGGGTAAGGCGCGGAGGTGGAATGGTTGTGATAGGTCGACACTGGTAGTAGGTGCAACCAGGTTGATTGATGGGAGGGATGAATCCGGTTGGTGGCTGGGATGGTCAGAAGGTGGAATGGAAGGGAGGAGGTGGGGCTGGAAGGGCAAAACGGTCACCTAGCATTTCGCCAAGCATTTCTGCCTGGCCCCTAACGGCCAACCTAACCTCCTGATCACTGCTCATTTCAACTCCTTGTCCCACTTCCCCCTCCGACATGTTCGTCCTTGGCCTCCTTTAGTGTCACAGCAACTCGGCGTGCAAATTTGAAGGACAGCATCTGATCTTCCACCTGGGCACCCTACAGCCTGGAGGACTCAACACTAATTCATCCAATTTTAAATAACCTTGCCACCCATCCCCAGCCTCCCCTTCCAGCCCCGCTTCCTCCCTTCCATTCCACCTTCTGACCCTCCCTTTCAGCCACCAACCGGATTCATCCCTCCCATCAACCAACCAGGTCATACCTACCACCAGTGTCCACCTATCACCACAATTCTGCCTCCTCCCTTCCCCTCACCCTGCTTTATCTGCAGCTCCCCCTACCCCTACATCCTCCCCTGAAGAAGCATAATACCCAAAACGTTGACTGTTCCTTTGTCCAGATGCTGCCTGGCCTGCTGTGTTCTTCTAGCCTCCTGTTTGTCTACCTTGGATTCCAGCACTTGCAGTTTCTTTTTGTCTGTAAGTATGTTGTTCACTTGCCTGACACAGGATTTCCAGAACCAAGCTGTTTCAAATCTAGGTGCACATCATCGTGGCAACTGATATTGAGGAGAGCAGAAGAAATGGTTCAAGGATGTAGAATCATAGAATCCCTACAGTGTATAAGCAAACCATTTGGCCCTTTGAGTCCACACTGACCTTCCAAAGAACATCCCACCCAGACTCATCCATCCTATTCTATCCCTGTAATCCTGCATTTTGTATGGCTAATCCACCTAACCTGCACATCTTTGGACTGTGGGAGGAAACCAGAGTACCTGGAGGAGACCCGCACAGTCATAGGGAGAATGTGCAAACTCCACACAGACAGTTGCCTGAGGGTTGAATTGAACCTGCATCTGTGGCACTGTAAGGCAGCAGTGCCAGTCACTATGCCAATGCCTTCAACTGTTCTCTGAAAAAGACAATGAAATATCCCCACAAATTTGGGACAATCTGTAGGTTAATAATGTCTAACTGGGAGAAAAAGCATCTGCGAAAAAGCGAACTATTTTGTGCAACCCTGACAATCCCAAATGAAGAATAATCATTTTCATAGGTAGGAGCATGTAAAAACCCAAACATCCCACCCACTCACCTCAGCACTTGGCTCAGCAGTGTTAGAGATTTTGGATCCAAAATTGAACTATTTAATCAATTCAGGTCCACAAGACTTGGGTGGACGAAAGTCATCCTCCATCCTTAGTGACTGTTGAAGGGAAGGAGAGAGTTTTACCAAAGGCATCATTGTAAGTACAGGATAGATATTCAGAACAGATTATTATGAATGTTGTGAATATACCACTCAGTCTAAAAGTATAAATCACTTTCTCGTTATCTGAGTTTGCAATGCTAATCCATTTGAATATTCCTTTGTAAGCCATGGATTGGCCCTCTTATCCATTTTGCTTTTGTGCCAGACAGGAATAAATGGAACCAGAGGTCATAGTCTGAGGATTCGAGGTAGACCACTTAGGAGAGAGATGAGGAGACATTTCTTCACCCAAAGGGTTGTGAGCCTGTGGAATTGATTACCACAGGAAGTAGTTGATGACAAAACATTGAATGCATTCAAGAGGTGGCTAGACATAGCATTTGGGGCGAATGGGATCAAAGGTTACCGGGAGAAAGCAGGATTAGGCTATTGAGTTGGACAATCAGCCATGATCGTGATGAATGGCAGAGCAAGATCAAAGGGCAAAAAGATGTCCTCCTGCTCTTCTATGTTTCTTCTACTTTTGCCCAAACCTCCTTCAGTGAAGATGCAGATTTTCAGGTTCTGCTTCACATTTACTTAACATAAGAATATAACAACTGCGAGCAGGAGGAGGCAATTCAGCCCTTCCAGCCTACTCCACCATTTAATACGACGATGACTGATCTCAACTCAGCCTCAACTGGACTTTTATGCCCACACTTTATAAACTTTCAAGCCATTATTAATTAAAAATTTGAATCTCAGCATTAAATTTGCTCAGTGTTCTGGCATCCACCACATTTTGGGAAGTGAATGCCACAGATTCCCAACACTACAAGTATCTTTTCTCCCCATCTCTGGTTTAAATCTGTTCCCCCTTATTCCACTACTGCCTCACAAATGGCTGAATCTTTATTCCTGATGTTAGAGGATTGTTCGGCTAAGGGGCTGTCACATTAAACTCCGGTCATGGCCCATATGTCTGAGATAAAGGGTACTGCAGATGCTGGAGAATCCGAGATAACAAGCATGGGGCTGGATGAACACAGCAGGTCAAGCAGCATCA
>JAHRHZ010000127.1:740399-778972 GCA_024137785.1 Ginglymostoma cirratum | reverse complement strand
TGATGCTGCTTGACCTGCTGTGTTCATCCAGCCCCATGCTTGTTATCATGGCCCATATGTCTTGTGTGTCCGAATGGGGATCCTGTTCCCAGCACCGTCCCACCCACACTTTTCATCCACTTCCCAGAGACAGGTCTCGAGTGGCTTTCATAAAGGACTCCAACTCCCACAATCCCTGTCGAAGGGGAAACGAGGAAATGTGCGTAATGCAAATTAGGCATGGGAATCTGTGCATGTGCGATGAGTGGTTGGTGCTGGAGAAGAGAGCACCTGGTTTTGTTATTAAATGGTCGTCAACATCAGAAGCGCGGAACTTCCAGCGTCGCGTGTCTCTTCGTTCCACCCCAATATTACGATACACCAATGAAAAATACTGGAGGACCGGAAACATTCTAGTCGTCCGTCCTATCAGAGCTCCCCAATTGTAAGAGCGGTAACATTGAACAATGAGCTTGTGAAGCTGCTCTCCCTAAATGAAGATTGAGCTTCACCCAGACAGAAACTTGCTCCTCTGTCGATCATCTGTCAGCATAACACAAGCTTATATATTTCTATTCAAGTCCTTTTCTAAAAAAATTTCTGGGGTTAAATTATTAACTCGTTGAAACTGAAGGGAAAGGAAGTGAACCCCGGAAGGGGGCAGAGAGTGTCCAGGACAAGAAGTGGTGAGCATGGGAGGAGAATGGGAGAGTGTATGTTAGGGACAGAAGGGTAAGACAGAGTGTGTGGGATAGAGCGTTACCGATTTGGGAGGAGAGGAAAAACTATTCCAGAGAAATTAGAATAGTCTGTTTAAATGTCTAATGTGTACTTATTAATTATAGCATCCTGTATAAGGAATTATAGAAGGGACAGATTTACAGACAGAGCCATTCACTGACCGACCTTCCACCTGGTCTCTTTACTCCCGTTTAAAGTAATGTTGTTTTTAATTTTATTTTCAAAGTACCAATAACAAAGCAAAAACTTATAAAACAGTAATTACTGCTCCAAGAAATCAAGGAAATCAGCTCCAGCACTGAAAAAAAGACTCAAAACAAAGGAGCTGGAGGAACACAGCAGGCCAGGCAGCATCAGAGGAGCAGGAAGGCTGACGTTTCGGGTCAGGGCCCTTCTTCAGAAATGGGGGCGGGAAAGGGAGGTTGAGCTGGGGAAGCAGGTGGGATGGTGCAGGTAGGCAGTGGTGGGGATTGATCAGTGAGGTGGGCGGAGTGGAAAGGTGGGAGAGAAGACGGACAGGTCAAGGAGGCGGGGATGCGAAGGAGGGTTGGTCATGGGGTGATGCCGGGGGTGGGGAGATTTTGAAGCAGTTTCCGGGTGGCGTCGTTGTGACACTGGAAGTGGCATATTGACACATGTTGTCTAGGGAGGGAGAGGGTGAGTTGAAGTGGTTCGCGACTGGAAGGTGTTGTCGTTTGTCACGAACCAAGCGCAGGTGCTCTACAAAGTGGTCTCCGAGCCTCCGCTTGGTCTCACCGATGTAGAGGAGGCCACATCGGGAACAGCGGATACAATAGACCACATTAGCGGGTGTGCAGGTGAACCTCTGTCTGATGTGGAAGGTTTTTTTGGGGCCTGGGATGAAAATATGAAAGTATCTCCTGTTTTATAGAATTAGATACAGAGTAAAGCTGCCTCTACACTGTCCCCATCACGCAGTCCCAGGAAAGGTACAGCACATTGTTAGATACAGAGTAAAGCTGCCTCTGCAGAGTCCCTATCAAATACTCCCAGGACAGGGACAGCGCGGGGAGCTCTCGCAATGATGTCACAGTCAATTGTTTGAAGAACAGGCATAATCCAAGCAGAGATGCAGAGTTAACCTCAATCTAAACTGTCTGCATAACAGTGTCAAACACAGCCCTAGAAATACAAAAACACAGTCCTAAACTCTGGATTTAGATACAACAGGCTCAATAAATCACAGGCTTAACATTCCCAACAGGAATTGAATTCTTTCATAAATTCATGTTCTTTGTTTGATTCTCTCTTCTGTTCTGATTCTCTGCCAGGTCCTTGCTTCTGAGCATCCACATGAACAATCATCCTAATCCCATGTGCCATGTCTTGTTCCCAAACACAGCGTTGATTCCAATTCATTTTGTGATATAGGAGCCTCTCAGTGTTGTGGGGAGGTGAGTCTTGAGCCGGCTCTGTGAATGTATTGTGCTAATCTGACCTCCAGGGATTGTTTAATGGTGCTTGTTTAATATTTCAAGGACTCAAGCATCTCCTTTTATTCGTTCTCACATCAAAATTCTTCTGTCAGACTCCCTCACTCTGATTCCCTTACTCTCACTGTCAGTCCTTCTTTGTCCCACAGTCGCTGCCACTCCCTCACCCACCCACACTCTTGCTGCCACTCCCTTACCCACACTCTCGCAGCCACTCCCTCACCCACACTCTCACTGCCACTCCCTCATCCACACTCTTGCTGCCACTCCCATGCTCTCACACACCCACTCCCGCTCCCTCACTCCCACTCCCTCTCCCTCACTTGCTGTGCCTCACTCGCTCTCCTTCATACCCTCACTCCCTCTTCCTCACTCGCTCTCCCTCACTCCCACACTCACTCGCTCTCCCTCATTTTCAGTCCGATTCACTCTCGTGCTCAAACTCACTGACTCCCGTCACTCTCGTTCCCTCAGTGTCACTCTCATTTCACTTGTATTTCAGCAATGAAGCAGTCTGTTGCTATGGAAAGAGATGGAGGGTAGTGCTGATTTATCCAACCTTATCCCACAGGGACACAGTTCTATTTTTCTCTCAATTCAGGGGCTAGTGAGACAAGGCACCATACCACCTCCTGCATCAAAACTTCAATTTGTAAATAACAAAAATATCCATTTAAAGTGCCAAGCAGCAGAGCGAACAATATTGTCTTTGTGCTGAAGCAGCTGAGCTGGAGAAAAAAAGACTGGGCCCCAAGTCCTGGTCCTCAGGGATGGGGAGGCAACCAGGGCTGAGCTCAGGAGTTGAGTTTAAGACACTCTGTCCTTGTTTTCACTTCTGGGTCATCCACTCCAACTTGGCCTCAGCAGAAAATTCATCTCTCTCCCCAGAGACCCCACTGCACAGAGGCACAGGCACAAAGACTCACAGGAACATAGAGACACACACCAGTTCACACATACCAGTACACACAGACACACATACAGCCACAAACGCACAGAGACAGACATGCACACACAGACACACAGATGCACATATATATATGCACATATGTATGTACAGAGGGACACAGAAACGCACACATTCAGACATAGAAACACAAACACATACAGACACACTGACATACATACATATACACATACAGATGTACACAAACACTAACACAGACACATTGAAACACAACATATGCAGACAGACTGTACATGCAGTAACTGATACTGCCCTGATTTTAATATGAAACAAAAAATGGAAAGAACTGCGGACGCTGTAAATCAGAAACACAAACAGAAATTGCTGGAAAAGCTCAGCAGGTCTGGCAGCATCTGTGAGGAGAAATAAGAGTTAACAGATCGGGTGCGGTGACCCTCCATCAGAACTGATGGTCGCCAGGAAAATGTCGGTTTTTATGCAGAAGATAGGGTGGGGGAGGCAGTAAGGAGTAACTGATGGGTGGGAATAGAGCCATTTGTCTCAGGCTTCCTGCAGTGTTCCAGCAAAGCTCAGCTCAAGCTGGAAGAACATCCCCTCATTTTCCACTTAGGGACTCTGCAGTCCTCCAGACTCAATGTTGAGTTCAATGATTTTAGGGCCTAAATGCTCTGATGTCGGAGCCCCTTACCCCACATACCAGGCCTTGTTATCACACAGTCAGCCATACCTATTGTTAGTCACTAAAAGTCTTCATTAACAGCTATTCAGCCTCCTAGCCAGATTGTTATCAACTCCTTTGCCTATCCAACTGTTCTTCTCTCTTTGGGCTCTGTCCCCGCCTTTTGTTTACTCCTCAACCCCTTGCCCCATCTTCTGCATGTAAAGCAACATTTTCCTAGCTACTATTAGTTCTGAGGAAGGGTCACCGGACCCAAAATGTTAACTCTGATTTTTTCTTTGCAGAGGCTGCCGGATCTTCTGAGCTTTTCCAGCAACTTCTGTTTTTGTTCCCCACTATTTCTTGCCTTTCCCCATTTATGAGGTCAATGTCAGTGCTGTGTTAACATGAACAAAAACAAAGTTGCTGGAAAAGCTCAGCAGGTCTGGCAGCATCTATGAAAAAAAACAAAGTTAACGTTTCAGGTCTGGTGACCCTTCCTGTGCTAATGTGAAATGGCTGCTGTGAACAATCATAAAATTTCTCTTTGTCGACCTGGAGCCAGAATTGAACTCATAACCAGCATCAGGGAGAAACACAACCTGTCTGCAGTCACACTACTATTTGTGGGATCTTGCTGTGTGTCAATTTACCTGCAGTGTGGCTCAGTGTCAAAATGTCATTGCAGAGACTCTGATTTTACATTTCCTTTCTCGCTCTCTTTCACTCTGATCATCTCCTTTTCTCTGCACCTTCCTCAGCCTGTGGTCTTCCTCCCTTTCTCTCTGTCTATTGTCTGGCTCTTTCTGTCTTCCTTCCTTTCTCTCTCTCTTGCTTTCTCTGTCTCTCTCTCTTACCCCCTTTCCCTCTCTTCATTGCGATTTCTCAATCCGGGGTCCTCCCCCAATCAATCTTCCAAACTGTCCAATTATTTTAAGTAGTCAATGCTGCAAGGTGACGGGTCAGGTTAATGACCGAAATGACAGAAGTGACTACATTTCAGAGACAGGTTTATATCAGAGAGAGTGTGAGAAAAACATAGATGGAGAAAGAGGGAGAGCATTGAAGGGCAGGGATGGGAGTGAAATTGGAGGGTCTTGTGGGTGGGGAGGTGGGGATATAGGGGCAGAAAATAGATACAAGAGCTGGATTGGGGGTTGGGGTGGCTGTCCAGACATTGAACATTGAAATTGCAGGAGAAATAGTTCACAGCATGGGTGAAGGTGATAGCCTGGGATAGAGAGAACGAGACAGAGACAAGGCGGAGAGGTACACAAATGTGAGGGGAGGGGGTGACAGTGCCTCAGCCTTTGCAGCAACTGGTTTCTAACTTTATGTATCATGTGCTTCTGTTGGAATGTAGTGACACTGCATGTAGGATCCTGCTGTGCGGTTGTTCCTTCTTTCCAAGTTCAGCCCCTTCTGTGAGTTGGGTGTGTGTGTGGGGAGTGAGGGTGGAGGTGTGGGGAGGGGGTGATCAGGAGTCCTGAGCCTATGTGAAGCTTTGTGAATCATTGTGAGAGAGTCATACCTGTGTTTAGACAGGGCCACTAGGCGGCAAGGAAACTAAATGAAAGGTGCGGACGCCACTCGAATGTAGTTTATTGGTGAGCTGACGGCAATGGGGCAGGGGACGGGAAGGGCTGGATTTCCCTGTCCCTCCATCCAGCCGTTTTCTTTTCCGTATTTCATCTCAGAATATATCAGAGAGACTCCAATTGGTTTTGTCGTCATTTTAATGGCGAGGTGCGTGTGTGTGGGTGGGGGTCGTCAGGATGCGGGAAGGGAGTGGGCTGCCATCCCCCTTGTCCCACTCCCTCCTCCCAGCCCCTGCCAGGCTGTCTATGAGGTTTGGGAGTGAATGGAGGGAATTGTTCTCATTGACTGGGTCCATTTTCCTATCTCGTGGCGAGGGGGAGTCGGTGAGGGAATGGGGTGTCAGGCTCTGGGTCTGGGCCTAGGGAGGGGGGATCGGCATTTCAAAGGGGCAGGAACTGCAGGATCTGACCCTTCCCCACCCTCTCTAGGCCAATGTTCAGGATGAGATTAAATCCCTCCATCAATGTCTGGCCATTTTCACATTTTGCTGCTTGTGGAATCCGGCACAGTGGGGATGGAAGATAGCTGAAAGAGGGAGAGAAGCTAGTGGGGGTAGGTACAGGTTCTAGGGAAGAGGGTTTGGGGTTAACTCCAGTGTTCGGTCCGAGCCCAGCTCCAAGTTGAAATGAGAGAGTTTAGTATTTGCTGGCGGACTCAGTTGGGGGAGGCCTGTTTTCGCACTGCAGCCTGTGCGATCTTGCTGTGCAGGGACAACCTGTAGCATTTTCCTTTGCAGTGGCAGGGGGCCACACTTTCCAAGTTCAGACAAGGTGGGGGGAGGGGTTCTGGATGTGGGCAGTGAAGGTACAGAAACCTTCCGTCTCCTTCAGAATATGGGGCTAGGGACAGTGGTAGGATCGTTCTGTGCAGAATGTCCTTCATTCCAATCTCAGCCCTGTCTTTGTGGGGCCGCTGGGTGATGTGGTAGTGGACGCCGACAGGGTGTTGACGAAATCCCTCGGTGGTCCCGCATGTGGCTGCCTGTTGGATCTTGCTGTGCACCTCTCGGACTGCGGATCACCCCCACACGGAACGCGAGCCTGTTTACGAGGCCCCGGGCTGAGTCTGCTGACGGTCTGATAGTGGGTGGCATGCATCACCCCTCCTTATTCCCCCCACCCACCTCTCGTCACCACCTCACCCTCCAAAATGTGATATTGACGTCTCGAATGTCTACAATTCACAGCGGGGAGATCGCAACACGTGGCAAACGTGAGGTAGGAGAGAGCATTTCAATTAAAACATAGAGGAAATGGAAAGAGAGACATTGATCGATTGTCGACAGCAGGAGAAAGCTGAGCAGTGATGGAGAAGTGGATGAGGACAAGGAGAAGGAGAGACAGAGGGAGAGGAGTAGAGAGGGAGAGAGAGAGAGAGAAGGAGACCCGGGAGAGAATGAGAGAGGTGACTGTACCGGTAGAAGGTTCGTCATTAATATTCAAGTAGAAACAGCACCAATCCCGCACGAACTGGACTCGGGGCTGTGCCCGATGAACAGGAGTGGGACAGAGGGGGACATTGGTCTTGTGTTTTTGTGTTTTTATTTTTTCAGAGAACCAGCTGGAGGCGGCAGGTTAAACACGGTGGGAGAGAGAGAAAGAGCGAGCGAGGTTGGAAGGGAGAGACACAGGCTCCGGGAGTGACTCCCTACCATTGAGTCATTGCCCAGCCTCTCAGAAAATAAACCCGGGAGCAGTCAGAGTTGAAATCTGTTCCTATCGTTTAAAATCAGGGAAAAGTGCTGATAAATCGGAGACACTTTGAAAGTCAGTGATGGGATCTCGTTTGATTCTCTTTATTTTTGTTTCAAATCATTTTGGCTTTGATCAGATCGATTTCCATCTCTCTCCTCTCCTGGGGTGGTGGGGGTGGGGTGGAATGGGGAGAGTGGATTTCTGAGAGATAAAAACTTAAGACATAGACAGAGGGAGACATACAGACTCTGGGAGTGAGGATGGGAGTTTGTAGGGGCTGTGAATCCCAGCCTCTGGAGTAAATATCTCTCCCGCCCTTCCCCTGAATCAGAAACACTGGGACAGTTTTGAGACAGTCTCAGACACCTCCCTTTCCCTTGTTCGCTGGGTTTCACGTTAGGGGCTATGGCCCGGTGCGTGTGGTAGTGGGGGTGTCAGATTGCGGAAGTTCAGACAGGCAGGAGTGGGATCTTGCTGTCAGAGGTAATAGGTACTGCAGATGCTGGAGAATCGAGATAACAAGGTGTGGAGCTGGATGTACACAGCAGGCCAAGCAGCATCACAGGAGCAGGAAAGCTTGACGTTTCGGACCTAGACCCTTCATCAGAGAAGCTTTCCTGCTCTTTCCTGCATCACTGACTTTCAAAGTCTCTCCAATTTATCAGCACTTTTTCCTGATTTTAAACAATAGGAACAGATTTCAACTCTGACTGCCCCCGGGTTTATTTTCTGAGAGGCTGGGCAATGACTCAATGGTAGGGAGGCACTCCCGGAGTCACTTCATCAGAGAAGGGTCTAGGCCCGAAACGTCAAGCTTTCCCGATCCTGTGATTCTGCTTGGCCTGCTGTGTTCATTTAGCTCCACACCTTGTTATCTGGGATCTTGCTGTGCTCGGGGCAAGTTTGAGATTGTGGAAGGCAGCGGGCGGTGGGATCTTGCTGTGCGCTTTGGTGCCTTTTTTTTGTTTTAATCAATTTTCATTTCTCTCTCAGCCTTTCCACGCTCCGCCCCCAAGGAGATTTGATTCGGGAGCTGAAACGCGAGACGATGCAGACACAGAAAGAAACAAATTATTCTGCTGTGAAAAATCCTGAGATAAGAGCTGGAACCAGTGATATAGAAAGAGAGAGAGAGACCGACCGACCGAAAGAATTATCATAAGCCATCCCCTCTCCTTTTCGTTAATTTACACATTCGCACGCTCATAACCGGGAAAGAATTATGGGGCTCAGGCCGTCTCTGGGGTTTGTACCACAAGGGGATGAGCTCTGGGCGGGGTGATAGGGGAGAAAAGGGATAAAATGGGGGCAGCTGTACAGTCTGATCCCACAGATTTCACTATCCCTCTTTCTCGCTCTGTCGCTTCCTCTTGAGTTTAAAGTGATACAATGCCTTTC
The DNA here is from genome assembly GCA_024137785.1 of Ginglymostoma cirratum. Lineage (NCBI taxonomy): Eukaryota > Metazoa > Chordata > Chondrichthyes > Orectolobiformes > Ginglymostomatidae > Ginglymostoma > Ginglymostoma cirratum. The sequence continues at coordinate 770,521 of JAHRHZ010000127.1, read as the reverse complement.
CACGCCACTACACAAGCAGCAGATGATTTTTCATTAGGAGAATCATTAGAATCCCTGCAGTGTGGAAACAGGCCCTTCGGCCCAACAAGTCCACACCGACCCTCGGAGCATCCCACCCAGACCCATCCCCCCGTAACCCACACACCCCTGAACACTATGGGCAATTTAGCAAGGCCAATCCACCTAGCCTGCACATCTTTGGACTGAGGGAGGAAACCCACGCAGACACTGGGAGAATGTGCAAACTTGGCACAGATAGTCACCTCGGGTTGGAATCGAACCCAGGTCCCCAGCGCTGTGAGGCTGCAGTGCTAACCACCGTGCCGCCCTCAAGAAAGTAGCACAACCTGTGAATCTGAGATACAAGAACTACAGAAGCTGGAGTCAGACGTAACAAAGTGTGGAGCTGGAGGGAGCTGACGGAGAAGGGTCCCGACCTGAAACGTCAGCTTTCCTGCTCCTTTGATGCTGCCTGGCCTGCTGTATTCTTCCAGCTCCACACTGTGTTATATCTTATAACTTGTGAATCTCTCAGATTGCACCTTTGTTTCGTTCTTCAAACAACAGGAAGTAGTTGATGCCAAAGCATTGAATGTATTCGTTTGTCGCGTATAGAGCGCAGATGGTCTCCCATTCTCCGTTTGGTCTCATCAATGTAGAGGAGGTCTCATCAGGACCAGCGGATGCAGAAGACCAACACCTTCCGTCATGAATGATTTCAACTCCCCCTCCCACTCCCTGGGCGACATGTCCATCCTGGGCCTCCTCCAGTGTCATAATGACACCACCTACAAACTGGAGGAGCAGCACCTCATGTTCCGCCTGGGGAGCCCACAGCCCAATGACCTAAACATGGAATTCACCAGCTTTAAAATCTCCCCACCCCGGCCTCATCCCATGTCCAACCCTCCCTCTCAACCCCACCTCCTTGACCTGACACAATCTGTCCATCTTTTCAATAAAAACTGAAAGAGCAACGGATGCTGTTTATCTTCTCTCCCATCTATCCACCTCCCACCTCACTGACCAATCCCCACTACTCCCTATCTGCACTCACCTATCACCATCCCACCTACTTTCCCCAGCCCCACCCCTCCTCTATTTATTTCTGAGCTCCCTTGCTCCTCCCCATTTCTGAAGGGTCCCTACCTGAAACTTTCCTGCTCCTCTGATACTGCCTGGCCTGCTGTGTTCCTCCACCTCCACACTGTTAATTTGGTTCACTCTGCTGCTTAACACCTTTTAATGAACATTTTTATTTTTTATAAATTTAAGTTTTAGATGTAGTCAGTGGAATGTGCGTTTTCTCAGTGGCACCTGAGTTGAGAGAAACATTGAAATGTGTCCCTGTAATCCTGTGGGGGATAAGGTTGGACAAACCAGCATCGCCCTCAGTCTGTTACCATAGTGAGAGGCTGCTTCATTGCTGCAAACGTTGAATTGAAATGAGAAAATCCTGGAAGAATTGATTAATGAATGAATTTGATTGATTGATGAATCTGGGTAAAGGGATATATCAGCACATTCTTCAGCTGCTGTCTGAACTTAGTCTGGGTCACAGCATAAATCGTGGTGTTTGTGCAGCAACTGAGGAGCTGCAGCATGAAGCCCAATTCCAGCACAAACCAATCTAGATACACAGAGTTATACCCAATCCACGACATCCGGTACCATACAGAAAACACCATCAACATTGACCACAACAGGATGAAATTGGCCGAGATCACAAACAATAAGATGATGGACTTTTTTCGATTTCTCATTTCTGTGTCACACTGAACGTCCTTGTTGGTGTGAGCCCGGAGTCTTCTGCGGGCTTTGCTGGTCACTAAAATGTGTCTGATGGTGAAAACGTTGAACAGCAGAATCAGGACAAATGGGAGAGCCGGGTTTAGAATATAGTGGAGGAATTCAATTGTGGCCCAGACCTGAGAGATATAAACATCGATTATTACATAACAAAACCAAGGGACATTCTCCAGCCGATACATACCTGTGAGCATAAAGTACCAGAAAATGTTCTTTAAACAGCTCAGCACAGTCACTGTTCCCAGAACCACAGCCGCCGTTTTCTCATTGCAATATTTACTTTTCAGCTTCTGGCAACAAATGGCCACAAATCGATCAAAGGTGAAAGTGATGGTGAACCAGACAGAACAGTCAGTGGCAGCATAAAGCAGGACGGCGTGGATATTGCACACGGGGATGGAGTACCTCAGCAAGTAAAACTGTTCCTGATAAACAATCGGAATGTGTCTCAATATCAGGTCGAGGATAATGACCAATAGATCTGCCACTGCCATGGCCACCAGGTAACGACTGACACATGGAGACAATCCACAATCTTTATAAAGCAGGATGAAGATCGTCGCTACGTTAACTGTGAGGGTGGAAAACAAAGAAATTGTACATCAGCCTGGAGGCGAATTTACCAGTTTGATAGAGGATCTCTTGGGATTTTCAAATGTGTCACTGTATTCAGAGATTTACTGAAATAACTACCTGAAATGACAAATGGTAAGTTCTGAATTACTTAAAAAATGTGACGTAAAACATAAGAAACACTCCCTCCCCAAACACACAGACACACATCTAAAAGAACAAATGATTTCAAGAGTATTCCCACAGACTCGAACACTCGAGCGCAGATACAGGTCACTTCTTTACAGTTCCTAATATGGAGGGTGTGAACATTGCTGTCCTGAAGGATTCTATCCCAGTTGCTTGAGGACAAATAGAGGTTGGAAATTTCTGTCTTTTAATCTAAACCGTGGTTGGTCCTCTGTAGTGAAGAAATGTAAATGCAGAGAAAACATATTCACCCCTTTAATTGTCTGAGGTGACTTCAAAACAGTGTTACCTTCTCCCTAGAAAGGGATAGCTTCCTTCGGGATCTTATCTTTTGTTCAGTTAACTGACATCCGGCCATTTGCAAATAATGTCAGTTATAGAATGTCCCGGGGAATGTCGGGTATAGAATATTTCGGAAAATGTCAGTTGTAGAATGTTTCAGTGAGTGTCGGTTAGAGAATGTGATAAAGGCCTACAGACAAAGGCCCTTCAGTCCATTGAGTCTGCCCCAGTCCAAAACAACCAGCTAACCCTGTACCAAACAAAATCAGGGTCAGGAAAATGCCACATGAGAAGCAGCAGAGATGGTTTGTTATAATCACAGGAATATAAGAATAATGTTCATCAGTTGCCTATTCAGCCCTTCAAACTTACTCAATTATTTCATAGGATTAAGGCTGATTTGATTGTGTCCTGGGGTCCACGTTCCCGCCCACTCCCCGATAACTGTTGACTCTGTTGTTATTCATGAATCTATTTGTCCGTACCTCAAAAATATTCAATGATTCTGCTGTCTAGGCGAGAGTATTCCAAAGACTTTCAACACTCAGAAAATAAAACAAATCTCCTCATCTCTGTAATAAGTCAGTTACAGAATGGTCTGGAGACTGCCACTTCTAGAATTTTCTGAATGATGTTGATTATGGAATGTTCTAGATAACATTCCGAACAATTCCCAAATTAAGGAAAATGTGAGATCCTCAGTAAGGGGAAGCAGCAGAGTTGTATTTTTTTTCAAATCACATACGATTAAAGTCCATAATGAGGCCATTCAGCCCTTCAAACCTTCTCTGCCATTCAATGAGGTCATGGCTGATCTGGTGGCATCCTGAGCTCCATGTTACAGGAATATTCAACACCCTGGGTTCCTGTCACTGACCAGACGACATTTGGACATGTTTTACAGCAGTTTTCTTCAAGCCTGTGTTCAGGAGCCATTTCCCAAGAGGACAGACTCTCCAAACAATATGTCACACCAGCTTTATGCTTTTATGTAATCGTAACCACACTTTACACAGACCAATAAAAGGTATACACTTATTTTATGGTTAACAATATCCAATTATGATTAGTTATTGTGGTTATATCGCTTGTCTCACCTTATTGCATTCAGCCAAGGACAGCATCTAAACACTTGTCTGATTGTAAAGTACAATTTCTAGCAGAGGACATTTTTGTCGTCAGCCATTATCTTGAATGTTATATGACTTGTAGAATCTTCATTGTGATCAAATTTTCTATTATCCTTTATCTTTGATTAAGTCTGTGTAAAGCACTTTCATAGTCTCGTGCTCAGTTGGCTGGACGGCTGCTGCTCAGTTGGCAGAGTAAGGCCAACAGTGCAGGTTAAATTTCTGCACTGATAGAGGTTACCATGAAGGTCCCGCTTTCTTCACCTCATCCATCGTCGAGGTGTCATGACCCTTAGGCTAGACCATCACGAATGGTCTCTCTCTAATGAGAAAGCTGCCGCACGGTCCTCTGGGACTATAGTGATTTCATTCTATCATTGCTAGCATTTTAAAATTTTCTGTACAATATCATTTCGTTTTCCACTGTATTCCTGGGTGGTCTGGTTATCATTTTGTATCACAGCCAGCGCTTTCCCCGCGCTGCACATTCCTGTCCACTCCCCAATAATCATTGAATCCATTATTATTCATGAATCTATCTGCCTGTGCCTCAAAAATATTCAATATCTCTGCTTCCAATGCTCTCTGAGGAAGAGATTTCCAAAGACTCACAATACTCTGAGAAAAGAAAATAAATCTCCTCATCTTTGTAATAAATTGAAATGACTTTTAAAAGAAAGACATTAAATGTGCCCTCTAGCTGTACTTTCAATCAACTTTGTAGGAAGGATGCATTGCTGCAGCTGCACCCAGTGTTAGTGAGAACACATCTGGTGGACTGTGTGTGAAGGGTATTATTTTTGTCTCCTTATGTGAGAAAGGATATAACTACATTGGAAGCTGTTCAGAGGTGTTTCACTTCACTTATTCATGGGATGAAGCGCTTATATAATGAAGGTTTAACAGGTTATGCTTGGATTGAGAGGGGATCTTTTTTAGAATCATTAGAATCCCTACAGTGTGGAAACAGGCCCTTGGGCCCAACAAGTCCACACTGACCCTTGGAGCATCCCACCCAGACCCATCCCCCTATAACCCACACATCCTGAACACTATGGGCAATTAAGCATGGCCAATCCACCTAGCCTGCACATCTTTGGACTGTGGGAGGAAACCAGAGCACCCAGAGGAAACCCACACAGACACGGGGAGAACGTGCAAACTCCACACAGACAGTCACCTGGGGGTGGAATCAAACCCGGGACTCTGGCGCTGTGAGGCTGCAGTGCTAACCACTGAGCCACCATGCCACCCTAAATTGAATCTTATTGGATCATACAAGATATTGAGGAGAGTGGATCAGATGGATACTTGATATGTATCTGTATAGCCCAAACTTGCTGTCATTAGGCTTTGCACCTTTTCTGATGAAGCTTGTTTCAGGAATGAACCAGTTATTTGTTGCTGACTAAAGAAATCTGCCGGACTTGTTCCTATCGCTGAATCCCATCCCAGTCTGAGAACTATATCACTGGCAATGTAGTGATTGAAATATGGTGGACCTCATTGACGATGAAGTCTTTGATTGGGGTTGTCAACCTGAGCCCATCAGGAAAGCCTTGGCTGCCCAATATTAATGGGGGATTTAGAATCTGCTCAGTTGAGGACTGACTCTGAGCTGGATCACCACATCAAGTGTACTGTGCACAAATAAATAAAGGGTGACTTGGTGACAGGGTACCAGCCTCTGTGCAGATATTTTAGATGATATCACCAGCCTGGTTACATGTAAAATTTGTTGTGAACAGTAGAGGAGTGGGACTAAAGAGGAAACATGAACCCCTCCAACTTCAGTCAGAACAGGGATGAGGAGAAATTCACAAAGTGGGAATTCTCTTTCCCAGAAGTTTGTGGTGGCTGGATCTTTAAATTATATCAAGACTTACTTACTTTGATTTATGATAGACAGGTGAATCAAGGATAATGGGGTATTGACAGAAATGTGTGGCTGGAACTGCAGTGAGAGGAGCCATGGCCTTATTTACTGGTGGAGGAGAGTCAAAGTGTTGAATGGACCACTCGTGCTCCTCAGTCCTATATTCTGATGTTCCATTCAGCCCCTGGAACACAAGAGCAGATCGAGGCCACTTTGATGGCTAGGTGTAGGTTGGAAAATGTACTTGCAACATCCAGGTTGGGTCAGGAAGAGTGCCTCCCCCAATCCCTCTTTACAGGCTTCCCCCCTCTGTAACATCTGCTACAAATATTGATCATGCTGCAGACTCAAATTCACTGTGAATACAGACACCCATACCTCACCCAGGGTTAGCTCAATCAAATCCTCTGCTGTCCCTGAATGCAACACTGCACATGATTTACAGGAAAATAACCAGTTACTTTACAATAACAGAACATAAGAAATAGGAATAGCACGCCTGCCCTGTCAACCAATAAGAGCATAGCTGATCTGCTCCAGGGCTCAACTTCACTTTCATGCCAACTCCATGTATTCCTCAACTCACTGATGTGTCATCCACCATGCCTGCTAATACTTTCAGTGATCTAGCCTCCACAACTCTCTGAGTTAGGGAATTCCTGACATTAACTGCCTTCTGAGAGAAGAAATTCCTTTACATTTCAGTTTTGAATGGACGTCCCTTATTCTGAATCTATGTTCCTTAGTTTGAGACTCCATCCAGGAGCGGAAACACCTTCTCAACATCTATCTTGTCAAGCCCCCTCTGTATCTTGCATTCTACAGTTATGCAACCCCTCATTCATTTCAAATACACTGAATAAACACTAACCATTTTAGACATTCTTGATAAGTCAGCAGATTCATCCCAGGAATCAGCCTAATAAATCAACCTAGTTACAGTCTATTCTGCTATAACACGTTCCGTCAATGGAAAATGGCAATTATGTGATTGATAAATAGGGGAATGCTATTTCTAAAACATGAACATGCGTTGGCTATAGCACAATTCCAATATTTCTATAGTGTGATATTCTATAATGCAATGTTGCACAGGAACACTACTATTGCTTTATAACAGAACTGACTGCACCTGCTGCACCAGCATGCTAACTTTATATTCCATACACAGGAACACCCCAATCCCTTTGTGCTGCACTTTGTTTTGGAGTCTTCTCCATTAGCTAATAGCTTGCATTTTGGTTCTCAGTGTCAAAGTGCATGGCCTCAAACTTTTTTTTTACAAGAAATTCCATCTACCAATTATTTGCCCACTCACTGACCTTACATCCACTTTCAGATTCCTTACATCCTTACTGCAACATGCCCTCTCACATATGTTTGCGTCATCTACAACTCGGATATATATTGTACTCTGCCCTTGCCTTCAAGCCATCAGTATAGATTGTAAGTAACTGATGCCATAGAACTGATATCTGTGGTACTCCAGCAGATAAATGTTTTTAACCTGATAAAGACACATTAATCCCCACTCTCCATCTTCTGTGTATTAACCACTCCTCATTCCACGCTAATAAATTATCTGCCATACTGTGAACTCCTGTCTTGTATAAGAAACTTTGTTTTGTGATACCTTATAGAAAACCTCTGCAAATGCATAAACACTTCTACTGGTTACCCTTTATCAAGTCTATGCTTTTTTGTATTCTCAAGGAACTCCAGCAAAATTTTGCATGATTTTACAGAGCAAAACATAATTTCTTTCACAAAACCATGCTGACCTCTTATTACATTAAGCTTTTTTTAAATGTCCCAAAATTCCTTCCTTAATACAGACTCCAGCAGATTCCCAGCAATAATTGTGAGGCTAAACGGCCTATAGGTTCCTGCTTTCTGTCTCACTCACTTCTTCAAGACTGTTGCCACATTGGAGGTTTTCCAGAACCGCTGGAACAGTCCTGCAATCCAGAGAGTTACAGAATATTTCAAGCAATGCCACCACACACTCTGCAACCACCTACTTTGCAACTTTTTCTGAGTTGCTGCTGACTTGTCTACCCTTAGTCTTATCTGTTTATCAAAAACTTTGCTCCTTTTGTTCAAGACAATTCAAATTTCCTCCTATTACCGTATTGCCAATGTATTTGAAATACTTAGCATCTTCCCTTTGGGGATCGATGCAAAATACTGGTGTAAATTATCTGCCTTTTCCCTGTAACCAATTCCCCAGTCACATTGTCCAATCATTGTCCACCATTGACCACGTATCCCATATATACTTTCCTGACTTTCTTTCTTCCAATGGTCACACTCTCACCATGAATGCTTTATTTTATCTACATGGAAAATCTCTTGATGCTTGTTTTTCTATTTATTGCCAATTTACTTTCATAATATTTTACTTCCTTTTTGTTTGCTTAATATTATCTGTTTCTGGTTCCCAAAATAAACATCCAAAATCTGGTCTATACTACTTCTTGCCAATTTGAATTCCTTAGTTTGTTATTGAATAAGGTCTTTGATTGCCTTTTTGAACCATGCGAGGTTCATCTTCTCATCACGTACTTCTTTTTGAACATAAGCAATCATTGTTAACCGTTATGAAATATCTACTTAAAAGTCTGTCACTGTACATGCACTGACCTTCCCCGGGTCTATTTTCACGTTGTACTTCAGACCAGATGTAAGATAAAAATCTGCAATTGAGCTACTTGTTCTTTTCAATCATTCAGTGGAAATCTCCGCATGTGGCTGAACATACAGTCAGCTGACAGTGACTCCGTTCTCTCAGTTTTCCCATATCTGTTGTTTCTGTTCAGTAATGCCACATTCCAGTGGAAAGTCTCCGACTTGACCTCCTTTTCCCTCAACGAGAAATCCCACCAACTCTGGTGGACAGGACCTTCAGCTGTGACTGACCCATCTCCCGCACTTCTGCCCACACCATTTCTCCTCCTCTCCAGAAGAATAGTAGATATCCCCTTGTACTGACTTTCCACTGCACAAGAATCCAAATTTATTGAATCATCTTCCGCCACTTCCACCACCTCCAGCAGGACAGCACCATCAAATACATCTTCCCTCCCATCAACTGTTAGCATTTCACAGGGACTATTCCCTCCATGACACGTTCCATTACCCTGAACACATCCCCACTCCCCCATGGCACCTTCCCATGCAATTGCAGAAGCTGCAATACTTGCCCATTCACTTCTTCCCTCCTCACTGTCCAAAGACACAACAGACCTTTCAGTTGAGGCAGCATTTCACTTGTACTCTTTCAATCCAGTCTACTGTCAATGCTGCTCACAATGCAGTAGCCTTTACATTGGCAAGATCAAACAGATTGCTTTGAGGAACACTTCCACTCTGTCTGTGGGAATAACAATGACCTTCTAATTGCTTCCCATTTCAATAAACTACCTTGCTGTCACGTAATATTTTGATCCTGACCTGCTGCAATGTTCCAGTGAAGCATAAGCCAAGCTCGAGTGACATCTCATCTTACGCTTTGGTACTTTGCAGCCTGTAGGACTTAATATTCAACTCCATAACTTCACAGCCTGACCCCATTATGACTGTTCTCAATTTTTCATACATTGTCCCTCTTGGTCTCGCTCTGACCTTGGCTTGTTTGTGTCTTGTTTATCTTGCACTCAATAGACAGAACCCATTTCCCCCTTTCATATTTTAATTTATACCCATTTTACATCTGTTTTTCTTTCACCACAAATAAAATCCCATTTGTCTTTTGCATTGCACCCCCAAACCCTCTGGTTCCCATCACCTCTCGTCCACCTCTGTCATGGGAATAAAAAGCCCATTTTCCAATCTTTTTCAGTTCTGAAGAAGAGTCATGCTGAACTTGAAACATTATCTCTGTTTCTCTGTCTCTGCAGATGCTGCCAGACCTGTTGAGTTTCTCCAGAAATAAACAGGCACAGAACAAATTTTCAACAAAACAAAGAACTGTGGATACTGGAAATTTGAATCAAAAACAAACTTGCTGGAGAAACTGGGAGCTTTGAAGAAGGGTCCCTGGACCCGAAATATTAACTCTGCTTTCACACCACAGATGTTACCAGACCTGCTAAGTTTTTCCATCAGTTTCTGTTTTTGAATAAGTTCCAAAGATATGTATCAAAGCTGCTGAAATACTCTGTCCAAAATGGAGGTCCTATGAATGATAACAAATGAATGCACAAATTCATTGGTACTGAAACTACATAAGCCTGGTGTCACTGACACTACAGAGCTCCTTGTCATAGTCAAGGAGAGAAACAGAGGGAAACACATTCACTGTAAACACAGAAGATGGCACACTGGAAGGGAAAAGATTCAGATGAATATGTTAAAGGGTTTTTAAGGAATGTGGCAAATTGGAGGCGTGACACCATGGAGAGACCCTCAGAAGAATGAGAATATTAAAATGGAAGGGTAACCACATTAGAAACCACAGTAGGTCACTGAGTACAGGGGTAATGGATGAAAGGTCTCGGTGTGAACCGGGGACCGGCAGCAGAATTATATTGTAGATATTGCAGCTGAAAACTGGACATTCATGTGGTGCTGTAGACCACAGCAGCAGCAGCAGAAGCAGAATTGGATTCAACCACAATCTGTAACTTTTTGTCCGGGATAATCCCTCAGTCTACCATAACCATCAAGTTAACCAATGGTTCAGTGACGTGTGTGGGTGGACATGCCAGGGTCAGAACCATGTGTACCTAAAACTGGATGGCATGTTAGGTCTGCGGTTAGCACTGTTGCCTCACAGCACCAGGAACCTGGGTTCGATTCCACCCTTGGGCAATTATCTGTGTGGAGTTTGCACATTGTCCCCGTGTCTGTGTGTGTTTCCTCCGGGTGCTCTGGTTTCCTCCCACAGTCCAAAGATGTGCAGGGTAGGTATATTGGCCATGCTAAATTGCCTGTAGTGTTCAGGGATGTGTAGCTTAGGTGGGTTATAGGGGGATGGGTCTGGATGGGATGCTGCAAGGGTCGGTGTGGACTTGTTGGGCTGGAGGACTTGTTTCCACACTGTTGGGATTCTATATAAAAAAAATGACCAAACTCTTAAAGGGATTGCATTTGACTGTTTCAATTCCAAACAGCAGAACTAACATCTGGTACAGAGGGTGAAATGATCCCAAGACCAACACATTAGATCGAAGCCTTGCAGTCTGGAATGGTAATGGACTATTAAACAACTCACTGGAGGAGAGGGATCCACAAATATCCCCATCCTAAATAATGGTTCAGCCCTGCACATTATACGGAAGATAAGAATATAGTATCTGCACCATCCTCAGCCAGAAGTGTTGCGTCGATGATCCATCTCCTCCTCATCATGATATCCACAGGATCACAGATGCCAGTTTACAATCAATTTGATTCCTTCCAGTGACATCAAGAAACAGCTGAACACAGGATATATGACAAAAGCATTGGGCCCTGATACCATTCCTGCAATAAGACTGAGGACTTGTGCTCCACAACAAGCCGTGCTCCAGGGAGGCTGTTTCATTCCAGCTCCAACTCGAACATCTACCTGGCAATGTGGAAAATTGCTCAACTATGTCCAGTCCCCTAGGAGGACAATAATTACAAACTGACAAATTGCCACACCTTCAGTCTCATCAAGATACAAATTGGTGGGAGTTCTTTTTGTCAGAGCTGTCAAGCAGCACAGAAATAACCGGCTCAATGTGGTTCCTGATAGGTTCCCATGTGGAGATGGTGCTGTTGTTGAAATGTCACTGGATTACTAATCCAAACCAGTCTAATGTTCTGGCAGCTGGTGGAAGTTAAAAATAATGGATAAAATATCGAGATCTAAAATCTGGTGTCAGTAATAGTGACCTTGAAGCCAATGTCGATTGTAAGCACCAATTTACTTCACTAATATACTTTCAGGTAGCAAATCTACCATGCTTTCCTGGTCTGGCCTAAAAGTGACTCCAGGCACCAAGACATGGGATGAATTCTTCTGAAACGCCCGAGCAAGATACTCATGGGTATTAAACAGTTCCGAGGTCTTAAGGGATAAAACCGGACAGAACACCCGGCACCAGCCTCAGTATCGGAAAAGGAAATGGGAAACGCAGTCCTGTCAACACTGCAGAGACCTCCTTCTTAACATCTGAGAGGTTGTGACAATATTTGCAGAGCTTTCCCACAGCCTATATAGAAACATAGGGAAAGGAGTAGGTTATTCCATCCATTGAGCCTCCACCCATTCTACTTCATGGTTGTACATCTCTTCAATTCACTTTTCCCACACTAAATACACATCTCTTAAGTGATTAACCATTGATAAAATATGAAATAGGAACTGCTGTAGTAACTTCAGTCCATCGAATTTGCTCCCCAATCAATATAATGCTGGCTGATCCTCAATTCCACACAATACTCCTGCTCTCTCCCTTTGGTGTCGAGAAATCCTTATTTATATTCAGTGCCTTGGCTTCTATGGCTTTATATGGTAGAGAATTCCCCAGTTTCACCAGTCTCTGAGTGCAGACATTTATTCTCATTTCAATGCAGACTGGCCTGCCTGTACCTAATACTGTGGCTCCTTGTTTTAGACACCCCATCAAAGGGAATTGTTATCCCTGCTTGCAATCTGTCTCACCCTGTCAGAGTTTTATACATTTCTCTGAGATCGCTACTCATTTTCCTAAATCTCATGGAATATAGGCCCAGTCAGCCCAAACTCTGCTTACACAACAAGCCTGTCATCCTAGAGATTAGACTGGTCATCCTTTGCTGCACTCCCTCGATGTCAGATTTGTCCTTTATGAGGGAATGAGACCAAAACTGCACACAATACTGTACAATGTTCAAGATGAGGCCTCACCAAGGCCCTGTACAGCCACAGTAAGACAGCCTTACATCTGTACTTAAACCCCTTTGAAATGAAGGTCAGCACACCATTTATCCTCCTAACTGCTTTCTGTTCCTGCAATATTGCTTTCAGTGGCTGGTGTACAAGGAGATCTAGATCCTTTTCAATGTTACTGCTACCCACTTGCGGGGTCTACGTACACTGGACAGCATGCCAATGCCATTCCCAGCATTGACACCTGGCTTGACAAGTCACTGCCCTGCATGGACGTCAGAGGTCTGTGCAGAAGAAAGCAAATAAAGGAGCATAAACCCCTTTCTAGATCACATTTTCAACCAATCTCTTTTCAAATAGTATGCTACCCTTCTATTTTTCTACAAAAGTGCACAACGTCTCTTCACCTGTCATGCCTTTTCCCATTCCTTACTTGTCTCACGCACCTTGGATCTTTTCTACATCCTCCTCACCACTCATAATCCTACAAAGTTTTGTACCAACAGCTGTCTTGGAAATATTGCATTTGATTACCTCAACCAAATTTTTGGTATGTGTTGTGAGTAGCTGGGCAAGAGACCTTCCCTGTAATTTTCCACACGAGCCTCCCGCTCCAAAAAAATTATTCCTACTCACTGTTTCCTGTCAGCTCTCCCATTCTAAATCCATATCCACATATTAGTCCCAATCCCATAGGACTGGATTTTTCACACAAATCTTGGGATATTATCAATAACCTTGCTGAAAATCCAAATGCATGGCATCCGTTGTTTCTCTATAATTTATCCATCAGTCGGTTTCTCAAATATGATTCCCGTTTTGTAAATCTATGTTGACTTTGCCTAGAACAAAAAAAAAGTTGCTGGAAAAGCTCAGCAGGTCTGGCAGTATCTGAGGAAGGGTCACTGCATCTGAAACGTTAACTCTGTCTTTTTCCTTCATAGATGTTGCCGGACCTGCTGAACTTTTCCAGCAACTTTGTTTCTGTTCCTGATTTACAGCATCCGCAGTTCTATCGGTTTTTGTTTTGACTTTGTCTAGGTTAATTACTTTCAGTCACAATAATTTCTCCAAAACATAATATTTACTAACTCCACTCTATTCCATTTTCTTACTAAGACTTAACTTTGCTAGTACTGCTGGGAAGATTTTTGTTTTGTTTAGTTTGAAGAATGAATTGAAGTAGTTGCTTTAGTTCTGTCATTTCCCTGTTCTCCATTCTTTGGTTTCAGACGATAGGGAAGTTGCGCTTGTTTTATCTTAACTTTCACATTGGCATACATTTTAAAAACTATTCGAGTTCACTCTTATAACACTTGCTAATATAGTCTTTAGAAACTATCAATTCCTGTCTTAAACTGCTCAATGATTGACATTCCACAATCATGCAATCAAAGTCATAGACTCTGTTCTGTCAGAAATACAGAACAATCCACATTAGTCTCACTTTCCTACATGAATGTTGTGACACTTCAAGTGCTCATTCAGTCACGTTTTGACTGTTGTGAGATTAACCGTTCAACTACTGTACCCTTGCAGGAAGTGCATTCAGGCCCCCAACATTCTCTGGGAGTAAAACAATCCTCAAATCTTCTCTAAACCTCAAACCCTTCACTTTTAAAGCATGGTCCCTTGTTCTTGGCCCTTTTACTAAAAGGAACAGCTACTTTCTATTCACCCTGTCCATGCCTCTTGTAGTCCAAAGCAAACAACCCAGCCTCCCTTCATCGCTGAAATGCTCCATCCCAGGAAAATCCTGATGAATCCTTGCACTGAGAGCCGTGAAATGGACTATGTGGACTTTGTCTTAAATTCTCTTTTTTTAATTTATTTTTTCCTTTATTGTACTTTCGTGGAAGGATTGTTATTCTGAACTTTCAAATCTCTTTATTTTCTAATTTATTTTGCTCTGAATTTGTACTTTAGAAGGTCTGTAATGTTTGACTTTTTATTTCTCTATTTTCTATTTTTTTCCCTAAGAATTTGTATTTAAGAATCTGTAAAGAAGTATCTTTGTACCGAAGATAGTGCCATAAGTGGCAACTTAAAACTCCTCACTTTACTCATACATGTACATGTTGCAATAAAGCTAATTCAAATTAATGCAATCAATCTGTCAATTGCTGCTTCCACCAAAATTCTGTTGTGAAGTACATGTGGCCCGTCGGACTTATTAATGCTCAATCCAGCTATGTTTTCAAATACTACCATGTCACTGATATGAATGATATTAGTCTCCAGTTACACAAGACCCATGGTCACTTGGTATTTCTGGGAGATTTTCTGGATCTTCCTCCATGAAGACAGGCAAAAAGTAACTGTTTAGTTTCCCTGGAATTTCTCTGTTCTCTGCAATAAATTATTCTGTCTGCACATTCGATGTTCCACATTTGACCTTGCTTTTATTTTCTTTTCAAATATTGATAGAGGCTTTTCGTCAGTCTTAATGTTTCTTATTAATTTGCATTCATGTTTGCTTTTTAAAATTTTCTTATCAGTTTATTGGTCCTCCTTTGCTGGTTCATAAATTTATCTGAATCCATGGCTTACCACAATATCTGGCTTTTGTTCTTTGCTGCTTCTTTGGTCTAATGCAATCTTTAACTTCTTTTGTTAACCATCATTGAGTTATCTTTCCCTTTTGCTGTTTGCAACATGGAAGGGTATAAGTATATTGTACATCTTACAGTGTTTCTGTAAATAACACACATTGCCTGTCTTCCATTGAATCTTTTTCATGTACTTTTCCAATTCATTGAAGCCAACTCACCAACTCGCCCCTCATACCTTCATGGCTTGCATGACTCAGGTTTATAATCGTAATTTCAAAAAAAAACAAAAAACATTTTGTATTCAGGCGTCATGTAAAATTTAGCATATTATTTTCACTACCCCAAAAGATCCTTTACAGCAAGGTTTTAAGATAGTTCATCTGATCAAACAACACCAATTCCAAAGTGGCCTGAGCTCTAACTCGTTGCTTAACATACTTTTAAAGCAAACCATCTCATATGGACTTATAAAATCCATTTCCCATCATTAGCATTCAGTTGGGTTAACACAGTTTAGATGAAACTTGAATATGTCCATTATTACTGAAGTGCCTGCAAACCTGTATATCTAATTTCCTGTTTAAGAACATGCCCAACATTTGTATTGCAGTTTTGACTTTGATATGTAACTCCGATCAGTGTTTACTTCTCCTTGCTGTTTCTATGCTCTACCTTACCAGAGTCAGTGGAATCTGAGTGACGTGGGTCCTGGAGAGATGAATGGTAGATTCAGGTGAGATATTTGGTGAGGCCTATTTCGACGTTGAGATCATCTTGCCACATCTTATTTGTTCTTCTCAAGTGTCATTGTGACATTTCACTGGAACTCCCATTATGCTGGTGGAGTAGAGAAGAACAATGATCTTTCAACAATGCTGTGCATTCCTCCAGACAGTTGATACTGCTCTAACCTGGGTGGACACCTTAATGCATGCTGGCAAAGTGTTGCTGCCACTGTATAGGATCTTAGTGAGATCAAGTCTAGAGCAGAGTGTCCAGATTTAGTCTCCTTACCAAAGAAAGGATATTGTTCCACTGATAGCAGCTCAGAGATGGTTCACTCAACTGATTCCTGCAATGAAGGTGTTGACTTGTACGGAAAGGATGATCAGGTTGATCTAATGCCCCATTGGAATTTACACAAATGAAGGATGATCTTATTGTTACACAGAAGACTAGAATGAGTAAGCAATATAAGCCAATTACACAGAAAATGGAGGAATCCATTCCACTTTTTGAGCGTGTTATGCAGGAACAGCAGCAGTAAATACAGGCCTTCGACCAAGTTACACTAGAACAGGATGAGGCTATGCAGCCTCTGGAACCTGATATACCGTTACACGAGGAAACCAATTAACCCCTCGAGCCTACAACACAGGACCCAGAATAGGCCATGCAGCGCCAGTATCCTCTTACACAGCAACAGGATCAGTCCATTCAGCCTCCTCAAAGAACATTGGAAATGGAATACGCCACAAATTGAGTGGATATTCGTACACTGGAATAAGGGGAGGCCATTCAGGACATCGAGCCTGCTGCACAGGAATTGCAGTAGGATACAAAACTGTTCAAGTCATTTTATGGGAAAGGAGGAGGTAATTCAGCATGGTCTGTTGCATGGGAACAAGAGAAGACAAATCATTCCCTCGATCCCATTTCAGGGATGCAGGAGGAGACTATTCAGTATCTCGAGCCCGTTATGGAGGACTATAAGAGACCCTTCAGTCCTCAACTGTTACAAAGCAACAGGAAGATTTCATAAGCCCTCAGTCCTCTTGAGCCTTAACAGGAAAAGGACAAGCGTGAGAGACTTGATCAGGAACAGGGGTAGGACATTCAGGCCATCAAGACCATAATGTAGAAACACCAGGAGAACATTCAGCCCATCAAGTTTGTAAACCAGCAACAGAATGAGTCCATTCAGCCAATCATGCCTCTTATCAAAGCAATCAGAGCAGATCTTTTAAAGATTGTGCCCATTACAATTAAAAAGGAATGTAAAGGTTATAGAAAGGGAAGAACTTGGAATAATCATCTTCACTGGGAATAAAACTGAGCGAGCAAACTATCAGGAATTAAGGCAATTTGATAGAATCCATTATCAAGGAACTAACAGCAGGATATTTGCAAAGTCAAACTACAATCCATCAGAGTCAGCATGGTTTTATAAAAGATAAATCCTCTTTGAATTATTTGCTCCAGTTCTTTAAAGATGTGACAAGCAATGTGGATAATGGGGATCCTGGAGATGTAATATATCTAGACTTCCAAAAGGCATTGAACGGGTGCTGCACAAAAGATTAATCTGTAATGTAAGAGCACATGGGCTTAGGAGTAATTTATTTGTTTGGATCAAGGATTGGCGAACCAACAAAATTCAGAGAGATGGAATAGATGCATCATTTTCTGATTGACAACTTTTCAGGTGTCATAGAGTTTGGTTCCCAGTACCCAACTATTTCTATATTATTACTGGGATGAGGAAATAAAAAATATTATAGCGAAATGACACTAAAATAGGTGGAAAAGTACGTTGCATTGAGAATAAAGAAATTTACAAATGGATATGTATAGGTTCGGTGAATGGGCCAACACTTGGCTGATGAAGTCTAATGAGGATAAATTTGAGCTTGTCTGTTTTGGTTAGAGGAACAGAAAGGCAGCTTGTTATCTAAATGGAGAGAAACTTGAGTGCTTAATTGCAGAGAGATCTGGGTTTCTTTGCACAAATCACAGAAAACTTGCACACAAATACAGCTGGTGAAGAGGAAGGCAAATGCACTTATAGCGTTTATTTCTAAAAGAATAGGGTAGGCTTAAGGGGCTGAATTGTGTATTGGTGATCCTTGTTCTTATGTCTTTATGTAACATTGAGCCCATCGAATGTGATATACAGGAATGGGGTGGATTGGTTATCAAACAAGAAGTGCACGTTTGGGTTAAATCAGTCTGTCAGTTTGACAGAACATAACCAGTGCCGCCACACAGTGACTAGTGCTGGGTCCTCACTTATTTACAATGATTTGAAGGAGTGGAACAAATGTACTTTAACTACGTTTGATGATGGCACTCAGATAAGCACGAAAATAAACTATCAAGAGAATGTGGAAAGTCTGCAAATGAATATAATCGGGTCAAGTCAATGGACAATGGTTTAGCAGGCGGAATATAATCTGATATATAACCTGTCATTTCTTTTATCCAGGAAGAATGGAAGGCAGTATGTTACTTAAATGGAGATAGATTATAAGACTTAGTGGTATAACTTTACAGTGTCTGATCCGTTCAGACATTGGAAGTGTTGCAACATCTCTCTGACAGTCTACTACCTGGTTCCCAGTGGCCCCACTGCTCTCAGTATACATTTTGATGTGGTTGGTTGGCGGTGGAGAGTGGTATTTTGAACTGTATCAAGAGGACGGCCTTTATCTGAGATGCCATCATTTCTTTCTATGTGGAGATCTGAAGACGATGGGAATGGGTGACTGCTTCTCAATGAAGAGGCTGTGGCTGCTGCCTGGACATGACGTACTGTGATTGGTCATGTTGCAACATTAATGGAGTGAGATTCCCTTCAGTTCCTTAACTTCTCTCCATTGACATGGGGACAGTGCAGAATCGTGTACACCATTGGGAATCTCGCTTTTCTGGGAAAACAAGGATCCACCAGGTAGCTCCTTGCAGAGGGAGAAAACACCTCATCTACCATAAATGTCCTCCATCACCAAATGGTGACATTGATGTCGACGTACTTGAAGATGATGGATATGTCACCCATTCCTGCCTGGAAAGTTCCGGATGCATTGAAGCTCAATGAAACAATGATCCTAACAGCTGCTGGCAGCACCATCCTCACCCTGGTGTGAAGCTGCAGGCGGTGTTGAAGGTGGTGAACTACTCTGTGACCAGCTCCTTGTTCAATCAGGTTCATCTCACATTCTGTTCCCCAGTTTAACTGCAGCTTGGGAAGCTGTTCTTGGAAAACCTGGGGTGGTTACGGCAGATCGCTTTCCCCACCCACCCCTCACACACACACTCTGTGGTTTCAGAGCCTCCCCTCCCTGCAGCTTGTGCTTCATTTGTTGTTCATATTGCACACCCATGCTGTAATTACAGTCACCATGCTCCGTACAGAGTTTTGTCACCAAATCCTCAGGTCTCTCTGAATGTCTGAAGCAGCTCAACAGCACAAACCTTCAGCAAACCATCCCCAGCATCTCCACTAACTTGTCAATAACAGGGCCGAGTCAGAAGCTCCTCAGGTACAAGTTACATGCCTGGTCCTTTTGAGGCTTCCTTGTGTGACAGAACATAGGATCAGCAGAGAGGGACAAACACAGACATTCAGTGGACAGGCACAGACCAAGTTTCAAAGACGTGAATCAAAGCTGCTAAAACCCCGTGTCCAATATGGAACACCACGTGGGGCAGACAGAGACATGAAACAGCCCAACATACACCATTTCATTGTTTGAACTTCACAGTGCCAACACTTGATATACTAGGGAGCCAAAACTCACGGCCAGGGAAAGATGCAAGAGGGACAGAAAGATTCACATTAAAGACTCAAAGAGATATTTAATTCACTGAGAACATTTTGTGGAAGCATGGGAGAAAAAGACAGAAAGTGGGACTAACTGGAGAAGTCAGACCTCGGAGGATCCAATCACAAGAATGAGAACATTGAATAAAGGCATTGCCAGATCAGCTGAAATTGTTTGTGACATCAAATTCTGAATCTGCCTCACAGAACCAGCCCAGACACCATAAACTGGGACAAGATAACAGCCTAGCATGGGGAGCTGTGCAGGCTAGACAAGGGCACTGCTCTGTAAATTGGATTATCTGCCCAGCATGGGGAGCATTGCAAAACTATGCCAGTATATTGCTCCTATACCTGCACTAGATAACTGCTTTGAATGGGGAAATTTGCAGCCGTGCTGTGAGTGAGAGTAAATGGAGTTCCCACTCTATATATCTCCATATGGGAGTTTAGTGAGAATTTGGATATGAGCCTTGGAGTATCGAGTCAGATTTACTTATGCAGCTCTGAAGCTGGGAATATCAGCAGCAGATTACTGGCATCATTAAGTCTGCATTTCATAGTTCAAGGTTCAAGTAACAGATAGGATGAGCCATTCTGGAGGTGTTAGTAGTTAAAATTAGGAATGGTCAGGATATGGTGCCAGGAATCAGCTCATAGCCAAAGGGATCACCACAGTTGTGATTCGTCTGTTTTAGCCTCAGGCATTGGCCAGGATGGAATAGAGTCAGAGGAAGGAAATGGAGTTTGTAACCAGAACAGAAGACAGTGACCTCCGTACTCCCAATATTTAAATAACAAAGGCAGTGATACAATGAATCATGGTTCACAGTTGAAACTGAGCAGGTCAACATAGACACCAACGAGGGACACTGCCAGAGGCAAAGAGGAATCAAGTGAATGAACAAGTTCAATGATGCAATTAGTAGTGGTTTGTTGAGTGAATAACTTGATTCAGAGCCTCTGCAGGAGCAATAGCAAAGGCATAGGGTGTAGAATAAATGAAAAGAAGAGTAATACAGTTATACATGGCTTTTGGAAATACTAACTGGACAGTAAGACTTACCAGGGACACCAACGATAGCTAGGATAGGATAATAAAAGTATTGAACAATGAAAAGTGCACGTTGGATGCGCAATGGTAAATGCAGTTGATCATAGTATGTAGAAAGATACCAAACATCCCAGGATAAACTCTTGTCCATTACTGTAACATTCCATGCTATTGTTCTCAGATTCTGATCCATTATTGGAACATTCCAGTCGAATGTTCTCAGATTCTGATCTCACTTCACCCTATCCCTGGAGCTGCTGATCTTCGTTAGTGATGTTGGTGATGCTCCTGCTCATTCAATGGTATAACACATTGAATGGAGCCCATTTATCATGAAAAGATGGAAATCCTCCACTGGGATAATGAGAATCTGTGGAGGCTGACATTAATCACAGTCGCTAAACAAACAGGTTCAGTTAACCGTTCGGAGATAGTGAGAACTGCAGATGCCGGAGTCAGAGATAACACAATATGGAGCTGGAGGAATACAGCAGGTCAGGCAGCATCAGAGGATCAGGAAAGTTAATGTTTCGGGTCGGGAACCAGCTCCATACTGTGTTATTTCAGTTAACCATTTCCTTCCATTACTTTTCATATCACAATTAAAAGGAATATTTAATCAGTCTGGATGGAATGTATGCGGGTTGCTGAAAGATTTGCGGTCCATCCCTCAAACATTTTAACCCTTTTTTCTTGTTTGTGGGAGTAATGCCAGAACACTGCAGGGTTGTATGTGTTCCACCCTGCTTATAAAAGGAGACAGGGATAAAATAACAGACCAGCTGCATAAAGTGACTGATAGGAAATTTTTTACAGAGCAGAAGCCAGGAAAACAATAATCATCGCCCACTGGCTTTGCATGATGCTGTCCCTGTCGTTAAGTGCCCTATTATCAAATCCTTTCATGTGCTTGAGACATCATTTATTGCATTGCGACTGCTGTTCAGGAACATGGGGAAGCAATTCTTTCCCATGTGCCTGTTAGAAGGCCATTCGGTCCAAGCTAGCCATTTTGCACTTGAAGAGGTGGAAAGCTGGAATGTTGGCGCATTGTTGGCAAAGCGAATCATTCAAAGCATAGAGAAGTGTTACTGCAGGTGTTACTAGGGGACGACACCTAGAGTACTTTGTGTTGATTGTGTTACTGTAACTGAGAAGGGAGGGGCCTCCATTTGATAGTTTAATGGTTGCTTAGCCATTTAATGCCTCGAGTCTGTTACAGAGGGACAGGAGATGCCATTTAGCATCTCAAATCTAACGCAGAGGGACAGGAGGAAGCCATTCAGCCTCTTGAGTCTGATAGACAAATGGGAGGAGGCCACTCAGCTTCTTGAGTCTGACACAGAGAAACAGGAGGAGACCATTCACGTTCCCAAGTCTGTTATACAGGTACAGGTGGAGGCCAATCAGCTTCTCAAGTCTGATACACAGCAACAGGAGGAGACCATTCAGCCTCTTGAGTCTGTTACAGGGCAATAGGAAGAGACCGTTCAGCTTCTCAAATCTGTCAAATCAGTTAGCTCAATTACAGACAGAAAAAAATACAAATACATTATTCAGATTTTGAGCATGTTTTACAAACAAACTTTCACCCATAGAAGCTATAAGGAACGTGAACAGGCCATTCAATTACTAATTCCATTCCATCAGTAGAGCAGGAAATGTAACAGTTATTTGAGCCTGTTATTCAGGAGCAGGAAGAGGACATATATTTTCACAAACCTGGTACTCAGGAACATTCTGCTGCTCACGGCTGGCACATTGGATAATCAGGAGGCCAGTGAGCCCCCAGCATCCTGTTACCCAAGAACAGAAGGAGGTGACTCACTCTCTACCACTATGATGCATTTGGAGGGAAGGCCCAAGTCAGTCACCAAAGCCTCTGGTCTTCCTGAATATCCACAACAGCTTAAAAAACAACTTCCAGGAAACCATTCCCAGCATCTACCACTAACTTTTCAATACCAGAATTAAGTCAAATGCCACTCACCTATAACTTAGAAACTGAGTCTGGACCAATAACAGTCGAGGGGATTCCTCATGTTACTGAACACATGATCAGTAGAGATTCAAGCATTCAACGGACAGGCACAGGACCAGTTACAAAGACATGTCTCAAAGCTGCTGAAACGCGCTGGCCAACATGAAGCATCACATAGGACACCAGTAAGCGTGAGCTTACTGTAAATTGTTTCTGAGCTTCATAATGGTGGTATCCCGATGCTCCAGGGTGAGCAACACTGAAGGCTGGGGAAAGAGGTGATGGCCTAACGGTATTATTACTGGATGGTTAATCCAGTGACCCAGATAATGTTCTGGGGACCTCGGTGCAATTTGGTGGAATTTGAATTTAATAAGCATCTGGAATTAAGAGTCTATTGGTGACCATGAATCCATTGTCAATTGTTGCAAAAACCCATCTGGGAGGGTGAGGCAGTTGATTTGGAGATTAGGGCGCTGAATTTTAATAAAGGCAATATGAAGATATGAGGCATGAGTTTGCCTTGATAGATTGGGGAGAATTTACTTAAAAGGTTGACAATGGATAGGCAACGGCAAACATTCAAGGCACGCATGGGAGAACTGCAACAACTTTTTATTCCTAGATTGTAAGAACTACTGATGCTGGAGCCATTTCTGAAGAAGGGTCCCGACCCGAAACGTCAACTTTCCTGCTCCTCTGATGCTGCCTGGCCTGCTGTGTTTCTCCAGCTCCACACTGTGTTATATCTTATAACTGTTTATTCCTGTCTGACGCAAAAGCAATATGCGCAAGAAGGCCAATGCACAGCTTACAAAGGAAATTAGGGATGCTATCCGAGGAAGAAGCATACAGATTAGCCAAGAAAAATAATATCTGAGGATTGGGAGCAGTTTAGAATTCAGTGAAGGACCAAGGGATTAAGAAGGGGAAAATAGAGTGCAAAAGTAAACTTGCAGGGAACATGAAGACTGACAGTAAGAGTTTCTATAATTATGTAAAGAGAAAGAAATTGGTGAAGATGAATATAGGTCCCCAAAGACAGAAACAGGGGAATGTATAATGGGGGGAAAGGAAATGGCTGAGCAACTGAATACATACTTTGGTTCTGTCCTCATAAAAGAGGACACAAATCAGATACTAGAAATGGTGGAGAATGGAAGATTTAGTGAGAGGGAAGAATTGAGGGAGAACAATATTATACAGAAATGGTGCTGGGGAAATTGATGGGATTGATGGCGGATAAATCCCCAGGGCCTAATAATCTAAATACCAGAGTACTTAAGGAAGTGGCTCTAGAAATAGTGGATGCATATGTGATCATCTTCCAGGATTCTGGAAAGTCTGGAACAGTTTGTGCAGATTGGAGGGTTAATAATGTCACTCCAATATTGAAAAAGGGAGGTAGAGAGAAAACAGGGAATTATAGACCAGTCAACCTAACATTGTTTTTGGGGAAAATTCTCAAATCCGTTATCAAGGACTTTATAAGGACTAGTAGATTTGACAAGGGGGAGCCAGTTGATGTGGTATATTCGGAATTCCAGAAAGTGTTTGACAAAATCCCGCATAAGAGATTATTATGCAAGATTAAAGCCCATGGGATTGGGGGAAAGAGTATAGAGATGGATAGAAAACAGTATGGCAGAGAGGAAACAAAGAGTAGGAATTAATGGGTTATTTGCAAATTGGCAAGCAGTAACTAGTGGGGTGCCACAGGGATCGGTGCTGGGACACCATCTATTCACAATATATATTTATGATTTGGATCAGGGAACAAAATATAACATCTGAAAGTTTGCAGATGATACCAAGTTTGGTGGGAGGGTGAACTGTGATGAGGATACAGAGATCCTTCAGCATGATTTTCACAGGTAGGGTGAGTGGGCAAATCAATGCCAGATGCAGTATACTTTGGATAAATGTGAGGTTATTCACTTCAGAAGCAAAAACAAGAAGTCCCATTACTACCTGAATGGCGGCAAGTTGGGAGAGGGGAGGGTACAGTGGTACCTGGGTGTCCTTGTGCACCAGTCGCTGAAGGTAAGCATGCAGGAGCAGCAGGCAGTAAAGAAGGCAAATTGTATATTGGCCTTCATTGCGAGAAGTTTCGAGTAGAGGAGCAGGGTTGGGTCGTTGCAGTTATACAGGGCCTTGGTGAGGCTACACCTAGAATATTGTGTGCAGTTTTAGTCTCTTTTTCTGAGGAAGTATGCTCTTGCTCTCGAGGGTGCGCAGTGAAAGTTTATCAGGCTGATTCCAGGGATCATGGGACTGACATGTGAGGACAGATTGACCACGTTAGGATTGTTTTCGCTGGAATTCAGACGATTGAGGGGGGATTTCATAGAGACTTGCAAAATTCTAACAGGACTAACTAGGCAGTGTAGATGCAGGGAGGATGTTTCCGATGGTGGGTGTGTCCAGAACGAGGGGTCACAGTATGACGATTCAGGGTACACCATTTGGAACGGAGATGAGCAGACACTTCTTTACCCAAAGAATGGTGAGCCTTTGGAATTCATTACCACAAGAAGTAGTTGATGCCAAAACATTGAATGTGTTCAAGAGGCAGCTAGATATAGCACTTGGGGTGAATGGAATCCAAGGTTATGGGGAGAAAGCAGCATGAGGCTATAGAGTTGGATGTTTGTGATGAATTGCGGAGCAGGCTGGAAGGGTTGAATGGCCTCCTCCTGCACCTATCTTCTATGTTTCTATGGCTCACTCATGTCCTTTAGGGAAGGAAACTGCCATCGTTGCCTGGTCTGGCCTATGTGTGACCCCAGAGCCACAGCAATGTGGTTGACTCTTAACTGCCCTCTGGGCAATTAGAAATCAGCAATAAATGCTGGCCTAGCCAGCTACACCTTCATCCTGTGAATGAATAAAGAAATAAGTTACTGGACCGGTATTCACGTTCAAACTGGACAATCATTTAATGGACAACAAGTTTCAGAAATATGGGGGTAGACAGGGGGATAGGTACTAGTTGGAGGAATCAGGTTTTGTTGGGTGCAATCACAAGAACAAGAACATTGAATAAAGGCCTTGTCAGATCAGCTGAAATGATTAGTTATATCACATTCTCAATCCACTTCACAGAACAAGCTCACACACCACATAAACCCCGATGGGTATCTGTTCAGCACAGTGCTCTGGTGCACACCAGGACCTTGTAGACAATACAGAGCGGAACACTGTGCATACCACACCAGTGCCTTGATTTATAAACCGACACTCGGTATCTGTCCAGCAGGGCAACAGAGCTGCACATTGATCTCTAAAGCCGGACTTCCTTTTGATTTTTCTTCTTAACAAAGTCATCTTTATACCTGCCCTGAGCGTCTTTGGTGGGGACAGCGTAGAGTGGCCTTCACTCTGTAGCTAACACTGTGGGTATGCCTGTTATGGGAGAGTTTGATGGAGGAGATTGCAGAATCATCTTTATCCTGTATCTAGACCCGTGCTGTACTTATCCTGAGCTTGTTTGATGTAGATGTTGTAGACCGAGATTTACTTTCAGGTTAAATGAGTAGAGAGAGCTTTACTCTCTGTCTAACCCTATCATTTCCCTGTCCTGGACTTTTTTTCTTGATGGAAGCAACATGGAGGAAGCTTTACTTTAACAACAACAAAAACTAAGTTGCTGGAAAAGCTCAGCAAGTCTGGCAGCATCTGTGAAGGAGAAAACAGAGTTAACGTTTCAGGTCCGGGTTCTGAGGAAGGGTCACCGGTCAACTTTGTTTACAGCATCTGCAGTTCTTTTGGTTTTTATTAAGCTTTACTTTAAGTTCACTTTCAGTTTAAAACACTAGAGGGAGCACCACACTGCATCTAACCCCTTGCTGTCTCTGTCATGGGAGTGTTTGTTGGGGACCATTTTTTTTTCCCTTTATTCATTCACGGGATGAGGGCGTCGCTGGCCAGGCAGCATTTATTGCTCAGAGGGCAGTTAAGAGTCAACCACATTTCTGTGGATCTGGAGTCACATGTAGACCATACCAGGTAAGATGGCTGTTTCCTTCCCTAAAGGTCATTAGTGTACCAGATGGGTTTTTCCCAACAATCGACAATAGATTCACAGTCATCATTAGATTCTTAATTCAAGATATTTATTGAATTCAAATTCCACCATCTGCCATGGCAGGATTCAGATCCAGGTCCCCAGAACATTATGTGGGTCTCTGGATTAACAGTCCAGTGATAATACCACTAGGCCATTGCCTCCCCATGTTGAGGGGGCTTTACTTTCATTTTTAATGTAGAGAGGGCTTGAGTCTCTATCCACCCTATACTATACCTGTCCTGGAAATGTTTGATGGAGACAGAGTGTGGCGTGATTTAATGAATATCTAACTCCATGTTGAACATGGCCTGGGAATTCGAAAGGGGCAAATGCAGAGAGAGCTTTATGCTGTGACAAAATCCGTGTTGTACCTGTTCTGGAAAGTTTGATTGGCACAATGATGAGGGAGGTTTATCTTTCATTTAATTTTAGTCTAAAGGAAAATTTACTCTTATCTAACTACGTGCTATCCCTGACCTGGGCATGTATGAGAGAATAGTGAAGATGGAGTTTTGTTTTGCATCTAACTCCATTCTGCATCTGTCTTAAGACTGTTTGATGGTAGCGGTGTAAAGAGAGACTTACTCTGTATCTCATCCTATATTGTACTTGACCTTCAGTGTTTAATAGGGACAGTGCAGAGTGAGCTTTATTTTTATCTAACCCCATGCTATAACTGTCCTTCAGTGATTGATGGTGACAGCGCAAGGTGAATTTTAATCTGTATCTGATTCTGTGATTAACATGTCCTGTAAGTGCTTGATGACAGACAGTTTAGATAGTGCCTTATATGTATCTTATTCTGTGCTGTCCCTGTCCTGGTGTTTGATTGCACAGTGTGGAGAGTTATTTAATCAACATCTAACCCCATGGTGAACGTGGCCTGGAAATTTGAAAAGTGCTGGTGTAGTGGGATCTTTACTCTGGTTGATGGAGATAGTGTGGTGGGTGATTTAATCAATATCTAACCACCATGCTGAACATGGTCTGAAAATTTGGAAGGACGAAAGTACATGTAGATTTATTCTGTATGGAAACCCATACTGTTCCTGCTCTGGAGTGATGATGGGGACAGTGCAGTATGGGAGTCATTCAGCATTTAATCCTTTGGTCTACCTGTCCCATTCGTCTGGATGAACGCAGCTTCACCTCTTGTTCCCCGATGCTCAGTAGCTGCAATGTGTACCATCTACAAAATGATCTTTCGAAGTTCACCAAGACTCCTTACATAGCACCTTTCAAACTCATGGCCATCTAGAAGGATAAGCCCAGCAGATACATGGAAACACCACGTTCAAGTTTCATTCACCTGACGGAGGAGCAGCGCTGAGAAAGCTTGTGATTTCAAATAAATCTATAACCTGGTGTCATGTGACTTCTGACCTAGTTCCATTCCAAACCACTCACCATCGCAATTTGGAAATAAGTTGCAGTTCATTCAGTGTCACTGCTTCAAGATCCTCCCTAAACACATTGTAAGTCTTCTTATTAGCACACGGACGACAACGGTACAAAAAGGCAGTTCACCAGCATCTTCTCAAGGGAAGCGAGGAAAAGGGAAATGAATGCTGGCCTAACCAGCGATGTCCACATTCCTTGAATGCATTAGAATTAAAAATATTGTCCAAACATGAGTAACGTTGTTTTGTGTTTTATCAGCACGGGTCTCGTCACTACCTTCCTTAGAAATAGTAAGAACTGCCGATGCTGGAGTCAGAGATAACACAGAAATTTTATTTTGAAGGGTCCCGACCTGAAACGTCAACTTTCCCGCTTCTCTGATGCTGCCTGGCCTGCTGTGTTCCTCCACCTCCACACTGTGTTATCATTACCTTGCTTGTTATCTACAACTGTAAGTGACATGCTGTTTGAAGCAATCTGTCAGTCTTTCAGAGAAATTGTCTATATATCTGGCATCACACGCACAGTGACATTCATATACCACACTACTCACTTGTGAACAAGGTTGAGGATTTAAAACGTACTCCTATCTGGACTGTAGAACATTTAGACAATTATAGTATTGCCATGAAAATGATAATGTGTGAACATTAGCACACAATATTCATACAAGGGAGAAATAAGTGTACATTTTCAAAGTCCTTGCACTTAATAATAATTTGATCTTGGATGCATAACCAGACTCATCGTTTCAACATCCCTTATTGTGATTTGCTCACTGTTTTCATCATATTCTAGTCATGAAATTGAACAAAACAAAGGGGTGGATTTGTGCTTATTGACAATCAAAAGTGGGTTTTATCAAAAGATGTCGGACCTTCAGTGATGAGAATTTACTATTAATGGATAGAACGATGTTGAAAATATTTACATAGAAATTTCTGTCTTGAGCCACACAAGGATGTTGGGCTGGGGCATGCCGGCCATCAATGTAGCTGCACAATTCTGTTCAGACACTGATGTTGTGCAGCTGATATACATTGGATATGGTTTACATTGAGGGACTCAATGTAAGATACCATGTGCTGCAGGAGTCCATCACTTTTGTAACACCTTAATTCAGGATTTAGGTGGCACACCAGAAGTCATCAACATAAATCATTTTGTGAGACATGATTGCTAGCAGGTCATTTATATGAATGTTAAACTGTATTTGGACCAGCACTGGCCCTGTGCTAGTCCATTGGCCAGTCAGTTCCCTGCACTTTCTTGTTGTTCAGAGATGTCTGTAACTAGTCTTTTGTGAGGGATTGTGCGAATAACTGTCCCGATCCAGTTTAGAAGCTCTCTGGAAAGATTTAGGAGATGGCCAGTGTTTTGGAGGTAGTAGTGAGGCCCAGCAGCATGATATCTGAATTCAGGCTTTTTAAAAGTCATTCTGAACAGATTTGTTGACTGCAAGTTGGTGTGTTCACTAAATCGGAACATAAAGCAGCAAAATACAGTGGTCACTATATTGTCTAAGAAGTAGGTGTGCACTGTGATGATTTAATTGCTCACTTCAGTTATCTTCAACTGAAAAACAATGACATTTGGTTTATTTTAAAGTGTCTCAGAAATAAAGTGATGTTAACTCATTTGTAGAAAATAGAAAACTGACCAGACTAATCAAGCAACAGTCAGACATTGTAATGTAGCATTCTGTCAGCATGATTGTGTCCCACACAACATCACCACCCTCTGTGGAGCTGGAGGAACACAGCAGGCCAGGCAGCATCGGAGGAGCAGGAAAGCTGACGTTTCGGGTCGGGACCCTTCTTCA
>JAHRHZ010000127.1:645065-739999 GCA_024137785.1 Ginglymostoma cirratum | reverse complement strand
TCCAGCTCCACACTGTGTTGTCTCTGACTCAAGCATCAGCGGTTCGTACTCTCCACCACCCTCTCTGCTAGGTCCTGTCCCACTGGCAGCATAGAGTCAGGGACAGCTGTTAGCTCCTTGGTTTATAGTCAATATAGTGCTTAGCATGGCTGCTGGATCTCATATGATGTCTCATTGCATCAGATTAAAAACAGGCAAGGAAACCTGCTGCTGATTACCACGTACCATATCGCCCGAATCAGTACTTCTCTATTTGAACACAGCATGGAGGGTGGAAAGGCCAGGGAATGTACTCTGGGTGGGTGGCTTCAATATTCATCACCAAGAGAGGCTCCACAGTGCCACTCTTGACTGGGATGCCAGGAACCAGGGGTGGGGTAGTAGGGGCCGGAGGGAGCAGGGCCACTCGGGGCACGGAGAGGGCAGGGCCACTGGGGCGTGGTGGAGAGAGGGGAGACATGGCCCCAGTGTCTGGAGGGACGCGGCTGCTAGACTGCTTGGCAGCACGTTATGAATGAATCAATAAAAGGGAAACATATACTTGAACTCATCATTGCCACTAACCCTGCTGCAGATGCCCCTCGCCATTCAATATATCGATAAGTGTGCCCACTGCGCAGTCCTTGTGGGGAGGAAGGGCCATCTTCACATTTCATAGACCCTCCATCGCGTACTGTGGCACTTCTCCTATACGAAATGGGACGGACTTCAAACATATCAAGCATCTAACGATGAGGTATCCATGAAGCACAGTGGTCTAGCAGCAGAATTATACTCTGCTCGACTCATACAATCTACAACCTCATGGCCCGGCATGTCTCCCACTTTACGGTAACTATCAAGCCAGGGGATCCACCCTGGTTCAATGAAGAGTGCAGAAGGACTTGTCCAGTGCAGCATAAGCCAGGCCTAGATATGAGGTGACAACCTGGAGAAGCTCCTATGGTCTTCAGCTACAAAACAGGACGATTTGCATGGCAGCAACTGATGGACAGAGCTCAGCGATCTCACAATCAACAGATTATTACAAGCCCTGCAGTCCTGCTACGTTGAGTATAAGAGATAGTGGACAATAAAAGAGACCACTTGAGGAGGAGGCTGCTCTCAGACAACTGATTCCACAGTTATTTGGGAGCCCAGCACATCAGAGCAAAAAAGTCAAGCTGAAGTGTTTGTAACAATCTTCAGCCAGAAATGCAGAACAGTTGATCCATTTCAGTCTTCTCTCGTGATCTCCAGCATCACAGATGCCAATCCTCAGCCAATTCAATTGACTCCATATAATATCAAGAAATGGCTGGAGGCATTGGAAACAGCAAAAGCTATGGGCCCAGAGCACATCTAATACCAGTAATTGTCACATCCCTAGCCAAGATATTCCAGTACAGCAACAACACTGACATCTACCAACAATGTGGTTAAATGCCCAAGCATGTCCTGTACACAAAATCAGAGCAATTTCACTGCAGCCTGTCACTGACCCATCGGTGTACAATCTATCATGTAAATGTGAAGAAAGGCATCAGCAATAATGCGATCAATCAACAATAACCGGCTCAATGATGTTCACTTAATGTTCTGTCAGGGTCATTCAGCTCCTGACCTCATTACAAGCTTATCTGAAAAGACTGGAACGCCAGAATGGAAGTAAGAGTTAATACTCTTAACACAGAAGCACTATTTGACAGAGTGTGATAATAGGAGCCTGAGTAAAATTATAGTTAATCAGAATCTGAGGGAAGCTCTCTGCTGGTTGAAGTAATCACTAGCAAAAAAGGTTGTTGTTAGTGCATTAATTCGAAGTCCAGGATATCTCTGCAGTCATTCCTCATGACAGAAAGTATTCGAGGCTCAACCATCCTTTCAGCTGCTTTAGTGACCATCATAAGGTCAGGTGTGGGAATGTTCACTGATTATACAACTCTCCAGAAACCGAAACAGTCCATGTTCAAATACAACAAGACTTGCAAAATATCCAGGATTGAGCTGACAAGTGGCAAGTAATATTCATGCCACACAAATGCGAAGCACATAGAACAATGAAGAATTAAACGATCTTTCCTTTATATTCAATATTATCATCATCACTGATTCCCCAACAAAATGTTTATCAGCATCCTGTGGATTACCATTGACCAGAAACAATACCAAACTATCATATAAAAACCATGGCTTCATGAGGAGGCCAGAGGCTAGGAATCCTGCAGTGAGTATCTCACTTCCTGCTTCCCCAAAGCCTGTCCGCCAACCATAAGATGGAAGGACTGGAGGGTGCCTAATGTTGTGCCTTTATTTAAGAAAGACAGTAAGGAAAAGCCTGAGAACTATAGACCTGTGAGCCTGACATCATTGGTGCGTAAGTTGTTGGAGGTGATTCTGAAACTGGATTTGTAGAGTGATTAGGAATATTCAGCATAATTTTGTGCGAGTGAAATAGTGTCTCACAAACTTGGATTAAATTCTTTGAGGAAGTAACCATAAAGATGAGGGCAGAGAGGTAGATTTTGTTCACATGGACTTTAGTAAAGCTTTTAGCATGGTAGGCTTGTTGGCAAAGCTAGATCACATGGGATTCAGGGAGAACTTGCCAATTAGATACAAAAATGGCTTCACAACAAGAGACAGAGAATGGTATTTGTACGGGAGGCCTGGGACCAGTGGTGTGCCACAAAGATCGGTGTTGCGACCACTGTTGTTCATCATTTATATAAATGATTTGGAAGAGAATATAGTAGTCATGTTTAGTAAGTTTGTGAAAAACACCAAAATTGTTAATATAGTAGACAGTGAAGAAGGTTATACAAGGGTACAACATGATCTAATTTGCAGGCCAATTGGCCAATGACTGGTAGATGGAGTTTAATTTAGATAAATGAGACCTGTTGCATATTGATAAAACAAACCAGGGCAGGACTTAGACAGTACATGGCAGGGTCCTGGGGAGTGTTGTCAAATTGAGAGACCTAGCAGTGCAGATATATAATTCCTCAAAAGTGGCTTCACAGGTAGACAGGGTGATGAAGTAGGCATTTAGCACGCTTGCCTTCATCGGTCAGTGCACTGAGTAGAGGAGTTGGGATGTCATGTTGCTGATGTGCATGGCATTGGTGAGGCCACTTTTAGGGTACTGTGTACAATTCTGGTCACCTTGCCAATAGGAAGGATGTTATTAAACTGGAAAGGCTGCAGTAAAGATTTTAAAGGACTGGACATTTTTAGTTATAGGAAGAGGCTAGATAGGATGGGACTTTTATCCTTAGAAGGCTGAGGGGTGACTGACAGGTGTTTATAAACTCATGAGAGGCATAGATAAGGTGAATAGTCAAGATCTTTTCCACAGAGTAGGGGAGTCCAAAATTACAGAGCAGAGAGTTAAGGTGATAGAGGAAAGATTTAAAGAGATCTGAGGGACTACTTTTTCACACAGAGGGTGGTGTGTAAGTGGAACAAGCTATAGAAGTGGTAGAGGCCAGTAAGATCACAACATTTCAAAGACATTTGGATAAGTAGACAAATAGGAAATGTTTAGTGGGACCTTGCCAAACATCGGCAAATGGGAATATTCAGTTTAGGAAATGTGGTCAGTATGGATGAGTTGGACTGTTGGGTCTGTTTCTGTGATGCATGACTCTGTGACTCAAGGTATCACATCCACAAACACACTTTCCCCCACCACCAGTACAGAGTAGCAGCAGTGAGCATTATCTACAAGATACATGGCATTCATTTACCAAATCTCTCAAGAAAGCACATTCCAAACACAGGATGACTAACAATGAGAAGGACAAGTGCAGTTGATGTTTGTGAACATTGTAACATTGAATCAGAGATCAAACATAAGCAGCAGCAGATATACATGGCTTAGCAAGCTAAGCAGGTTTGCAATATCCAGTCGTGAATGGTGGAGGACATTTAAGCATTGGAGCCAAAGGCTCCATCAGTATTCCATCCTCATTGGTGGTAGAAGGCAATCCATGAGTGCAAAAGACAAAGTGGAAGCATTTATAAAAATCTTCATCCAGAGGTGTTGAGGCATTGGTCCATCTCAATCTTCTCCAAAGATCTTCCAAAAAATTGATTCACTTCACATGATGTTGAGAAACAGGTGGTAGCACTAGATACAGCAAGACCCTGGCAAGATTTCACCAATACAATTGAATCAGCGTGCTCCAAATGTTCTGCACTCCTGATCACTCAGTATAGTTTAACATTGGCATATATTTGACAAAGTGGAAAATTATCCAGCTATGTCCTGTGTACAGAAAGCTGTAAAAATCCAAACCAGTCATTACATTCTCCGAATCATCAGTAAAATGATGGAAGGGAACATCAGCACAATGTTATCAGACAACATTTTTGCTCAGTAATAGACACATCACAGTTCAGTTTGGGTTCAACAAAACCTACGCAGCTCCTGACATCATCCCAGTTTCGATTCAAACACAGAAAAAGAAATGAATACTCAAAGCAATGAGAGACAGTAAGTACTGTTGATTTCAAGGTCACATATGACCTAATGTGGTATCAAGGAGCCAAACAAAATCGCAATCACTGGTGTATAAATGTTGGAAAATGAGACATTGTTCCTTTTGGAAGGGCAAGCAAAATAACATAATATTCTTTAAATGGAGAAAACTGTAAAAGTCTGTAACACAAAGGGACTTGGGTTTCTTCTGCATGAAAGACACAAAACTAGCCCATAGGTGCTACAGGTAATTGGGAAGGCAAATGGAATATTGACCCTTATTTCAAGGGGACTGGAGATAAAAGAAGTGAAGTTTACTCAAACTGTATAAGGTGCTGGTGAGACCACATCTGGAGTACTATGAACTGTTTTGGTCCCCTTATTTAAGTAAAGATACCATTTCATTGGAGGCAGATCAGAGAAGCTTCACTAGGATAAAGCTAGAATGGAAGGATTGTCCCATAAGAAAGATTTAACAGTTTTGGACTCTACTCAATTCAATACGATTGATGTAATTGAAACATATTGGATTCTTAAGTGGCTTGACAGGGTAAATGCTGAGAGGATGTTTCCCCTCACAGGAAAGTCTAGGACCAGGGAGCATAGTCACAGAATAAAGGAGCATTAATTTCAGACTGAGATGAGGAGGAATTTCTCCTTTCAGGGAGTTGAGAGTCTTTGGATCTCCTAGCCACAGGCAGCTGTAGTGGCAAAGTCTTTGTGTTTATTGAATGCTGAGATAGATAGATTCTTGCTCCCTGACAGAATTGGGGGTAACTGAGAAAGGAAGAAAGTGGATGTGAGCAATATCAAATCAGACATCATCCTATTGAATGGCCTCATCCTGTTTCTATTTCTTGTCGTCTTATGGGAATCAGGGGGATTCCCTGGTTGGAATGTCACTTGGCAAATAGAATAATGGTTGCGGTTGTTGTAAGTCAGTTTTCTTAGCTTCAGTACACATCAGGCATTCTACGAGGTTATGTTCTAAGCCCAGTCATCTTCAGTTACTTCGTCAATGACCTTCCTCCATTGTAAGTTCAGGAGTGGGGATGTTTGCTGATGACCACACAATGTTCAGCAGTATTTGTGACTCCTCAGAAACTGAAGCAGTCCATGTCCAAATGCAGCAAGATCTGGACAATGAGCAGGCTTGGGCTGACAAGTGACAAGTTACATTCATGCCACACAAATGCTGGGCATTGACCATCATGAACAGTGCAGAATCTCACCATCGTCACTCAACATCCAATAGCATTACTATTGCTGAATCCTTTGGCATTAACATCTTGAGGTTTATCCAAGACCATATAACTGCTAATGTTAGAACAGCAAATCAGAAGCTAGTAATCCTGCAGCTGGTAACTTTTCTCCTGTCTCGCCAAAGCCCATTCACCATCTATGAGGCTCAAGTCATGAACGTGATGGAATATTCTTCACTTCACTGAATGAATGCAGCTCCAACAGGACTTAAACAGTTTGACATGATCAAAGACCAAGCAGCCCAGTTGATTGGTCCCCATCCACAATCACCCACTCCCTTCACCACCGACAGTCAGCAGCAGTTGTGAGTACCATGACATTCCTTAGACCAGCACCTTCCAAACTCATTACCGCTGCCATCTGGAAGGGAAAGAGCAGCATTGTGGTAATAATGATCAAAGTTCAACTGAGTCTAATGTAATTATTGAAAAGAACAAAGATTGACCAAGAGTTGGACTTTTAAGTTGAGTTTGTCCAATGTTGCTAAGCCGAGGAGAGATTTATTTAAAGTGAACTAGAAACAACGTCTAGAAGATAAGTCACAGTTGGAGCACTCTGAGGGGAAATTAAAGTGGTTCCAAGAAAATGTGATCTCATAAATTAAAAAAGGATCAAACTGCTAAATCCAGGGATCCCCAGAAGTCTAAGAGCATACAGGCAGAAAAGGAAAGGTCATATCAGACAGTGAGCGCTCAGTAGTACGGAAAGCATAGACGAGTGTGGAATGTGAAGAGGTTCAATCCAAAAGGAAATTTAGAAAGCAAACAGGGTGTGTGAAATGATGCTGATAAGAAAATAAGATCATAAAAAAAGTTGAATAATATAAACCACATGTTGAGATAAAAGATCTGTATATTGTTGTTAATGAATACTTTGGATAGAAAACTAAATGGGCCTCAACAACATAGGACTACAGTGAGGAAACTGGGAGCATCATCTGAGAGGACCATCAAACCCTTCTCGATGTTGCGAGCAGATAATTGATTTTTGGAACATGAGACCTGGACGTCAAGGCAGGGTGGAAAGGATAACATGATTTGGGAACATTAGATAAGAAGAGAAATTGTGAGCTTAATCAAAAAGAAAAAAGGAGGCATATGTAAGAGTCAGAAAACTGAAGACAGAGACCTGAAAAAAAATAAAGAAAGCAGGAAAGAAGGATTTAAGGAGAATAAAAGGGGCCAATTGTCTTTGGCAAACAGGATTAAGGAAAATCACAAGCCATTTTATACGTATATAGGGAGCAAAAGGGTAAGTAGATAAAGGATAGGTCCACTCAAGGACAAAGGAGGGAATTTATATGTGGTGCTGGAGGAATTGGGTGAAGTCCTTAATCAATACTTTGCATTGGTATTCACAAAGGACAAGGACATAGGGGTGGTGACTCTAGAGAGGAATATATTGAAATTTTAGAGCATTTTGATATTAAAAAAAAGGGGAGGTGCTGAGTGTTTTAAAAAACATTAAGGTAGAAGAGTCCCCAAGATCTGATGGGATCAATCCCAGAATGTCATGGAATAAATTGCTGGGGACTTATACAAAAGCTTTACATCCTCTTTAGTCACACGATAGGAACCGGAGAACTGGAGAATGGTCAACCTTGTATGTTTGTTTAAGATTGGTAACAGGGATAATTCAGGAAATTACAGGCCAGTGAGCCTTAGAGAAGGATTAACTCACTTTTGGAAAAATCTAGATGTATTAGCAATAGGCAGCATGGCTTTGTGCAGCGGGTATTCTTGTCTCACAAGCTTGATTGAATGTTTTGAGGAAGTGACAAAGACGATTGATGAGGGTATGGGCTGGGTTTTGTCCGCATGGACATTTGCAAGGTGTTTGATAAGGTTTGTTATAGCAGGCTGATGCAGAATGTGAAGTCAAATGGGATCTGCAGTGAGCTGGTCAGATGGATACATAACTGGATTGGTCACAGAAGACAAAGTAGAGGTAGAAGGGTAGTTTTCTGATTGGAGATCCATGAACAGAGGCATGCTGCAGAGATCAATGCTGGGACTGCTGTTGTTTGTAAAGCATATCAATAATCTGGAGGAGAATTTAGGTAGCCTGATTAGCAGCTTTCCACACAACTCAACGATTGGGGGAGTTGCAGATAGTGAGGACAATTGCCAGAGGATGCAGCAGGTAATGGGTCAGCTGGAGACTTGGACATAGAAAAGGCAGATATAATTCAATCTCGTCAATTGCGAGGCGATGCATTATGGAAAGTCTCATGCAGGAGAGAAGAATACAGTAAACGACAGAGCTCTTAGTAGCACCAACATTCAAAGTAATCTTGGTATACCAGTTCAAAGTTCCCCGAAAGTGGCAACACAAGTGGATAGTGTGGTGAAGAAGGCATGTGGCATGCTTGTGTACATCGATCAGGGCATAGAGTATAAAAATTAGCAACTCATGTTGCAGCTGTATAGAAATTTAATTTGACCATATTTGGACAATTGTGTACAGCGCTGGTTGCTGAACTAACAGATGGATATGGAGGTGTTGGTAGAAAAGGTTTACCAGGAGTTTGTCTGGTTTGGAGGGTATTACCTATGAGGATAGTTTTGGTAAACTTGGTTTGGTTTTACTTGAATGCCAGAGGCTGAGGGGACAATCTAATAGAGGTTTACAAAATTGAGATATTGTGCAGGGGAGGGGTGTGGTTTTGGAGTAGGGTGGAAAAAATCAGAAGTCACACAACAGTAGGCTGTAGTCCAAAAGGTTTATTTGAAATTACAAGCTTTTGGAGCTCTGCTCCTTTGTCAAGTGAACTTCGGTGCTCTGAAAGCTTGCGATTTCAAATTAACCTTTTCGACGTGAATCAGGTGTCATGTGACTTCCAAATTATGAGAGACAAAGATAGAATGGATAGTTGGAGCCTTTCTCCCATGGTTGAAATATCAATTACTAGCGCGCATAGGTTAAGGTAAAAGGGGAAATGTTTGAAGGATATGAGAAAGGCGAGTTTCTTTTTTAAATAGAATGTGTAAGAGCCTGGATTGTGCAGACAGAGAAGGTAGTGGAAAAAGATACAATAACAATGTTTAAGAGACATCTTGACAGGTAGACAGATAGTTGAGTAGACGGTGAATAGAGTGATACAGACGGTGTAGAGGCAAAAGGTCTTCTAACTTCAGAAAGGTGTCATATTTCGGCGTGGTCTTGCTTGGCCGAAGGGCTGTTCCAGTGTTGTACTGTTCTTAGAGACAAGCTTCTAGCAAGGGATTGGTGAGATGCTGATGAGGTGATTATTGATTATCAGCAGCCCCATCAATGTAGATTTCTCCTCATCAATTTGCAGCTTCATATCCTTCCTCCCACTGTGGGGAAACTCGATGCTGAGAATTTGACATGCAAGGCCAGGCTGGTAACTGGTGAGTCCATCTCACCCCTGACGCTGCACAGACAGAAGCTGCACCCACTCCACACCCACCAATGCTGGCTTCTGTCACCTGCCAGCCTCAACATGCCAGCGCAGCACATCTCCAATCCACTGACAATACACTTCTGCACTTCAATGCTGCAGGTCAGAGTGCACTGACAACTCTCATTGTAATGCTGCTGCAAGAACACTGTGCTCAGGGACACACACCCAGCTCACGGACTGCAACTCTGGGCTGCTCATTGTGTGTTTCTGCACACACTCTCTTTGAGCTTACTTGAATGCTCACAGAATTATTGCCTTGCCTGACCTGGCCTTTTGCAGTATTTCCTTTGAGCCAGTGCTACCAGACTCACATGATGGCTGCATTGTCTTGTTGTTCAGAACAGACAAAACCATGAAGCTTGATGTCATTGTGCACAGTCAGTCAAGATGTCCAGCACAGTGAGTCAAGGATAGTCTCAGGTGCCAGATTGGGGTCTTGGACACGGTCAGTAAGCCTCTCATGGTTGCTTGGGTCAGGATCCTTTCCCTGTTATGGGTGAGGAGCTGAACGCTGGCAATCTCCTAACCCTCTTGGCTCTTTCTGCCCTATTGTGGGATGATTCTGGAATGAGACAACTATCAAAAGGTATGAAGGGAGATGGAAGTGGTTGGCACAGCTGTTAGTGCTGGTACAGCTGGAGGAAAGGTGGTGAGGTATCCTGAGCAAGTGAGTAGGCAGCACAGATGCCAGGCAGAGTTGGGGAGAGAGACAGAGAAGAGGTTAGAGTGAGAACTAGAGAAGATGCTGCATTTAACAGTGAGAGTAGAACATGAGCCTTGGTGGGAGGTGAGTGTAGTAGCAGAAATAGAGTGGTGCAGATGGTGGCTCTGTCCCTGGTGGAACGAAGAAGGTCATTGATCTCCTTCCTACACTGCTGGACATTCATCCATAAGGCTGGCACCTCACCAAATCACACCAATCTGGAAGGGTCTGGAGTCATGGCATCCCCTGTCAGTCCTGGAGGAAGATAATGTCCATCTTCTACACCTTACCATCCACAAGAACCTCAGGTGTGTGTCCACAAAGTGGGGCCCCAATTTCCACCCTCCCCCAACTATGTCCATGGCAGTTTCAGATTCACAATCTAAGAGTCTAACGGCTTTTTAAAGATGACACCTGCAATATTGGAGGCCAGTCAATTCTGGGATATCCAGGCAATGGGGAATTGTTATGGGCATGATGAAAGGGAAAAATCATCGGGCTGGTGTCAGAAGAGAGCAGCACCATAGCGGTAGGGAAGGTAGTAAATGAGACAGATTTTGGATGATATCATGAGAAAATTCACTTAGACTTGCAGAGAGAATCCCTCCATGAAACTTGACCAAAATAAGACTTGACTAAATTATAATAAGATTGAGGCCCTGACTGTACCAAAAAAGGGAGGTGTTCCAAATGTTGTGCTGTGAAATATTGGAAATTATAAAATTAGAGAGGGAGGAATTTATAAAGGAGAAGCACATTCTTGGAGGTGACAAACACAATGTCCCAGGCTGTTAATAGAAGCTGGGGAAAATTCCCCTCCCTTGTATGTTCTGGCCATCATTTTCCAAACCTCATTGGATACAGGTATTGTGCCAGAGGACTGGAGAACTGCTGACATTCCAGCTTCGTTTAATATGGAGCAAGGGACTGATTGAATAGAAACTGTAATTCTGAGGGACAGGAAACACTTGGGGACTCCAGAATAGTCAGCTTGGATTTGGATAGGATGTGTAACTAATCTGACTACTTCATTTTTGAGGCTGTAACTAGCTGATGTGGCTTACTTGCATTTGACAAGAGATCACATGGCAGACGATTTAAAATAGAAAACTATGAAGTCCAGTTGAATGTAGCAAGCAATCCACAGATTTGTAAGGCAAGGCGTTTGGGTACATCAAACAGTAGAGACAAATACACAATAAATGAGAGTATAATTAATGTGGACAGATCCCTGAGGGTAGCTAGACAAATCAGTAATCTAGTTAAGGTGGCAAATTGCCAAAGTGTAGAAAATAAGAGCAGGAAGCTAATGCTGGAAGTGTATAAACAATTAGTTCAGCCACAGCTTCAGTGCTGTGTGAAGTTCTGGTCACCTCATCACATGGAAGGATGTGATTGGACTGGAGAGGGTACAAAAGGGATTTGTTGCCCTGTGAAAGTGAAACTGCAGTTATGAGGAAAGATTGAAACAGAGCATGCTGAGAGAAAATTTGATTGGGGTGCGCATGTTTTCAGGGGCCTTGGATATAGAGGGAGAGAACGTCTTTTTTCTGATAGAGAGCTCAGTTACCAACGGTGAAGATTCAACGTAATTGGTTGAAATATTAGAAAGGTGGTGAGGAACATTGCTATTTCAACCAGAATATGGTAGGGATCATCTAGAAGTCACACCTGAAAGGGGAGAAGAGGCAGAAACTCTCAAACCATTTAACAAAGGGGCCTAGATCTGCATCTGAAGTCCTATAGTCTTCAGGCAGTTAGAACAAATTCTTTTACAGTACAGAATGACCTCCATTATGTTGTTTCAGCGATAGTAGGAACTGCAGATGCTGGAGAATCTGAGATAACTGAAGATTTCTGAAGAAGGGTCGAGGCCTGAAGCGTCAGCTTTCCTGCTCCTCTGATGCTGCTTGGCCTGCTGTGTTCATCCAGCTCTACACCTTGTTATTCTCTTCCATGTTGTGCAAGTTTCTAAATTTTCAAAATTTTACGAATATCAGATAGGCTCAATATACAGGGATGAGAGGAGAGGGCATGGGAGAGGAGTATGTAAATTGATTAACATCACAATAGCACTGATCCCATCCTTTATTCACAGCACCACTTCACTTTGTTGGTCTATTTATCCTCCCTGCATAAATGTTAAAAACCTTTAAATATCCAGTTCTCAATCTTGGTCGCACTGCAGCCACATCTCCATAATGACAGGTACATCTGACCTGTTTCATACTATTTGTACAGTCATTTCATTTGCCTTTTTGAAAAAATGGGAAGGAAGTCAGGGATGGCAGCCAGTGCCAGAGATCAGGACGGCTGTAGTGTCTGGAGGAGGTTACAGGGATAGGAAGGCTTGTGAAAAAACCTGGGGATATTATAGGGATAAGGATTGTTCTCGGGGCTAAAGACAGTCAGGTACACAAGGCCTGTAGAAGTAGCCCACATTGTGACAGTTGAACTGAACTGCCCTTTCACACAGATTGTGGTCAATTATACAGATTCAATTCACATCAGTTGAAACAAATTTTGTTTTCAAAATACTTTTGAATAGTAACTTTTCAGGACATGAGAACTTATTCTAATCTGAAGCTCTGTTGAGTTGACTGCTGGACAAGAATTGACACCTTTGAATTGTTTTCTGCAGGTGGTCATTTATGTTTTATGTTTCAGTTCAGAATCACATTGAGACATAGACACAGAATATAAATAAATTCAGAACTGAACAAGCCCCAGTGTACAGATATAACACATTATCTGAGGAACACAGCAGGCCAGGCAGCTTCAGAGGAGCAGGAAAGTTAACATTTCAGGTCAGGACCCTTCTTCAGAAATAAGTAGAGTGGAGGGGTGGAGCTGGGGAAGGTAGGTGGGTTGGTGATAGGTGTATTGCGTTTACAGCTTCTCACATCCATGTGGAAATGAGTCCCATGATGTAACAAGGAATAACCCAGGCTCCCTTCTTGCCTTAACATGGTCAGCTACTCTCT
This sequence comes from Ginglymostoma cirratum, assembly GCA_024137785.1. NCBI lineage: Eukaryota > Metazoa > Chordata > Chondrichthyes > Orectolobiformes > Ginglymostomatidae > Ginglymostoma > Ginglymostoma cirratum. The sequence goes on along the minus strand of JAHRHZ010000127.1, from coordinate 727,157 downwards.
CCTATCCTGGAACTGTGCTCCAAAATCCAATTAGGAAGATCACAGACTCTCTCCCCAGTCTGTGCAGAGTCAACTGCTGGCACCTACTCCAGTACAGAGTCCCACAGTCAGAACAGGAAGATCCCAGGCTCAATAATGGGTCTATGCATTTGCAGCTCAATAGCAATTTTTTAAAAAACCCTCAGCCAACCAGACAAACCCCAAATCCTTCTCTGTGCCTACACATTGTCAGTCTCTGCACCATTCTTCATGTTCCATAACTCTTTTCACTTCTGTAAACCTTCTCATTTCTACAAACATTTGTACTTCTGTAACATCCTTCAAACCCTAGAAAGCTCTCCTGTCTTGAAAACCCCTTCCTCCTCATGGAGAAGGTCACAGAAGTATGGGCAGATCAAATTTTTCAAAAAGATAGCAAGGGACATTGTGCGTGGAGGAGGTTGAGATTGAGAGCTTGCAGAGAACTAGTGAGCTTGTATTTGAGCAGCAGGCAATTGATAAGAGGAGGTTTTACTGAAAAGGATGTGACATTCCTCGGAGAACTTTACAGAGGTAGAGAGGGGTGTAGTAGCTGCAGGTTTCAGTGCCTGGGAGATCTGTAGAGCCTAATGAAGGTGAGGCTTATGCAGAGGGTTTTATCATCTGGTGGAGATTACAGAGATGGGGAGGGCTGGAGCTGTTTTCACAGATAGGGAGGGATTTAGAATCTGGAGGTTGCAGAAATAGGGAATTGTGTAGGGGCAGAAGGTGATTACAGAATTGGGAGCGCTGCAAGGACTAGAGGATGTTACACAGCTGGTTAGGCATTGGAGTAGGTTATACAACAGGGAAAATTGTAGGGGATGGAGGAAGGTAAACAGGTGGGCAGAGTTGTAGGTGATAAAGTTGCTGATATAATGAACACTTTTGTAGCTGGAGGACATAATGCAGAAAATGAGATTTGTCAGGGCAGGAGGGAGTTACTGATATTGATAGCTGTGTGGACTGGAGGAGATAGCAAAGATTGGGAGGATTCTAAGGATCAGAGTAGTTACAGAGAAAGGGAGAGCTGTAACCATTTGAGAAAGATTACATAAATAGGGAAAACTGTAGAGGTTGGACGAGATTTCAGAGAAAGAAGACTTACATGGCCTCTATGAATTACATACTCCTCTATGAGGAGGCTTACATTGGCTAATAGAGATTTCAGAGATAGGAACGGATCATACAGGATCGATAAGGTTACAGAGACAGGATATTATTGGATTTGGAGGACTCCCAAGACACCACATCAAACAATACAGAAGTCTTATGGCACAGAAGGATATAATTTTGCCCTTTGTGTTTGCACCAGCACTTCAACAATTACCAAGTAATGATCTCCCACTTTCCCCCATATCCTTACATATTATTTTTCGTGACAATAATCATTCAATCCCATTTTGAATGTTCCATTTGAACATGCATCTACAACACATCCAAGTGTATCCTAACTACTCACAGAGAACTTCTTCCAGGAATAAATCCTCTTTCTACTGTCAAATCAGCCAAACTCACCTTTTCACACTTTCACTATCAGGTGCTCACAGAAGATTCTGGGACACCTCCATGTTGGCTATCAGTTTTCTCCTAATTCCTCTTTGCCCTATCATCTACCCTCTGAACCATCAGCATTCCTCCTGATTCACAATTCTATTCTCTATCTGACACCAGTTTTATTGTTGTTCCTCATCTTAATCTCTCACTCAATTGTCATCAAGGGAACTTTGGATTTGTTTATACTGCCTTTCCTATTTGAGAGACCATTCCTCGATTGGATCCAAACCATCTCCTCTTTGAAGGGAGCCCATTGTTCAGATTTTTTTTTACCATCTAGGTGTTCCAGTCAAACCTTCCCATCTTCATTCTTGCCCCATGGAGGCCGCTCTCAGTCATTTAATTATTTTATCATTCTTAATTATTGCATATCATTCTTTACCATCATCCTGAACTTTATCATAAAATGACCACTGTGTCCTAAAATATTCCTCTCCTGACACAGGATCCACTTGTCCCATCTCTTTTCCAAGGACCAGAATTAACAGTGCTTGCTCTCCTGGGTTGGACACATACTCCTGCAGCAAGCTCTCCTCCATGCAATCCAGGAACATTTGCCCGTCACTGCCCTGATACAACCAGTACCCCGTTCTGTATTTAGAACATTTAATTTTCTCAATATATCTACTCTATAATGTTGCCATCTCTCTGGGATTGCCTTGCAGATTTGTTCAGTACATCCTTTCCACTAACTGGTGGCCTACAGGCTATATATCACAGCATAATTGTACAGGTTTTGTTCTGTAGCTTGAGTAAAATTCATTCTGCCCTTGGAGGAATCCTCTTTCTCTCAGACTCCTTAATTGACACTGTCCTAAACCAATACTTCTACCCCTCATCCTTTCTTTTCCATCATTTCTGAATACTTTGCACCCAGCAATATTTAGCACCCATTCTTGCCATTTCTTGAGTCAGCTCTCAGTTATCACTACATCATCAGATTTCCACACACCAATCTGTATGTGTAACTCCCCAACCTTATTTATCATACTCCAAGTATTCACAAGCGTGCGGAATAACTACGACTTAGACATCATTTTCTTTCATACTCCATCTTCAACTATTAAACTTGCTCTTGTAAATTAATACTGGCTGCATCTCCAAGTATCTTGTGAATCCTGTTAGTCTCCTCTACTGTTCTCTTTTGGTTCCCAAAGCCCTGCTAAGTTAGTTAAAATCCTTCCCAACAGCACTAGCCAAATGCTCCACAAGGAACTCATATCCAGCTCTGTCACTTGCTACCCCAACCACCTTGTACAGTTGCTGTCCTTCCTGGAACCAGTCCCAATGTCCCAGGAATCTGAAGCCCTTCCTGCTACACCATCTTTCTAGTCATATTTTCATCTCCCTAATGCTCCTAGTTCTGTACTCACATGTACACAGCGCTAGGAGTAATCCAAGGATTCCTATATTTGAGGTCCTGCTTGCTAACCTTCCACCTAGTTCCCTAAATTCTGATTCCCACACCAATTTACACTTCCAAGCCAAGTCATTGCTAAAACATGGACCATGACCTCTGGCTGCTCACCTTCCCGCAAATGAATGTCCTGCAGACACTGTGACATTCTTGACCCCACCATCCTGGAGTGACTTTGACAGTCACAGAAATGCTTGTGTCTTCCTCAATTTACTGAATCCCTTCTGACTATTGCTTCTCCTTCCTCTCCCTCCCCTCCTGTACAGTCAGGCCACTTGTGGTGCCAGAAAAATGGCTCTGATTGCACTCCCCTGAGCAGCCAGTACCTTAATTGGCTTCCAAACTGGAAAACCGGATTTGTGAGTGGGACCCCAGGGCATTTGTGTATTCCCTGACAGTTTCTGTTGGAGTGACTGGCTGTTGTCCATTCCCTTCCTTCTCCCAGGTTGTTATGACTGCAGTGTGACCACCTCTCTGTATGTGCTATCCACCTAACTCTCAGCGTCACAGGTGTACTACAGAGTCTCCAGTCGCTTTTTGAGCTCCAAAACCCAGTGTTACGACTTCCCAATTTAACAGGACACGTTTTTCATTTGACTGACCTGTGCTGCCATTTCTTAAACTGAAACATACTTACTCTTGACTAATTATTTGGTTAAAAACTTAACATAAGGGGAAATAACTTTTAAGATTGATTCCCTTATCCGTCTGCGGCGTATTGAGATTGCCTACTGATACTTACTCAGACTTTCACTTATTCCAGGTATTTCTGAGTTCAACCCTCCTTTCAGAAGAAGAAATATTAAATCTGCTAATTTACAGCAATTAACAGGCAGTCGCTATTAACAGCTTATTATCAGCCTATGAATTTACAGCTTTTCTGCGATGCCCCTCGTATTTCTTTCAAACTCATTGCAGGGGGGTCCCAGAAGCAGAAAGGTGTCGCTGTGAATCCCAGGAACGAGTAATCCTCGAGCTGTCACTTCACTCTGCTCCTTCACAGGACCACCGTCTCTGTGACTCACGGGCATGACTTAAGTCCTGATCCTCATTGCTGGTTTATATCCTCCCACTTTTCTGCCTGTATAACTCCCAGCAGTGAGTTTGCCTGAAGCTCCTGCTCCGAGTTTCTTCCTCACATGTTCACTACCTCCATGACTCGGTACAGATTTACGGCCACCCGCTCTGCTGCTTCTGCAACTCCAAGTACAAGTAGGCCTTGAGCCTCGCTGCCGATTTATATTCTCTCTCTGCTGCTCACTTGCAGGTTTTCTCTCTTTGCGACTCCCAGGTATCCGTAGACCCTCAAGCCTCAGCTGCATGCCATTCTGCACTGCTGCCTCACAGGATTGCAGTTGCGCCTGTAAGATAGTAGAAAGGAGGAGGAAGAGTAGAGAGGGCAGAGGGTGTCACAGTGATTGAGCTAGCTGTTGGAAATGGAACAGGTCATCCTGGAGAGATAGGGAGAGCTGCATGGCCTGAGGGAAGTCACTGGAAGATGCAGGGAGAATTACGGGCAGGGAAGAAGGCAAAGGAAGGTGATGGTAGCTTGTTGGTGCTGAAGGAGTTTACACAAACTAAAACTCTGTACGATCTAAAGGGCTTTTAGTGAACTGATTACAGAGATCTGAAGAGTTGATAAAAATGAAAGACAAGGAGTGTTGGAGGTGTTAGAAACTCGTGGATGTTACAGAGGTAGGAGACTTGTAGTGGCTGGAGGGAATAAAGATTTAGGGAGCAATGTGGAAGTTGCTGGTGTTCAAGAGCCTTCAGTGCAGGAAGAGTTACAGAGAAAGGGAGCATTGTCAGGGCTTGATGAGATTAGAAAATGTAAAAGAGTTATAGGGACTTGAAGAGGTGAGACAGATAAGGAGGGTGATAAGTGTCTGAACTATTTTACAGCACATTGAATGCATCCAGCTACAATAATTCAGAGATAGTAGGGCCTTGGGTAGGTTGTAGAACAGAGAGACCTAGGGGTTCAGGTACATAATTCTTTGACATTTGCATCACATGTAGACAGGGTGGTTAAAAAGGCATTTAGCACGCTTGCTTTCACTATTTGGTCCTCTGAGTATAGGAGTTGGGAGGTCATATTGAGGATGCACAGGAAATTGGTGAAGCCTCTTCTGGTATACTGTGTGCAATTCTTGTCGTCTTGCTATTAGGAATGATACTATTAAGCTAGAGAGGGTTCAGAAGGGATTTACCAGGGTGTCGCTAGGTATGGAAGATTTGAGTTATAAAGAAAGACTGGATAGGCTTCTTTCCCTGGAGCTTAGGAGGTTGAAGCTGACCTTTTAGAGGTTTGTAAAACCATGAGGGACATAGACAGTGTTTATGGTAGGTGTCTTTTCTCTGGGATTGGAGATTTCAAGACTGGGGGCACATTTTTTAAGGTCAGAAGAGTGAGATTTAAAAAAGGGTTGAGGGACTTTTTTTTACACAGAGCATGGTTCATATATGGAGTGAACTTCCTAAAGAAGTGGTGGAAGTGGGCACAGTTACGTTCAAAAGACATTTAGATAAGTACATGAATAGGAAATGTTTGGAGAAATATCGGCCAGGAGCAGGAAGGTGGAACTGGTTTAGTTTGGGATTAAGTTTGGCATAGACTGGTTGGACAGAAGTGCCTGCTTCCGTGTTGTATGAATCTATTGAGTGAAGTACAAATTCAGAAAAGAAGGGGTAGTAGCGATAAGAACTTTTAACAATCCTGAGGAGATTTGCGAGATCAATAGTACAAAGGGGACTGGAGAAGGTGAGATACTGTGAGGTACCATTAGAGTTGTAGATAGAGGAGGATGTCACATTATAAAGGAAGAATGTGTAGGCCCGAAATGTGAGCCTTCCTGCTCCTCCGATGCTGCTTGGCCTGCTGTGTTCATCCAGCTCTACACCTTGTTATCTCAGCTACATTGTTTGTAGTTACAGACATGAAGAGTGTTGTAGCGACTGCTGGAGGGTGCACAGATAACAACAGTTCCAATAGCTGTTGCAGTGGCTCAAGGCAGCAAGCTCACCAACACCTTCACCGGGGGCAACTCAAAATGGACAATAAATGCTGGTCCAGCCAGCAATGCCCCCAAACAAATAAATAAGATCTACAAGGAGCACTGAGATCACTCAGCGAGTCTCTTTCAACAACACTTCGCAAATCCATAACAACTATAACCTGAATGGACAGAACTGCACAGGAATACCAACATTTCCAAGGACCCCTCCAAGCTACACGCCATCCTACCAGCACTGTCGTTGTCAGTACACCTAAAGGATTGCAGTGAGTCAGGAAAGCAGCTCACCACCACCTTCTCCACGTAATTAGAGGTGGGAAATAAATGATGGCCTTGTCAGTGATGCCTAGATCCCAGGAATGAATAAAACAACAGAGAAACTTGCAGACTGTATCCCCTTCGCTTCCTTCATACAACATACTAGTTTTGTGTCATCAACAAACATGGAAATATTAGATTTTTGATACATTAAATTTATTGATACAAATTGTGAATACTGTGGTCCAAAAACAAATCTGTTTATTATCACATAGTTTTCTGTGTTAGAGAATTCTCCAGTCCCACATGTTCCATTTTTGCTTATTCACCTCTTCAGTGGCATTTTGTTGAAAGGTTTCTGAAAATCCAAATAAACCATTCTGCTCCTTTTACGTATTCTGCTATTTACAGCCAGACAAAAATAAAAACAAATCCAAGAGGTTTATCAAATGACATTTCGCTTTCCTAAAAACATGCCTGGCACAGATAGAGGATTCGCAATTTGGCAGAAGAGTGTGAGCGTAAAGGGGTCTTCTTTAGGACGGCAGCTGGTGATGAGTGGAGTTCTACAGGAGTCAATGTTGGGACCATAATGGTACACATTATACACTAACAATCTGGACAAAGGAACTGAGGGTGTTTTTGTGAAGTTTGTGTCATCTACAACGAAGGGTTGAGGGACAGGTGATGTGGAGGAAGAGGGAGGGCTGCAGAAGGACAATCTAGGTCAGTGGGCAAAGAAGTGCCAAATGGAATACAATGTGGCAAGTGAGAGATTATGCACTTTTGTAGGAAGAGTAGAGGCACAGACAATTTTCTAAATGGGGGTTTATATGAAGCACAAACTGTCTTAAGAGTCTTAGTTCAGGATTCTTTTTGTGTGAACGTGGAAGTTCAATTTGACTCAAGAAGGCAAAGGAAATGTGAGCATTCAATTCAAGAGAGCTAGCGTACAGGGGAAGAAATGTACTACTGAGGCTCTACAAGGCTCTGGTCAGATGGCATTCGGAATATAAACATAGAAATTGCTGTAAAACTTAGCTGGTCTGGCAGCATCTGTGAAGAGAAATCAGAGTTAATGTTTCAGGTATGGTGACTTTTCCTCAAACTGATGGTAGCTAGGAAAATGTTGATTTATATCTAGAAGATAGGGCAGGTGGAGGGGGTAAGGAGTAACTGATAGATGGGGATAGAGCCCAAAGAAAGAGAACAGCAGCTGGACAGACAAAGGAATTGATAATGATGTGGCTAGGAGGGTGAATAGTTGTTAAGGGGCACTATTAGTGACTAATAATTTGTAGTGTGTAATAATAATAAAGACCAGCCCTTCTTGTCCCCATCTTCTTGACCTGTCTGTCTTTTCTCTCATCTATCCGCTCCTCCCACCTCTCTTACCAACCCCCACCCTCACTTCCTACCTACTAGTCTCGTCCCCGCCTCCTTGACCTGTCCGTCTTCCCTCCCACCTACCTGCCACTCCCTCCTCAATGACCAATCCCCCATCCCAACTCCCGACCTACACTCACCTGTACTGGCTTCATCCCCGCCTCCTTGACCTGTATGTCTTCTCTCCACCTATTTGCTCTTCTATCCACCTTCTTTCATCGCCTCCCCCTCTCTCTATTTATTTCAGAGCTCCCATTCCCCCCTCCCCCCAGCCAATTTCTGAAGAAGAGTCCAGACCCGAAACATCAGCTTTCCTGCTCCTCTGATTCTGCCTGGCCTGCTGTGTTCATCCAGCTCCAAACCTTGTGATCTCAGACTCCAGCATCGGCAGTTCCCAGTATCTCTGTAGTGTGTAATGTCAGGCTATGTGATAACAAAACCTGGTGTGTGGGGAAAGGGGCTAGGCCATAGCAGAGTTCAGGTCCTAAAATTATTGAACTCAATATAGATCCCGGAGAGTTGCAGTGTCCCCAAATGGAAAATGAGCTTGTGCTGATATTCACTGGAACACTGCAGCAAGCCTGAGGCAGAGACATGGCCAGGGAAGAGGGTGGTGTGTTAAAGTGGCAGGCAACTGGAAGCTCAGGGTCTTTTCTGTGGCCAGAACGTAGATGTTCTGCAAAGCGGTCACCCAGTCTATGCTTCATTTCCCCAATGTAGAGGAGACCACATTGTGAACAGCGAATGTAGTAGACGAGATTCTGGGAAGTGCAGGTGAAAGTGCTGCTTTGCCTGAAAGATCTGTTTCGGCCTTTGGATACTGGGGAGGGAGGAGGTAAATGGACAGGTTTTACACCTTTGGTTGTTGCAGGATAAGGTGCATTGGGAGTGAAGGAAGGGTGGACCAGGGTGTCCCAGAGGGGTTGGTCCCTGCGGAAGGCAGACAAGGGAGGGGAGGGGAATATGTCTCCAGTGGTGTATTTCTGGATGTGGATGCTGGTGAGATGGTAGGTAAAGACAGGGGAACCCAGTCGCTGTTGCGGGAGGCAAAAGAGGGGGCGATGGTGGAAGTGCAGGAGATGAGTCAAAGAATAAAAGAACAAAGAAAATTACAGCACAGTATCAGGCTCTTCGGCTCTCTGCTCCCTGCCTATTCATGTATCTGTCCAGATACATCTTAAATGATGCTATTGTGCCCGCCTCTACCACCTCCATTGGCAACGCGTTCCAGGCACCCACCGCCCTCTGTGTAAAGAACGTTACATGCATATCTCCCTTAAACTTTTCCCCTCTCACCTTGAAATGGTGACCCCTAGTAATTGAGTCCCCCACTCTGGGAAAAAGCTTCTTGCTATCCACCCTATCTATACCTCTCATGATTTTGTAGACCTCAATTAGGATCTCCTCAATCTCTGTCTTTCTAATGTAAATAATCCTAATCTACTCAACCTCTCTTCATAGCTAGCACTCTCCATACCAGGCAACATCCTGGTGAACCTCCTCTGCACCCTCTCCAAAGCATCTACATCCTTTTGGTAATGTGGTGACCAGAACTGTATGCAGTATTCCAAATGTGTTTGAACCGAAGTCCTATACAACTGTAACATGACTTGCCAACTCTTGTACTCGCCAGTCCGATGAATGAAAGCATGCCGTATGCCTTCTTGACCACTCTATTGACCTGCGTTGCCACCTTCAGGGTACAATGGACCTGAACACCCAGATCTCTCTGTGCATCAATTTTCCCCAGGGATTTTCCATTTACTGTATAGTCTGCTGTTGAATTGGATCTTCCAAAATGCATCACCTCACACTTGCCTGGATTGAACTCCATCTGCCATTTCTCTGCCCAAATCTCCAATCTATCTAAATTCTGCTGCGTTCTCCAACAGTCCCCTACACTATCTGCTACTCCACCAGTCTTAGTGTCATCTGCAAACTTGCTAATCAGACCATCTATACCTTCCTCCAGGTCATTTACGTATATCACAAACAACAGTGGTCCCAACACGGCTCCCTGTGGAACACCACTGGTCACAGTTCTCCATTTTGAGAAACTCCCTTCCACTACAACTGTCTGTCTCCTGTTGCCCAGCCAGTTCTCTATCCATCTAGCTAGTACACCCTGGACCCCTTGCGACTTCACTTTCTCCATCAGCCTACCATGGGGAACCTTATCAAACGCCTTACTGAAGTCCATGTATATGACATTCACAGCCCTTCCCTCATCTATCAACTTTGTCACTTCCTCAAAGAATTCTATCAAGTTGGTAAGACATGACCTTCCCTGCACAAAACCATGCTGCCTATCACTAATAAGCCCATTTTCTTCCAAATATAAATAGATCCTATCCCTCAGTATCCTCTCAAGCTTACTTTCACACCCTGTCTTCCCCTTCTTAATCAAAGCCTTGGTCCTTCTTTGCTAAATTCTAAACTACTCCCAAACCTCAGATTTATTATTTTTCTTGGCCAAACTGAATGCTTCTTCCTTGGATTGGATAACATCTCTTATTTCCTTTGTAAGCCATGGATTGGCCCTCTTACACATTTTTCTTTTGCAACAGATAGGAATAAACAGTTGTTGCAGTTCTGCCATGCGCTACTGGAATGTTTGCCATTGTCTATTCACAGTTATCCCTTTAGGTAACTCTCCCCAATCTATCAAGGCCAACTCATGCCTCATATCTTCATAGTTTATTAGGATTCCGCAGCCTAGTCTCTGAATCGACAACCTCACTCTCCATCTTGATAAAAATTTCTATCATGTTGCTCTTCCCCAAGGGGTCTCACACAGCTAGATTGGCAATGATTCCTTTCTCATTACACAGAACCCAGTCTCAGATGGCCTGCTTTCTAGTTGGTTCCTCCACATATTGGTCAAGAAAACCATCCCGTATACACTCCAGGAATTCCTCCTCTATGGCATTGTAGCTAATTTAATTTGCTCAATCTATGTGCAGATTAAAATCACCCATGATCATAGATATTCCCTTATCACATGCATCTCTAATTTCCTATTTAATGCCATTCTTGACATCACCAGAAGACAGAGATGCTGCAGATGCTGGAGAATCTGAGATAACAAGGTATAGAGCTGGATGCACACAGCAGGCCAAGCAGCATCAGAGGAGCAGGAAGGCTGACGTTTCAGGCCTAGACCCTTCTTCAGAAAAATATTGGTTTGTTTGTATCCTGGACAGACAGTGATGGCTCCTGGAAACTCCTTTCACAGGAGGGAGAGGGGGAACATTTCCAGACAGGAAACCTTTTCTTCAAGGAATGTTTTACTGGAGCCGTGTGAGTGAGTCTTTCTAATCTCTGTCTTACTCTCCTGATGTCAATGGACTGTAGTTCGCTGTGAACATTAGGTTGCACTCCTCAATCTTCCTCTTTCCTTTATTTCCCATCCCTAATTGCGCCATTATGAGTTCCAGGTTTCAGACCCATCTCGAGTGAGGATATTAGGCACTGACTCAGTTCCTGGGATTTAGGGATGCAGAACTGGAGAAGATGATAGAGATAATGACGGACACAGCTATGAGGGAGATCCGGCGTCTTAAATGTGACCTGCTGCATTATCAGGAGCCTGTGTGGGTCAGCAGGCACAGGGATCATAGGTCAAATGAAGTTGGTGTGAGGGAGACTACAGTCAGCAGTGATCTGGAATGAAACAAGGTCATTGGACCTGAAACATTGACTCTGCTTTCTCTCCATAGATGCTGCCAGACCTGTTGAGTTTCTGCAGCAATTTTTGTTTTTGTTTCATATTTCCAGCATCTGCAGTTATTTGGTTTTTTGTTTAGTAATCTGGATGATCTGAGATTTATGGGGACCAGAATGTTGCAGGCTGTTAAGCATATGACAGAAGAAGCAATCTAAGTGGTGACAAGTACGTAATGTAATTTTCAGAAGCAGATGAGTGGAGTACAGTTAGGCACTCTTCCTGGGATGTAATGACATGGCTGTAATAATAGTGTGGATATGTTGTTGGAAGGTCATCTTGGAGGCAAATCATTCATCAAACTTTCAAGGAACCTGGTTTAGCCTCACAGCTTTGGCAGGAAGTGGTGGCTGGAGAGTGGTGTTTGCAACAGAGGCAATTGCTTTGAATGTCCAATTATTTAATGTGCAAAATTTCAATCTAGAACTGGGTGTTGGGCAAGTCAACACAGTGTGAACTTAGAGAGAAACTTGGGGACAATGATTTTCCCATGCAGCTGCTTCTCTGTTGGAGCTTGTAGGTTTGGCAAGTTCTGTCAAGCATCTTGTCGTGTTATTGACACCTATAATGTCCACCCTTTTCTCCCTGTCTCTTCTCTCTTCACTCTCACTGTCTTTCCTCCTTCAAAGGCCAGAGTCATATTTAAGTCCATACCAGGAAGTGAGGTTTTTCACTGAAGGAGATCATTGAACCAGTGACAATCCATCAATATTCATGCTCACTAATTCCTAGTTTTGACCCCAGAAATGAAAAAATTAATTTATGTCAATTTCACAATCTGCCTTTGTGATTTTGTGACTTCTCATTCACTCCCTTTTTTTTAAGATCAGTTACATAAGATACTGGATCAGAATAATTTGCAGGCAGGAGCTTTAACCACACATCACATCAAAATCTAAAAAAGAGTAACCCAGTTTCTCAGAACCTGAACACCATCTTGAATTGTGAACATGAAAAGCTATAGTATATTCACAGTGGAGAGAAAGTTTCTCTCCACTTGAATGTACTGTAGCTTTTCATGTTCACAATTCAAGATGGTGTTCAGGTTCTGAGAAACTGGGTTACTCTTAGATTTTGATGTGACATATAGTTAAAGCTCCCGCCTGCACGTGTGGGTGAAGATTCAGGCAATCATCTGGACCGGCCACGCACAAGTTCAGTCACAATAGGGAGAACATGCGGAAATGTGGGGATTGTGAGAAAGAATTCAATCACCCATTGCCTTTGTTGGTTGATGCATTGAGTATAGGAGTTGGGAGGTCATTTTGTGGCTGTACAGGACATTGGTTAGGCCAACTTTGGAATACTGCATTCAATTCTGGTCTCCCTGCTACAGGAAAGATATTGTGAAACTTGAAACGATTCAGAAAAGATTTACAAGGATGTTGCCAGGATTGGAGGGTATGAACTAAAGGGAGAGGCTGAATAGGCTGGGGCTATTTTCCCTGGAGCGTCAGAGGCTGAGGAGTGACCTTATAGAGGTTTATGAAATCATGAGGGCCATGGATAGAGTGAATAGACAAAGTATTTTCCTTGGGGTGGGGGGAGTCCAAAATTACAGGGTACAGGTTTAAGGTGAGAGGGGAAAGATTTTAAAAAAGGTCTAAGGGGCAACTGTATCAAACAGGGTGGTCCCTGTGTGGAATGAGCTGTCAGAGGAAGTGTTGGAGGCCGGTACAATTACAACATTTAAAAGGCATCTGGATGGGTATATGAATAGGAAGGGGTTAGAGGGATATGGGCTAAATGTTGGCAAATGGGACTAGATTAATTTAGGATATTTGGTCAGCATGGATGAGTTGAACCGAAGGGTCTGTTTCTGTGCTGCACATCTGTGACTCTATGATTAGTTCTGCAACGATGCCTATAGATTGAGAGGTTGGAAATGTTCCTGCAGTATTAAAGGAGGGAGGGGAAAAAAAAACAAGGAGCTCCAGACCTGTTAGATTGCTATCAAGTGATGAAAAATACTAAAGTATATAATAAAGGATGTGCTTACTGAACATTTCAAAAATAATTGTCCGATTGGACAGGGTACACAGATTTGTTAAGGCGAAGTCATGTCTGAGAAACCTGAGGTGTGTTCTTTAAGGAAGTTACCAGCAGAATCAAGAAATGGGAACCAGTGGATGTGGTGTACTTTGATTTTCAGAAGCTTTTGATAACATTCCACCCAGGAGGCTAACAAAATTAAAGAGTACCGGATTGAGAGGAATATACTAGGATGGAGTGAAGGCTGGTTAAAAGGCAGAATGCAGAGAATAGGAAGACATGAGTCATTCTCAGTTTGCTAATCTGTGACCAATAGGCTACTACAAGGATCGGTGCTTCGCTCCAGTTATTCAATCAATACTAATGATTTGGACATGGGAGCTGTTGGGGAGGGGGTGGAGGGTAGATTTACTATATTCCCAAGTTTGCAGATGACACAATCTTAGTGGAAATGTGCAATGCATGGAATTTGCAAAGAGGTTTCAAGGGGCTTAGACTGGATTAGAGAGTGGGCAAGGGCTTGGCAAATGGTATATAATGTGGGGAAGTGAGAAGTTATCCACTTTGGTTGGAAAAATGTAAAGTATTTCTTGCATGGTGAGAGGTTGGAAAGATTTCCAAATATGTTCACAGCTCACTGGAAGCTAATATGCCAGGTCCAGCAACCAAATAGGATGTCCTCCTTTATTGAAAAAGTATTCGAGAACTGAAGCAGTCTTGCTTCAATTATACAGACACTGGTGAGTTCACACCAAGGGCATTATGCACAGTTCTGGTCCCCTTACCTTCAGAAGGATGCACTTGCCGTAGAAGGAATGCATCAAAACTTCACCAGACCGTTTCTTGGGATTCATTGTATTAGGTGGGATTGAGGAGATTGGGTCTCTAATCTCTGGGATTAAGAAGAATGCGAGATGAGTTTATAGAAATTTACGCATTTCTGAAAGGGACAAAGATAATAGATGCAGGAAGGATGTTTCCCCTGGCTGTGTTGTCCGCAACCAGGGACATGGTCTCAATAAAAGGGAAGACGTTTCAGATTGAGATGAGGAGGACACTTGGAGTGATGAACCTTTGAAATTCTCTTACCCAGATGGTTGTAGAAGCTCAGTCATTGAGTAAGTTCGAGAGACATTGCTAGATTTCCTGTTAATAATGACAGCAAAGGACAGGGGGAATAGCATGGGAATGTGGCACTAAGGGAGATGATCAACCATGATCCAGAACGGAGGAGCAGGCTCAAAGGCATGAGTGGCCTACTCCTATGCTCCAAAAAAGCTTGTATCATAGTTCAATGCGACTTCAACAATCACTGAGTCTGTATAAATGTTAATTAGATAGACACAGCTAATCAGTCCCCTGAGTGAGTCTGTTTCAACATAAATCAGACACATCTTCCTTTGCCCCTGCTCTCACAACGTAACCTGAGATAGTATCCACCCCCCACCCTTGCCACTCTCACTCGGGGACTGAGTGAGTGATTGTGTGTTTGTGTGTGTGGTGGGGAGAGAGGCTTCAACTAACTGTACCACCATCAGTGACAATCGGAAACCTGCCCAAAGGGAGTTCAGAGACAAACTGGAGACCTTCAGGGGGAGTTTGGCTCATTGGGAAAATCAAAGAGAGGGAGGCGGCAGGAACAGCTGATCAGATTGTTGCCATTCTCCTGGCAAAGAAGCTCCTTGAGCTCCTCGTTCTTGTGTTTGGAGGTGAGGATGGAGGACATGGAGAAAGTAAGAGTGCTCAAAAAGGACTGTTCTCATGTTAGAGACATTTAAAAGCCTCAACACATTGTGTGTGTGTAACACACAGATAATTTGACCCACAGAGTAATAACACCCATTACTGGATTTATTAACATCAGCAGAAACAGAGCCAGTGAACATGGTTCAGGCCTGGATGTGACCAGCAGCAAAATCCAATCACAGTACTTGCTGGTGAATTCCCACAGTCCCCACATTTCCATGGTTTTTCCTTGTTGCGACTGTATTTGTATCTCGACAGACCAGATGACTGACTGAAGCCATGTCCACTCACAGAACATGTGTACAGTTTCTCTTCACAGTGAACAACACTTCCCTAGAACAATAGTGAACAAGACTTCCATGTTCAAAGGCCAATGATATTCAGCTCCTTAGAATCAGTCATTGCTGGCACATCCTGATCTGATGTTTGATTTGAGCTTCCTGTCTGTAAATCCTACCTTTCCAATTGCCTGGAAAATAAATTTAAAACAGGACAAAATGGAATGAAAGTTGCTGGATTGTGATAAAATAACCATAATCTGTGTCAGGCTTTAATTGGATAAATGTAAATGTCCTCATCTTGCTGAAAAAATATTATCACGAATAAGTGGGAATTCACAGGCCACCTTGAGATATGTGCAGGCCCCCTTGCGTACTGCTGAGAATGCATCTGGAGTACTGTGTTCGGTACTGGGTCACCATACTTACAGCAGGTTGTCAATATGTCGGAAGCACTTCAGAGAAGGTTTAATGGACTAACACCCGGACTGAGTGGATTGCCTTACAAGGAAAGGCTAGACAGACTAGACTTGTATCCTCTGAAGTTTAGAAGAGAAATGAGACTAAATTGAAACCTAAAAGATCCTGAGGAAACCTGACTGGGTGGTTGTTGAAAACATCCTCTTATGGGAGAATCTAGAATTGGAGGTCATAGTTGAAAAATAAGGGTGATCATGTTTAACACAGAGATACAGAAACATTTCTTTTTTTCTGAGGGTTGAGTCTCTTTGGATTTCCCTTCATCAAAAGGCAGTGGATGTAGAATCTTTAAGTAGTTCTGAGGCAGTGGTAGGTATATCTTTCCTCATCTTGGTCATCTTCGGGGGATATGCAGGGACGTAGAACTGAAGTTGAAATCACATCAGCCACAATTTTACTGATCGGCAGAGCAGGCTGGAAGGGC
This sequence comes from Ginglymostoma cirratum, assembly GCA_024137785.1. NCBI lineage: Eukaryota > Metazoa > Chordata > Chondrichthyes > Orectolobiformes > Ginglymostomatidae > Ginglymostoma > Ginglymostoma cirratum. The sequence continues at coordinate 710,863 of JAHRHZ010000127.1, read as the reverse complement.
TGAGTAGCCTACTCCTCTCCTCAGTCGTATGAATAAAACAGTGAACAAAAAAACTCGAGTCTTGTCTGATTACTGCGAGTGAGGAGGGTCCACTTCACCCACTGAGTGGAAATAGTTCCTCGCTAACTCCCTGACCAGCTTCAATTAACAGCTTGAAAATGTAAATCAAATTATCTCCCAATCTTCTAAATTACAACATTCCTGGTGAGATGATGTGCTTTGATGGAAGGGATAGAAAACATAAGAAATAGGGACAGAAGTCGTCCATTCGGCCCCCTTCGGTCTTTAAAAAAAAATCCAAGCTGATCTATTTAGGCTTCAACTCCACATTCCCACTGGGTCTTAAATTTTTTTTATAAAATTCACTCATGGGACATGGGCATCACGGGCTGGGCCAGCATTTATTGTCAATCCTGAGCTGCCCTTTGAGAACGTGGTTGTGAGCTGTTTTTTTGAACTGCTGCAATCCATGTGCTGTAGGTAGACCCACATTAGTGTTAGGGAAGGATTCAGGATTTTGATCCAGTGCACTGAAGGAACAGCGATGTATTTCCAAGTCAAGATGATGTGTAGGGATTCATGCCCAATACAGAGTCTCATCCATCACTGTGGGAAAGTCAAAACAACTCTAATCCCATTTCCAGTACTTTGCCCATAGCTTTGTGTGCCTTTAAATGACAAGTGCACATCTAAATACTTATTAACTGTTATGAGAGTTTCTGCCTCTCCCACCCTCACAGGCAGTGAGTTCCAGATCCCCAGCCCCTCTGGGTGAAAAAGATTTTCCTCATCTAACCCTTCTCCTGCTTACTGTAAATCTAAGCCCCCAGTCATTAATCCCTCCTTCAAGGGGAAAGGTTTTTTCCCTTTCTACGCTATCTGTGCTCCGCATAATTTTACACATCATGTCCCCTCTCAATCTCTGCCCCTAGGAAACAACCCCAGTCTGTTCAATCTCTCTTCCTAACTGACACCCTCCAGCCTGGGCAACATCCTAGTAAATCTCCTCTGACACCCTCAGTATAATGTGCAAAAGTGGAAATGTGACGCATGCTTTCCTGATCTAAATCGCTTTTATTGTGAACAGTTGGGGCCCAAGCTACCCCGATTCCTGTGGTTCCGCTCTAATCATCGCCTGCCACTTGGAAAAGATCCCTTTCTTCTGACTCAGTTTGCTGGTTGCTGACCAGTTCTCGATCCATTTCAATACACGATCCTCAATCCCATGTGATTTGATATTGCATGCTGAGATCTATGTGCAACCTCATTGAAAACTGTCTGAACGTCCACGTAAACATTTACTGGCTCTCTCTCATTCACTCCACTAGTTACACACAAAAAATTCCAGTAGATTTCTCAAGCATTACTTCCCTTTTGTAAATTCATGCTGACTGTGTCTGATCTTGTCACTATCTTCTAAATGGTCTGCTATAGATAGGTTCTTGATTATCAAGGGTTACGGGGAGAAAGCAGGAGAATGGGGTTGAGGAACTTATCAGCCATGATTGAATGGCGGAGCAGACTCAATGGGCCAAATGACCTAACTTCTTCTCCTATGTCTTATTACCCCTTTTATAGTGGAATCTCGCATTCTTCCCACCAGTAATGTCATGCTAATTCCCTGATTTCTCTCTGCCTCCTTCCTTAAATACTGGGGTGATGTTAGCTACAGTCCAATCCACAGGAACTCTTCCAGAGTCTATAGAATTTTGGAATATAACTACTAACACATATGCTATTTCTAGGGCAACTTCATCTGAGTACCTCAGGTTGTGATCAATCTTTGGGCATTTATCTGCCTTCAATCCCATTAGTGTCTTCAATGTCATTTACCTACTAATTTCTTTCAATTCCCCCTTCTCTTCAGATCCTGTGATTCCCTTATTTTTGTGATGTTATTTGTGTCCTCCTTTGTGAAGACAAAGCTAAAGTACATATTAAATTGGTCTGCCACCTGTTTCTAAACAAATATTCATCTTTAGTCATCTTTTTGTCCTCACAGACCTTTTGATGCTTTTGCTATTAATCTGGAATCTAGAGTCTAATAATGAACATGAAACCGCTGTCAATGGTCAGGAAAACCCACCTGTTCACTAATGTCCTTCAGGAAAAGACATTGCCATCTTTACCCAGTCTAGCCTACATGTGACTCCAGCCCCACAGCAATGCAGTTGACTCTTACTGGCCCTTTGTGCAATCAGGGATAGGCAATGAATGCTGGCCTAAACAGTGACACTTGCATCCTGTGAATGAATTTTTAAAAATTTGGTTCGTATGGTCCCTGCAAGCTTATCCTCATACTCTGTTTTCTCCCTCTTCGTCAACCCATTTGCTGAAATTTAAACTGTTCCCAATCCTCAGGACTGTTGTTTTGTTTTGCCTATTTTCATGCTTCTGCCTTAGAAGGAATACTAACCATACTTTCCCTTACTTGACATGGTTTAACCACGTTTCCTGTGTTGTTTTTATGCCTGACTGGGATGAATAACTTTGTCGCTTGCCCATGCACTCTTTAAATGTTTGCCATTATCTCCCATTGTCCATTTAAATACTGATCCACAATTTATCACAGCTAGCTCACGCCTCATACCATTCTAATTTCCTTTATTTAATTTCAGGACCCTAGTCTTAGAAGTAACTACATCAGTCTCCATCTTGATGAAGAATTCTGTCCTATTGTGGTCACTCTTCCTTAAGGGTCCATGCTCAACATGATTGTCAGTTATTCCTTTCTCATTACCCAATATCCACTTGCTGCTTCAACATATTGCTTCATAAAACAATTCCATACATGCTCTGAGTTCCTCCTCTTTAATATGCTACTAATTTGATTTGCCCAATTTATATGCAGATTAAAGTCATCCATAATTACAGCTAGATTCTTATTACAGTTGGTTCTGCTATAACACGTGTTCTGGCAACGCGAATTGACTGTAACGCGACTGACAAATAGAGGAAAGCTTTTTCTAAAATGCGAACTTGTGTTGGCTATAACATGACTCCAGTGTGCAGAGGAATATATGTCAATATCACATGACCGTTTCGTGGGCTTTGTCCTGAGCATACGCAATGTTAACGCTGAAGGAGTCTCTGTGCCAGCATCACATGATCGTTTCGCAGGCTTTGTTCTGAATACACGCAATGTTAGTGCCAAAAGTCTCTGCGTCGGCATCATATGATGATGATGATGATGACTCTCAGCCCCTGCCTTAACAACAGAACAACCTAAATCTCCAGCCCCATCAAGTCATCTTGACATTTTTCAAGGTAAGGTGTTAAATTTATTTTTATTTCATTATCAGATATGTATTAAACATTTATTCAAACTGTGCTATCCTTTATGTTAGGATTTCGAGTGATTTTTGAGCGATTGAGTGATATATTTTGGTGTCTGCCCCTAATCCTGCTTTTCCCACAGGCCTTGTTATTTCTATAATGCGATATTGTGCAGGAACGCAACTATTGCGTTATAGCGGAACGGACTGTATTTGAATTCTAAATTTTTAAATTTGTAAATTTCTAAATTCACCCACCTTCCTGCAAAAATGCCATCCACTTTTCCCAACTCCTTCACCTCCGCCACATCTGCTCCCAGGATGAGGCATTCCACTCTAGGACATCCCAGATGTCCTCGTTTTTCAAGGACCGCAACTTCCCCCCCAACAGTGATCGAAAACGCCCTCGACCGCGCCTCCCGCAAATCATCCCTCACACCCCCTCCCCGCAATAACAACTAAAACAGGATCCCCCTCATCCTCACGTACGACGCCACCAACCTCTGGATCTAACGCATCATCCTCCGGCACTTCTGCCATCTGCAATCTGACCCCGCTACCAAAGACATTTTTCCTTCCGGAGGGACCACTCTCTCCGTGACTCCCTCATCCACTCCACACTCCCCACCAGCCCCACCACGCCTGGCACTTTTGCCTGCAACCGCAGGAAGTGCTACACCTGCCCCTACACCTCACCCCATCCCAGACCCCAAGAAGACCTTCCACATCAAACAGATGTTCACCTGCACATCTGTTAATGTGGTATACTGTATCCGCTGTTCCCGATGTGGCCTCCTCTACACTGGGGAAACCAAGCGGATGCTTGGGGACCGCTGTGCAGAACACCTACGCTTGGTTTGCACTAAACAACTGCACTTCCCAGTCGCGAACCACTTCAACTCCCCCTCCCACTCCTTAGACGACATGTTCATCCTGGGCCTCCTGCCGTGCCACAACGATGCCACCCAAAGGTTGCAGGAACAGCAACTCATATTTCACTTGGGAACCCTGCAGCCCAATGGTATCAATGTGGACTTCACAAGCTTCAAAATCTCCCCTCCCCCGGCCACATCCCAAAACCAGCCCAGCTTGTCCCCGCCTCCCTAACCTGTCCTTCCTCCCACCTATCCCCTCCTCCCAACCAGCCCCAACCCGCCCCCTTGACCTGTCCGTCCTCCCTGGACTGACCTATCCCCCTGTAACTCCCCACCTATAGTCACCTTTACTGGCTCCACCCCCGCCTCTTTGACCTGTCTGTCTCCTGTCCACCTACCTTCTCAATCCGTCTTCCATCCGCCTCCCCCATCTCCCTATTTATTTCAGAATCCCCTTTCCCTCCCCCATTTCTGAAGAAGGGTCTAGATCCGAAATGTCAGCTTTCCTGCTCCTCTGATGCTGCTTGGCCTGCTGTGTTCATCCAGCTCTACACTTTGTTATCTCAGATTCTCCAGTATCTGCAATTCCTACTATCTCTAAATTTGTTCTAATGTCTTCTCCAAATTACTACTGCAGCTTGGGTTCTATGTACAACCCTGCTGTTGTTTTCTGCTTATTGGTGTTTCTAAGCTCGACCTATACAGATCCTACTTCACCAGAGCCTATATCCTTGCACACAATCACATGAATTTATTTTTTTAATCAGCAGTTCTACCCACCTCCTTTTCCTTCTTGCCTGTGCCACCTGACCTCCTTACACAACTCACTGATTCCAGGTATCAATCCAATAAACCTCTTCTGAATCATCTCCAAAACATGTACACCCTTCCTGAAAGATGATGAAAATTGCACACATTATGAGAGATACAGTCTCACTAACTCCCTGCACAAATGAAGGTGAACATCCTTACATTTACATTCAATTCCTGTCATAAAAAGATAGCAGCCCATCAAGCTTTCCTGACTACATGCTGTCTCTGCATAGTAACTCTGTGACTCATGCCTGAAATCCTTCAGCAGTTCAGAAGTCTGCTGCCAATATCCATTTATGTATATTCTGCTCTTATTTATTCCTCCCGCCTAAGTGAATGACTTCACATTTTCCCACAAGATATATTTTGCCTATTCACTAAACCCATCTCAGTGATTAACACTGCTGCCTCACAGCACCATGACCAAGGTTCAATTCCTCCTCAGGAAACTGTGTGTGCACGTTCTCGCTGTCTCTGCATGGGTTTCCTCTAGGTGCTGAAATGTGCAGGTTAAAAGGATTGGCCATGCTAAATTGCCCATAGTGTCCAGGAATGTGTAGGCTAGGTGGATTAGCTGGTACAAGAATAGGGTGGTGTGGGGGAGGTGGGTCTGGGTGGGATGCTCTTTGGAGGGTTGGTGTGGACTCGATGGGCCAAATGGCCTGCTACGACACTGGAGGGGTTCTATGATTCTATGGGAGGAAGTGATAACGTAAGGGAACCTTGGTTTACAAAAGAAATTGTATCTCTTGTTAAGCGGAAGAGGGAGGCTTATGTGACATTGAGACGAGATGGTTCAGATGAGGTGATGGAGAGTTACAGATTAGCTAGGAAGGATTTAAAGAGAGAGTTAAGAAGAGCAAGGAAGGGACATGAGCAGTCATTAGCAGGTAGAATTAAGGAGAACCCTAAAGCTTTCTATAGGTATGTGGGGAATAAAAGGATGACTAGGGTAAGAATAGGGCCAGTCAAAGACAGAAGTGGGAAGTTGTGTGTGGACCCTGTGGAGATCGGAGAGGTGCTAAACAAATATTTGTCATCTGTTTTCACTCAGGAAAAGGAGAATATTGTAGAGGAGAAGACTGAGATACGGGCTGTTAGACTTGAAAGGATTGAGGTTAGTAAGGAGGAGGTGTTATCAATCCTAGAAGGTGTGAAGGTAGATAAATCCCCTGGGCCGGATGGGATTTTTCCGAGGATTCTCTGGGAAGCTAGGGAGGAGATGGCGGAGCCTTTGGCCTTGATCTTTGAGTCGTCATTGGCTACAGGTTTAGTACCAGATGACTGGAGGACTGCAAATGTTGTGCCCTTGTTCAAGAAGGGCAGTAGAGATGACCCAGGTAATTATAGACCAGTGAGCCTTACATCTGTTGTAGGATAAGTTTTGGAAAGGATTATAAGAGATAGGATTTATAATCATCTAGCAAGCAACAATTTGATTGGAGATAGTCAACATGGATTCGTCAAGGGCAGGTCGTGTCTCACAAACCTCATTTAGTTTTTTGAGAAGGTGACCAAGCATGTGGATGAGGGTAGGGCAGTCGACGTGGTGTACATGGACTTCAGTAAAGCCTTTGATAAGGTTCCACACGGTAGGCTATTGGAGAAAATGCGGAGGCATGGGACTAAAGTAGATTTAGCAGTTTGGATTAGAAACTGGCTTTCTGAAAGAAGGCAAAGAGTGGTGGTTGATGGAAAATCTTCAGCCTGGAGTGCGGTTACTAGTGGTGTGCCACAAGGATCTGTTTTGGGACCACTGCTGTTTGTCATATTTATAAAGGACTTGGATGCAGACATAGGTGGATGGGTTAGTAAGTTTGCAGGTGACACTAAAGTCGGTGGAGTGGTGGACAGTGTGGAAGAATGTTGCAGGGAGACTTGGATAAACTGCAGAATTGGGCTGAAGGGTGGCAAATGGAGTTCAATGCAGATAAATGTGAGGTGATTCACTTTGGGAAGAATAATAGGAAGGCAGAATACTGGGTCAATGGAAAGATTCTTGGTAGTGTGGATGTGCAGGGGGATCTTGGTGTCCAGGTACATAGATCCCTGAAAGTTGCCACCCAGGTTGATAGTGCTGTTAAGAAGGCACACGGTGTGTTAGGTTTCATTGGTAGAGGGATTGAGTTCCGGAGCCGTGATGTCATTCTGCAACTGTACAAAACGCTCGTGCGGCCTCACTTGGAATATTGCGTACAGTTCTGGTCACCCCATTCCAGGAAGGATGTGGAAGCATTGGAAAAGGTGCAGAGGAGATTTACCAGGATGTTGCCTGGTCTGGAGCGAAGGTCTTATGAGGAAAGGCTGAGGGACTTGGGTCTGTTCTCATTGGAGAGAAGAAGGCTAAGAGGGGATTTAATAGAGACATACAAAATGATCAGAGGATTAGATAGGGTGGACAGTGAGAGTCTTTTTCCTAGGATGATGACGTCGGCTAGTACGAGGGGACATAGCTGCAAATTGAGGGGTGATAGATTTAAGACAGATGTCAGAGGCAGGTTCTTTACTCAGAGAGTGGTAAGGGCGTGGAATGCCCTGCCTGCCAATGTAGTTAATTCAGCCACATTAGGGGCATTTAAACAGTCCTTGGATAACCATATGGATGATGATGGGATAGTGTAGGGGGATGGGCTTAGATTAGTTCACAGATCGGCGCAACATCAAGGGCCGAAGGGCCTGTTCTGCACTGTATTGTTCTATGTTCTATGATTCTGTCTATACTTGTCCACAACCTTGTGTTCTCATTATAACATGTTTTTTTCCATCCTTAGCTACCATGTCTTCATTCCCTATTTAACAAATTTATGTAAATTCTAAACGTTTGGGTAATGTATTAGACCCAATCATTTACAAGATGGGCAAGAGACAAAGGGGTAATAAAGCATTTTTTTCCAGAATTGGTGGTACTACCTAGTCTTCTGTGCTTATGGTTAGAAACAAAGAGAGTCAGTGACTTACATAGACCAAATTACTTTTTCTGTGCTATAATGATACGAAGACTATGACACTCTGTTCAGAATATAATTCAGGAATCAATGCGGTGAATCCATGCTGCAACATCAGGAAAGTCCACAGCTCCTCCTTCTTCAGGTGTCGTGCCCCGATCTCGACACATCCTCCAGCTGCGAACGACTTTGATTCTCTCGGAGTTTTTTCAGTGATACTGATCTCGGAAATAAGAACAAAGAAAACTTACAGCCCAGGAACAGGCCTTCGGCCCTCCAAGCCTGTGCCGATCCAAATCCACTGTCTAAACCTATCGCCCAATTCCTAAGGATCTGTATCCCTCTGCTCCCCACCTACTCATGCATCTGTCCAGACGCACCTTAAATGAATCTACCGTGCCTGCCTCTACTACCTCTGCTGGCAACGCGTTCCAGGCACCTACCACCTTCTGTGTAAAGTACTTTCCGCGTGTATCCCCCTTCAACTTTTCTCCTCTCACCTTGAACGCGTGACCCCTCGTTATTGAATGCCTCACCCTGGGAAAAAGCTTATCTCTATCAACCCTGTCTATACCCTTCATGATTTTGAAGACCTCAATCGGTCCCCCCCTCAATCTCCTTTTTTCTAATGAAAACAATCCTAACCAACTCAACCTCTCTTCATAGCTAGCACCTTCCATACCAGGCAACATCCTCGTAAACCTTCTCTGTACCCTCTCCAAAGCTTCCACATCCTTTTGGTAATGTGGCGACCAGAATTGTACACAGTATTCTAAATGCGGCCGAACCAAAGTCTTGTACAATTTTAACATGACCTGCCAGCTCTTATACTCAATACCCCGTCCGATGAAGGCAAGCATACCATATGCCTTCTTGACCACTCTATACACCTGTGTAGCCGACTAGCCAAGAAGAAAAGGGAAGCGTACATAAGGTCCAGGCAGCTAAGAACAGAAGGGTCCTTGGAGGAATATCGGGAGAGTAGGACCAATCTTAAGCGAGGAATCTTTTCCAACTGACAAACGTTTTACTTTGCACGATTAAAGGCCGGTGATTGTGAGATGCTGGTGAATGGAGTGACTCTGGATCTTGATGTGATATCTGGTCGGGACTGACGATTTGGAAATGCTTCCCATTCCATGTGCTGGAAAAACAGAGCCGAACAGAAACGCGTCGCCCCACGAGTCCAGGACAGGCAGTTCGGCGCTTGGTCCAGACACGACTCCTCATTCAGTGATTGGTTGGAGCACTAGCCACGTCCCTCACCTCACCGATAAGTTGGAGGTCCAGCCCACCCATATTCACTCCGGTTGGTTGGAGGATCAGCAGGTCTATCTCCATGCTTCGGCTCCACCCTTTGCTTACCGAGCCGGCGGGAATGGTGTTGGAGCATGCGCAGCATTGGCTGTGGTCGTGAGCTGGAACGGAACGGAGTGATCTCACTGCTGCGCGTGATAGACGGAAAGAAGCCTTCGTCTGTCTCATGTGAAGGCGGTAAGTTATTGTTAAAGTCAGCGTTTTTCGCAACATTCCGGCAAGAAGGTTTCATGATTGTCCAGTGTAGGTCTCGAGCCCCCAGGTATGGATTTTCTGGTGCCGCGATTTTAAACCGCAGGGAGCCTCGGTCGTCTTCCCCGACACAGGCCCCGGTCAACGGCCGTTCTCGTAAGAGACAGTAAGAACTGCAGACGCTGGAGTCAGAGATAAGTGTGGAGTTGAAGAAATACAGCAGGCCCAGGCAGCATCAGAGGATCAGGAAAGTTGAAAAGGGAGCTTTTCTGAAGAAGGATCCCGATCCGAAACGTCAACTTTCCTGCTCCTCTGATGCTGCCTAGGCCTGCTGTATTCCTCCAGCTCCGCGCTGTTATATCGGCCGTGATCTTTGTTCGGCGGGAATGCGCAGGCGCAGTTAGCGTGGTGACGCCATAGTGAATGGGCGGGCTCGTGTTTGGTCCTCTCCCTCCATCTGGGGCTCTGCAGTTTTGTTTGATTACTCCCGGTGGGTGGGTTTACTGCAGTAAAAGTGCAATATGAAGCTGGATGTGATTTTAAAAAGCAGCAATACCACCAGAATCCAACTCCTGTAACGCCCCTGTAGATTTACAGGTGTCTCAGCAGCTGGATGTCTGACCGAATCCTACCTGCACATGGAGCAGGGGAATGGTCTGTCCCCAGTGTTACTGCGCTACTGGGTGGCCAACTCAGATTGGTAAGGTGTCCTGACATTTCCACAGGATTTACGTGGTGTGGGGATCTCTTGTCTCTCCTGCCTGGATGATCAGATAAATTTTAATTCTAAAGTTTTTCTTAACTGTATATGATGCAATTTTGTATTTTGTCCCAGTCTAAGTTAAAGCGCTTTTCAGAGCCACTGGAACACTCACTCTGGCTGTGTGACTCGTTATGGCTCTTTCTACAGTCTATTGGAAGACCGTTTGTAATAATAACTGGAGTAAGCCAGTTGGCCCTTTGGGCCTGTTCCATCATTCAATAGGATTGTGGCTTATCTGACATTCCTCACAGATTGGCAGACATGGTTAAGTGATATATTAAGTAGAAAAAAAATTCATATAAATTGTTAGTTAAATTAAAAAGATTTGGTCAATGGAAGCCAAGTTTTTGTGCAATCCTTGGATAATTAGCTGTTCATAAAAGGGCGAAACCTTACCTAATTTCAAAGTCAGCAGTGAATGTAATCAGTTTTGATAAACCTCCATAATATTTTTTTTTAATTTCCTACATATGATGTTGCTTTTTCTCAGAATGTTCAACAAATTGATAACTGGATAGAAAATGAGAGAGCAGCCAGTTCAGAAACTTCCAAAATCACTCTGCATATCCTTGACCTTATTGAATTGCTGCTGCTTGTGTGGTGAAGCTGATCGGTAAGGACATAAAAGATTTTTATCCAGTGACGGTAAAGTAGTGCTGATATCTGTGTCAGTTACAATCACTTTGTTTTTATATTCCCATCTTTAACAGAATAGGAATATAGAAAGTACAAACAGGTGTAGGCCATTACGGCATTCAATCCTGCTTTGTTATTAGGTATGATCATGGCTGATCACTCGACTCAGTAGCTTGTTCCCATTTTAGAACAATATCCTTTTAATCTCCTTACCTCTCAGAAATACATCTGTCTTCTTCTTTGAAAAATTCATTGTTTTGGCCTGAACTGTTTTCTGTGACAGTGAATTTCACAGGCTCACCAGTCTCCATGTAAAGAAATTTTTCCCTATTGCAGTCCTGAAAGGCCTATCCCATATCCTTAAACTGTCACTCCCTGGTCATTGACAGCATCCTTCCTGCATTTACGTTGTTATTCTTGTTATAATTTCATACGTTTCTGTGATGTCCTCCCTCATTCTTCTAAACTCCAGTGAATTTCGTTCTAACCAATCCATTCTGTTCTTGCACAGATGATGCCTCCTATTGTCACATCATCTCCACAGTGAGACTCATCCTGACAGACGATGCCTCAAACTGTCGCATAGTCCCCACATTGACACTCTTATCCTGACAGACCATAACTTGTACTGTCACACCATCCCCACAGTGAGACTCTTGTCCTGACAGACTATAAACTCATCCTGAATCCTGCCATCCCAGGAATCAGTCTGGTAAACCTTTGTTGTGTAGCCTCCATAACCAGCACATGGTTCATCAGATAAGTATTCTAAACCTGCAGACAATATTCCAGGTATGATCTCCACCAAGACCCTGTGCAATTTCAGCAAGATATCCCTGCTCCTGTACTCAAATTCTCTCACTATAATGGCCAACACACCATTTGCCTTGTTCATCTCCTGCTGTACCTGTATGCTTACTTTCAGTGACTTGTGTACAAGGACACAGAGTTTCACCTCCCTCTTTCTCAATCTATTGCCATTCAGATCTTGGTCATCTAGTTTTTACAAACAGATTGGATAACCACCCATTTATCCACATTATCATTCATCTGTCTTGCATTTTTGCCCACTCATTCAACTCCAAACTGCATCCTCCTCATAGTTCATTGTCTCAGCAGCCCTTGTTGTGGAGTCAGGGATGTACAGACTGGAAACAGACCCTTCAGTCTAATTCGTCTATGCCAACCAGATAGCTTATGTAAATCTAGTCCCATTTGGCCCATATACCTCTTAAACCCTTCTTATTCGTATCCCATCCAGAAGCCTTTTAAATGTTGTAATGATAGTAGCCTCCACCACTTCCTCTGACAGCCAATTCCATACATGCACCACCTTTGACGTGAAAAAGTTGCCCCTTACATTCCTTTTAAATCTTGCCCCTCTCCACTGTCACCATAAACCTATGCCCTCTAGTTTTGGACATCCCACCCTGGGGAAAAGACCTGGCCTATTTACTCTATCCATGTCCCTCATGACCTTATTAAACCTCTATAAGGTCGCCTGTCAGCCTCTGATGCTTCAAGGAAGATAGCCCCAGCCTATTTAGCCTCTCCCTATAGCTCAAACCCTCTAATTCTGGCAACATCCTTGTAAATCCTTTAAGTTTCACAACATCTTTCCTATAGCAGGGAAGCCAGAACTGAAAGCAGTATTCCAAAAGTGGCCGAACCGATGTGGCTGTACAGCCACAGCATGACCTCCCAACTCCTACACTCTCTGCACTGACTCAAAGGCAAGCGTACCAAAAACCTTCTTCACTATCCTATCTATTTGTGACTCTATTTTCATGGAGCTATGAACCTGTACTCTAAGGTCTCTTTGTTCAGCAACACACCTCAGGACCTTGTTATTAAACGTATAAACCGTGCCCCGATTTGCCTTTCTAAAATGCAGCACCTCATTTATTGAAATTAAACTCCGTCTGCCACTCCTCAGTCCATCTGATCAAGATCCTGTTCTACACTGAGATGACCACCTTCACTCTCCATTACACCACCAATTTTGGTGTCCTCTGCAATCTTCCTCAATATATCTGCTATGCTCATATCAAATCATTTATATAAATGACAAAGCAGTAGACTGACTGACTCTTGCAGCAAACCACCGATCTCCATTCTGAAAAGCAACCCTCCTTCACCACCCTCTGTCTACTACCTTGGAGCCAGTAATGTACCCATGGGACTATTTCTCCCTCTATTCCATGTGACCTAACCTTGCCAACCAGTCTACCATGTAGAATTTTGTCGAACACTTTACTGAAGTCCATATAGACCACATCCACCGCTCTGCGTTCATCAATCCTCTTCGTCACATGTTTTCTACATGCGTGGAGATATGATATCTAAGTTTCTTCATCTAATTCATTAATATATGTTGTGAATAGGGGAGGTGATTGCCTTGTAGTATTATTACTGGACTGTTAATCCAGCAATAACCCCATTAATATTTTGGCTACCCGGGTTCAAATCCTGCCATGGCAGATGGTGGAATTTGAGTTAAATTTTTAAAAGAAATCTGGAATTAAGCGTCTAATGACCACGGATCCATTGTTGATTGTTGGAAAAACACATCTGGTTCACTAACGTCCTTTAAGGAAGAAAATTGCTATCCTGACCCAGTCTGGCCTACACGTTGACTCATAACTGAATGAGCAAAGAATAGCTGGGGTCTAACCACTGATTCCTGCAGTACCACACTAGCCACTGCTGCCACTTTAAAGAAAAAACGAGCTGCTTATTCTGACTGTTTCCTGTCTGCTGGCCAGTTCTGTATCTGCATCAGTACACTACTCCCAATCCCATGTGCTTTAATTTTGCATGCTAATCTCTGCTGTGGGACCTTTTGGATGTCTTCTGAAAGCCCAAGCCGAAGTAAACCACATCTGCTGCCTCCTTATTGACTCTAAATGTTGCATTCTTGAAACTTTCCAGCATCTACTGGGGGGTTGAGACTGTCGCACATCTCCTGCTGGAATATGCCTTTCCAAAAGATGTCTGGAGACAGATGCACTGGGATTTGTTGAGGTTTGTCCTGAGCAGCTCCGTGATGCAGGACTCCATGCTATATGGTCTCTTTCCTGGGACGCACACCAAGAAAAAACACAACTGCGCCTGAAGGACTATCAACTTGGTGAAAGACGCTCTTTGGTCTGCCTGAAACGTACTGGTCTTCCAGGTGAAAGAATTGACCCTGACCAAGTGTTGCAGACTGGCTGCAGCCAATCTAAGTCTAGGACTGCATGCTGAAGGATGCACTAAACCTTGGGACAGCTGTCGCCAAAGCGGATTGAGGAAAGACCACTAAGGTCTTTCTGGCAAAGTACAACAGGGGTATGTTCAGTTGTTGGACCTTCCCAATGCCTCAAATACATGTAAATAGATCCTAGTACCCAGCATATTTCAGAAATGCATTGAGATTAGTTGCAACTATCGCAAACTTTGGGCTTTGACTTGTTTTCTTCTCTGTACACCAAAACAGTTTAGATCTGAACTGCTTTAGTAACTGTGCATGTACATAAAGATTGCTTTTTTTTTTAACGAATAAAATATCTTTTGCAAAAAAAAAAATTCCCAACAACAGTTCTGATCTAATTTACATCAAATTTTATCATTGCAACACAAGCAATGCTAAAGAGGCCAGCATTCACTGCTCTGCTGCTGTGACAGTTCTCACACAGTGCTGTTCGGTGAGGAGTTATACCTGCTGTCTGACAATCCTCTAAAGAAACTGTGACATGTATCCACAAAAGTGTGTTTCTGGGACAGATTTGGGGTTCATAGGTGATGATTCCCTAAATGCACTAGTCTTAACATTTTTTTTTTGGAGGAAGGATCTGTCACAGTTATTCCTGTGATGCGAATGAGGAAATCATGTCATTAAGTATCGGCTGCTCCTACCGTCTCTCTTGAGGGCAAATTCTTTTTGTGTGGGCCTGGGACAAACAGTGGGTCCCCTTCCCTGAACCTCCTCCACAATAACCCTCAACACTGAGGCCCCTAAGAATGTGTTCTCAGCTCCCTACTGTACTCCCTGTACATACGACTGTGTACCTAAATTCAAAATGAATGCCACCAAAGTTTTCTGATGACATCCACCATGGTGCTACCCTGTGTATGCTATTGGAGTCTCAATGCCAGTTTTGATTCTTCAACCTCCCCCCCACCCCTCCCTGAACAAACCAGCCTGAAGGAAACTTCTAGAATAGTGAGTATCCCCTCCCCAGTCTCTCCTTTAACTCTTGTCCATCTCTCCCTGACTTTTTACTCCTTCTCTCCCTCTTTTGTTCCCTTGTTTCTCCCTCGATGCTGCTGAGGATTTGCAGTACTTTCACTTTCTTGCGAACCTCCTGCTGCACGTTCTTGTGTCTGTTGTAGGGATTGCTCTCAGATCCCAGTCTCGAACCGCAGGCGTATCCGGTAAAGAGCTGCTTCATATCAGGATGGTGGTTGGATGTGGAAGTCTGTCCCTGGCCTCTTAAGTGTGGGTCACTTTTTTTTTTCGGTGTTTCATTTTCATCCAGCGTGGAGAGCAAGGAGAAGCTGCTGGGTTTAGCCCATAGTGCTGCTGACACTACCTGCTGCAATAACTTCCAGTGGGAGGCTGTCACAGAAAGTATTCCCAGGGTTAGTTCCTAAACCGAACGTGTCCAAAGTTCAGGCATTTACTTCAGAAAGAGGCTTTTCTCAAGAACAGTTCAAATCTACTTTGTCCCAGCAATAAAATTAAAGATAATGAGCAAGGCTAAAGCGGCCAGCATTCACTGCTGTGCTGCTGTGACAGTTCTCCCACAGTGCTGTTCAGTGATGAGTTGCAGGATTGTCAGGCAGCAGCTATAAAGAAACAGTGACGAGTCCACAAGAGGACAGAGCGTGCCTGGGAGGCGAGTTTATAGGTGATGGTCCAGACCAGTGTGAATGGAAAACCTTCTTGGAGTGAGGATCTGACAGTGTCCTTAAGTATCCCACTGTTCTCACTGTCTCTCCTCCGGTTGAGGGCTGAGTCTTATGGAGACCCAGGGCAGGCATTCGTGAACTAGTTGAGTATTTATGACAATCCAATAAATTTTTACGTGGTCACTATTTTGGAGTGTCTTTCACACAAATTACCGGATTCATTGAACTCCATTTCACACCCTCCTTTTACTGTCCTTAAACAGTTCTCTTGCTCTTTTTTTCACCTTTTCCTGATTGAAAATTGTTTTACAGAGAATCACGAATTCCAAACAAACATCCCATCAAGATCTGAGAGTGAGTCAATTCACCAGGAGTTGAAAACCATTGGATTTTCAATGCTTGTTTGTTTTGTCTGTGGGAAAAGATTTCCAACATCTGGAAATGCATCAAGACACTTCCAACCAAGTGAGTGTTCTGTTGAACTGACTGTGGACAGGTCTTGAACCAATTACAGAACCTGAATACCATCACACTACTCACGAGGGAGAAACTGTATCCCTGTCCTCTGTATGGACAAGGAGTTAGCTGATCACCCAATATGGAGAGACATGAGGACACTTGCACCACAGAGAAACCATGGAAATGTGCGGACTGTGGGAAGGGATTCAAATACCCATGCTGGCTGGAAACTCATCGACGCAGTCACACGGGGGAGAGGCCGTACACCTGCTCTGTTTGTGGGAAGGGATTCATTCAGTCATCTGACCTTGAGAAACATGAACGCAGTCACACTGGAGAAAGGCCATACATCTGCCCTGAGTGTGGGAAGGGATTCACTTGTTCAGCTAACATGCTGACACACCAGCGAGTTCACGCTGGGGAGAAGCTATTCCCCTGCTCTGAGTGTGGGAAGGGATTCACACAGTTAGCCCACCTTAAGGCACACCAACTTGTTCACACTGATGAGAGACCTTTCAAATGTTCAGAATGTGAGAAAAGCTTTAAAAGCAGACGTGATCTGCTGATACACCAACACATTCACACTGGGGAGAGGCCATTCCCCTGCTCTGAGTGCGGGAAGGGATTCTCTCAGCAATCCCACCTTAAGGCACACCAACTTGTTCATACTGATGAGAGACCTTTCAAATGTGCAGACTGTGAGAAGAGCTTTAAAAGCAGACGTGAAGTGCTGATACACCAACGCATTCACACTGGCGAGAGGCCATTCCCCTGTTCTGTATGTGGGCAACGATTCGTCCAATCAAACAGCCTTCTGAGACACCAGCGAATACACACGCGTGAGAAGTTGTTATCTGCTCCGTCTGTGGGAAAGGATTTACTCAGTCGTCCCACCTGCTGAGATACCAGCGAGTTCACAAGTAACTGCAGGGCAGGCATCTGTTGCTGTTGTTGTTCCTAACAGAACTGTGATCTAGCCCCCGTGGCAGATAGGTTATTGATGTGATGGAGGATTGATTCACCTCCCATCAGGAAGTAGATGCAGTGGAATGGGGAAATATGTGGTGCTTGTGATGTGAGGTTGTGAGGCCGGCAGAGGCTGACATTGTATCAAAAAGAGAGACTTTGTGACTGTGATTCATCGTGTTTTAATTCATTCATTCAAAGTGTGTCCCATTGCAGGCAGAGCTGGGCCCACAAACACATTGAGACACAGAGGCTCAAAACCATATTCATAGACCCACGCTGATACATGGGCACAAAACCAAAAACGCGAACAGAGACAAAGAGACTCACAGGCACGCACTTCCCCCTGAGACAGAGTGTGTCACATTGCAGGTAGTGTTTTTCACACTGACAAACACAGACACACAAAAAGACACAGACAAACTCAGAGACCGAAACACGTGCAGATGAAGTGAGATGCCAACATATATATGTAGACAGGCAGCCATACAGACAGTCACAAACACATCCACATAGAGATACACGCAGACACGATGTCTCTTGGTATATTGACAGGCTTGTTTAATAAACTCAAGTTCATTTGTAAAATAAACTCGTTAATTTGTATAAAGGGTCTCTTAACTGCTGTTCATTTGTAAAATGGATTGATTCATTTGTGGAATTCTCAGAAACTCATTAACAGTAAACTTTCTGACTTGTTCATTTCAGTCCCATTTACACCTTGTGTCGATCTGTGTGAAAATCCTGTGTTCTTTTGTGAAATAAATTTGTGACCATTGGTTGCAGTATTCCATTGTCTAAATGAACCTGTGTTGTGGCTGCCGCTTGTTTGAAACTGCAGCTTTGTCTCTGTGTAGATTTTAAATCTGGGGCCAGTGTGTGAGGTGAGAAGAGGGACTGACAGAGGCAGACTGAATTAAACTATGGAGCTGCTGCTTTCACTCACACCTCCTCATTACCCTCCACTGCATAATCTCACTAAGACACCCCTTGGTATGCTCCATTCCTGGGGGATGTGTACCCCAGGTAGACGGAGCTGGCAGCTGACTGGATGAGCTGGGAGAGGGTGCTTTGACTGACACATTTGAAGATATTTAGAAGTAGGTCCTGGCTTCCGTAGTTCCTTTTACCAGGTGGAAGGAGCATGAGATGAATGTTAGGTGGTTGCTGTCTGCTTGTGTGTGTGAGAATGAGTGCGGGCACTGTTGAAATCTCAACGCCAGTTTTGATTTCTTAACCTCCCTGCACCCCTTGCTGAGCCAGCCAGACTGAAACAAACCCTAAGAGCAGAGTTTGTCCTACATAGGAGACAGGGGATGTGAGAAACCGTCGAGAGAGCAGGGCCCACTGGAATGGTGAGTATTACATAGAATCATAGACCATAGAATCCCTACAGTGTGGAAACAGGCCCTACGGCCCAAAAAGTCCACACCGCTCCTCAGAGCATCCCACCCGGACCCATCCCCCTATAAACCACCTAATCTACACATCCCTGAACACTGTGCATTTTAGCATAGCCAATTCACCTACCCTGCATGTCTTTGGACTGTGGGAGGAAACTGGAGTACCTGGAGGAAACCCACGCAGACACGGGGAGAATGTGCAAACTCCAATCCCCCGAGGGTGGAATGGAGCTAGGTCCCTGGTGCTGTGAGGCAGCAGTGCTAACCACTGAGCCACAGTGCCACCTAGTCACTCTGTGTTTCTCTCTGTCTGTCTGTCTGATCTTCTGTCTGTGTCTGTCTCTGTCTCTCTTTCTGTCTGTCTCTGTGTGTGTGTATGGGTGTCTCTCTCTCTATGTCTCTGCCTCTGTCTTGCTGTCTCACACTCTGTCTGTTTCTGTCTGTGACTTTCTTGTGCCATCTCGCCCACTCTCCCTCACTCCCGCTCTTGCCCTTGATGTCTCCCCCTCGCTCGCTCTCGTGCCATCTCCCTCTCTTGCTTGCTTTTGTGCCATCTCCCTCCCTCTCATGTGCCGTCTCCCTTTCTTGCTGAATCTCTGGCCCACTCATTCGTTGACTCTCTCCCTCTTGCCATCTTCCCCTCCCTCTCACGCCATCTCCCCCTCTCTCACACTCTCCCTCTGTCTTGCTTTTGCTGTCTCGCTCGCCCTCTTACCCTTGCCCTCACTCTCTCACCCTCCATCTCCCTCCCTCTTGCTTTTACTGTCTCACTCACTGTCTCCCCCCGCGCGCGGGGGGCCCCTCCGCGGGCGGGCGCCCCCTCGCGCTGTCTCCCCCTCGCGCTGCCTCCCCCCCCGTGTGCTGTCTCCCCCCTCGTGTGCTGTCTCCCCCCTCGCGCTGTCTCCCCTCCTCTCGCGCTGTCTCCCCCCCCGCGCTGTCTCCCTCTCTCTTGATCTCTGTCTCTTTCTTGCTATCTCTCTCTCTCTTGCTCTAAGTGCTCTCGTTCTTTTGCTGTGACAAAGACTGAGTGAGGTCACAATGACCTTGTCTCCCTGCAGTGAGCGAGGTCACAATGACCTTGTCTCCCTCACTCCTTTTCAATCTCTGGCTCCTTGCAGTTCACTGCCAGAGATTGGCCAGACAGGTTTGTGATCATATCGGCATTTGCTTGTGACATGTATTTATTATGTCAATCCATCCAGGTGAGCAGGCTGATGTAAAGACTTTGTACAATGATTCAATGCAATTGTTGATCAGAAATATTGGAATAATTGATAGATCTGTACATGGTAGGTTATCAGACACTTAATGATTGACAGAGAATGAGATTAATTCTTTTAACCTCCTTTTGTTTGTCCCTATATCTTCAAAGGCAGATAATTGCTATAAATCCATCATCAGTGGCAAAATCTGTGTTAAGGAGGATGTTCAAAGCAATTAGACTGTGAATATGCAATGCTAGATATTTGCACCACACAAAAAAATCAACTGAAATTAGCACTGCCTTCAAACTGGTTTATTAACAAACTGAATATACAGAACATTTTGAGATGATGTCAGACAGTTGCTGACATGTCTTAAAACGTGTTATTACCTCAACAAATGTAACCTGAGAGTGGAGGATGGATCATTCTATTACTCTGCTGTTACAGCCTCCACAACAGACTTTTAGATTTTCCCAGTAACAGATGTTAGGCTAACTTTGTCTCCTACCCTTTTCACATAAAGGTATTAACTGGCAGTATTCCAATCCTCTGGGGCTTTTCCAAAATCTAGAGGCTCTCGTAAGATGACTGCCAGTGCATCCACAAACTCTGTAACTAATTACGTTCATACCCTAGGATGTAGCCCACCAGGTCCAGGAGATTAATTGGTCCTTAGCTTTATTAGCTTCTTTGTGAATGCTATGAGTGGCTTCTACAATGAAGACTGATTTAAACTCTTTTTTTAACTCTTCTGCCATTTCCTGGTTCCCCACTATTATTTCCCCATTCAATCTCTAAAGAACTCACCACGTTGAGATTTAAAAATAAACAGTGAAGAAATCAAGGGTTATAGAGAAGTGCCAGGAGAGTGGAGTTTAGGACTATCAGATCTGCCATGATCTCATGGAATAGAGAAGCAGACTCAAAAGGCCTACTTCTGCTTCAACAACTCATGATTGCCACTGTTTTTAAGATAATTGTCAGAAAGCTGCTGCTTCTGATAACATACACCAAATAGACGTCCTCCGTATGGATACCATCAGGATTGAACAGTCATTTGGACTGGCTCAATTGCTATTTAAAGGGTTGTTATTTGCTTATGCACAAGTTGGTTCAGGAACAGCTTCTTTCCAGCTGTTGTCAGACTGTTGAATGGACTCTAGCCTCAAATAATGTAACCTATATGCCTCTAAGTATTTTTGATCTGTACATCCTTTGCTTGCTGTGATCTGCCTGTACCATTCGTAAACAAAGCTTTTCACTGTATGTCAGTACATGTGACAATCAATCAATCAAAGCGGAAGTAACTTGCCAATTTTCCACACAAGTGCGTGTTGCTCCACCAACTGGTGAATTTGACCACAGATGCAGCTTTTCATGAATGTGGTAGGGGCAGAAATCTGATTAGGGATTCAAACACTACCTTCTAGGATTGATGGCGTGATTTGGGAGGAAACAATACAATCCAGGACTTTCGACAGGAAAGGCAGGTTCAAAATGAGACAGTTTCTTGCAGTAACTTGAAATGTGAATATAGCAGATTTATAGCAAAAAGGACAGTGCCTGTCGGAGCACCATTGACAAATGCAGCAAATAGAGAGCATTTTGGTCGTTAGCATTTCATGGAAGTAGGGCCAATGGAGCAGGAATTGAGAGTCTTGGATAAGGTGAGCTCTGACAGGAAATAGCGGGGAAAGTGGAGAGTAGCGCACATTCAGAACTCAGTCACCGAAGAATTTGAGTTCTGAGGAAGGGTCACTGAACCTGAAACGTTAACTTACTTCACAGATGCTGCCAGACCTGCTGAGTTTTTCCAGCAACTTTGTTTTTGTACCAAAGAACTTGAGGCAGTTTCTCCCAGTGAGCGTGTGGAAGGGAAGGAAGCAGGACAGGGAACTGATTTGATTGTCTCAATCTTAGGAATGGAAAAAGAACATGTTAAAATGAAACTTAACAGGTCTGGCAGAATCTGTGCAGAAAGAAACAGGTTAATTTTTCAGGTCTGTGAACTTTCATCTGTCTGGAAAACATGAGAAATGTAATAGGTTTTGAACAAGGTCAGGGTGAGACAAGTACAAAAAGATGGTCTGTGACAGGGTGGAAGATGGAAGATAAAATGACAAAAATATTAGTCATTCAAGGCCATGAGGAATAAGCTGTAAATGCAACAAAGAAACAAAAGATGTGCCTGGAAACAAATTGAAAGAACAAAAATAAAAACAAAATAGGTGTCAGAGTTGCAGTCTGACATTGCTGCTTTCACTGGTGAGTCCAGAAAGCAGTAAAGTGCCGAATTGAAAGATGAGCTGCTTTCTTGAAGTTTACTTCTGGTATCACTGGAGGAGTGGTGAGCTGACGATAGAAATATCAGTGTGAGAGCTAGGTGGAGAATTAGAAATGTGGAATGCAGGTTGTGGATACCAAGGGCCAAACGAGCATTTTAAAACTGAGATGTTAGATTTTTGCTAAGAGCTTCAAAGGATATGGAATATGGGTCAGAGATAGCAAGAACTGCAAATACTGGAGTCAGAAATAACACAGCAGCCCAGGCAGCATCAGAGCAGCAGGAAAGTTGATCTTTCGGGTCAGGACCCTTCTTCAGAACTTTCCTGCTGCTTTGATGCTGCCCGGCCTGCTGTGTTCCAGCTCTACACTATGGAATATGGGTCAGTCCTGATTGAATTGGGTTCTTGAGGGTCTGCATAGCCTCTTTCTGTTCCAAATATTCGTCTGACACATTAAAAAATTTTCCAGGGTTGTGAAAAGTTTTATTTCATTCATTCATCACTGCCATAACCAATATTTATTGCCGATTCCTGATCTTGAGAAGATTGTGATGAGCTGTCTTCTTGTACTGTTGAAAGTGATATATTCTCTCCGAAGTAGTACATTATAGGACCCTCTTCTTCCAGGAGACCTGCACTTCCTTAGTGTAAGCACCTCTTTTTATGAAACAGCCAGGTAATTTGTGAAAGAAAAACAGAAATTTCAAGAAAATCTCAGAAGATCTGGCAGCATATATGGAGAGAAAACAGAGTTAACATTTCAGGTCCAGTGACCCTTCTACAGGAACTAATTGCATTTAATAAAGTGCATTTAAGACAGAGATAGACAAATTATTGGTTAGTAAGGGGATCAAGGATTATGGGGAGGAGGCAGTACAATGGGGTTGGGAAATACATCAGCCATGATCAAATGGTGGAACAGACTCAAATGCTGCTCCTACAACTTAAGGTCTTATGGTCTGAAGAACTGTTATCTGTGTGACACACTCAGTGACCCAACTGTTTACAACACATCCATTAATTTTTCAGTCAAATATTTGACAATATTCGAGGACTCACTGGTTTTGTACCAATTCACTACTGGGATAGAGGGTACAGAGTGTGTGTAGATGGTTCTGTTCCTGCTGTACGAGTGTCCTTCCTGAATTTGGTCAGACCATGTTAAACAAACAGATAGGAAAGACGACAGAAAATCTCAGAGGAAGGTAATTTATTTTCATTTATCCAGAATATAAAAACTCATCAACAAATCAGGATCATCTGAATGAATATGGTTCAGTCTTTGATATGATTAACAGATTCAACAAGCGTAGAATCTAAATGTTGCAGATGTTTGTGAACTTGCTGGTGTGTTAGAAGGTGAGATACCTGAATGAATCCCTTCCCACAGACATTGCAAGTGAATGGCCTCTCCCCAGTGTGAATCCTTTGGTGTGGCTGCAGGTTGGATGACTGAGTGAACCCCTTCCCACGTGTGGAACAGTTGAATGGCCTCTATGATGATTCATTCAGTTGGACGATCAAGTGAATTCCTTCACACACACATGAGGTGAAAGGCTTCTCCTTAGTGCGACCCTACTGATGTGTCAGAAGGTTACATGAATGGGTGAATTCCTTCCCACAGGAGAGTAGGGGAAAGGTCTATCCCCTGTGTGAAGTTGCTGGTGTATCAGCAGTGTGGATGAATTAATAAATCCTTTCCCACACACAGAGCAGGTGAATAGTCTTAGAGATAATAGGTACTGCAGATGCTGGAGAATCCGAGATAACAAGGTGTGGAGCTGGATGAACACAGCAGAATCTTCTGATGAAGGATCTAGGCCCGAAACGTCAAGCTTTCCTGCTCCTATGATGCTGCTTGGCCTGCTGTGTTCATCCAGCTCCACACCTTGTTATCATAGGTGAATAGTCTTCCCTCAATATGAATCCGCTAGTGATACAGTAGGCCAGATGGACATGTGAATCTTTTCTCATATGTAGAGTAGGTGAATGGCCTCTTCCCAGTGTGAATCTGCTGGTGATACAATAGGCCAGATGGACAAGTGAATCCTCTCCCACACACAGAACAAGTGAATGGTCTCTCCCCTGTATGAGTGTACTGGTGTGTCAGAAGATACTTTTTTTCTTTTAAAGCTCTTCTCACAGTCAGAACAATTAAAACTTTGTGATTAGAGTAAGCAAGTTGGTATGTCCAAGTGTGGGATCACTGAGTAAATGCCATCCCACAGACAGAGCAAGTGAATGGCCTCTCCCCAGAGTGTGTACATTGATGTGTCCTCAGGTCCTTTCTGCATTTAAAACTTTTCTCAGAGTTAGGGTATTTAAACAGTCTTTTATCAGCATGAATAAGTTCGTGAGTCACAGTGTGGCATGATTGAGCAAGTCCCTTCCCAAATTGTGGGATGATCGAGCAAGTCCCTTTCCACAGACAGAGCAGGTGTCTGGCCTCTCCCCAGTGTGACTGCACCGATGAACATCCAGTTGTGATGGGTAATTGAGTTCATTCCCACAGTCACCACATTTCCACGATTTCCCCATGGCGTAGTTGTGTTTGTTTGGATGATCAGCTGAAGCCTCGCCCACGCGCGTACAATTTCTCTCTTCTGCAAATGCTGTGATGTTTTTTCAGGGTATGCCACAGAACACTCTCACTCAGTTCTATATGTGTGTCTTGTTCCTTTTCCAGTCTTTTGATAGCTTCTCCTTTCTACAGAGCAGATCTCCTTATAAAGTCAGAGGCCGATGATATTCAGGATTGAATGAATCGAGTGATTCTGTCAGATGCAGACGTGGTGCATGGTTTGAATTTCCTGTATGAAATCTTCCTCCAATACTGTGTAAAAAGAGATGACAAAGCCCTCACTATCAGTACAGAATTGAAATTCAGAACAGATAATTGCAGTTTCTCTGGAATATTCTTTTACTGACTGTCCCGGCCGAACCATTGTCTCTGCCTGCTCCTGCCCCACTGAACTTTTCTCCGCTTACCTTAACTCTGTTTTCTCCCCCGGTCCAGGAAGTCCCCACTTATGTCCGGGACACCGCCGATGCCCTCCACCTCCTCCAAGACTTCCAATTCCCTGGCCCCCAACACCTTATCTTCACTAGGGACATCCAGTCCCTATACAGTTGTATCCCCCAGGCAGATGGCCTAAAAGCCCTCTGCTTCTTCCTTTCCCGCAGGCCGAACCAGTACCACTCCACCGACACCCTCATCCGCTTAATCAAACTCGTCCTCACCCTTAACAACTTCTCCTTCAACTTCTCCCACTTCCTACAGACTAATAGGGTAGCCATGGGCACCTGCATGGGCCCAAGCTATGCCTGTCTCCTTGCAGGATGTGTGGAATAGTCCTTCTTCCACTGCCACTATACCCCACCTCTTCCTCCGTTACATTGATGACTATCAACGCTGCCTCGTGTTCCCACAAGGAGCTTGAACAGTTCATCAACTTTACTATCACCTTTCACCCCAACCTCAAATTCACCTGGACCATCTCTGATACCTCCCTCTCCTTCCTGGACCTCTCTGTCTCCATCTCTGGTGACCGCTTTGAAACCAACATCTATTTCAAGGCTTCTGACTCCCACAGCTACCTAGACCACACCTCCTCTCACCCGCCTTCCTGCAAGAATGCCATCCTTTACTCCCAATTCCTCTGCTTCTGCCGCGTCTGCTTCCAAAATGGGGCATTCCACTCCTGCACATCCCAGATGTCTTCCTATTTCAAGGACCGCAACCTCCCACCTCTGGTCATCAAAAATGCCCTCAACCGTATCTCTTGCATTTCCCGCACCTCTGCCCTCACATCCCCTGCCCCCAACAAAAATAAAGACAGAATCCTCCTTGTCCTCACATATCACCCACCAACCTCCGCATCCAATATATCATTCTCCATCACTTCCGCCACCTATGATCAGACTGCACAACCAAAGATATATTCCCTCCCGACTCCTATCTGCCTTTCATAGGGACCGCTCTCCATGACACACTCCTCATTAACCCCACCACTCCTGGCACCTTTCCCTGCAACTACAGGAAGTGCTACACTGCCCCTACACCTACCCCCTCACCTCCATTCAAGGAACAAAATAAACCTTCCACATTAGACAGGGGTTCACCTGCACATCTCTCAACATGGTCTACTGCATCTGCTGCTCCCCATATGGCCTCCTCTACATCGGTAAGACCAAGCAGAAGCTCAGAGACCATTTTGTAGAGCATCTGCGCTGTTCGCCAGAAATGACAACACCTTTTGGTCGTGAACCATTTTAACTACCCCTCTCACTCCCGAGGTGACAGTCCATCCTGAACCTCCTGCAGTGTCACAATGATGCCACCCGCAAACTAGAAGAGCAGCACCTCATATTCCACCTTGGGAGCCTACAGCCCAATGGCCTAAATGGGGATTTTACTAGTGCCAAAATCTCCCCACCCCAGCCTCATCCCATGACCAACCCTCCCTCTCATCCCTGACTCAGCCTGTCCATCTTCTCTCCCACCTATCTGCCCCTCACAGACCAATGCCCACCAGTCCCTAGCTGCACTCACCTATCACCATCCCACTTACCTTCCCCAATCCCACCTCACCTCTCCTCTCTCTATTTATTTCTGAGCTTCCTTCCCCCTTCCTATTTCTGAAGAAGGGTTCTGAACCAAAACATCAACTTTCCTGCTCCTCTGATGCTGCCCGTCCTGCTGTGGTCCTCTAGCTCCAGTGTTTTCTCTTCCTTTATCTTCTGTTCTCCCAAAAACATGATCCAATCAAACCAAACTAACTCTAAATGAGTAACAAAGCCTCCAGAAATACAAAGGGATCCTGCCTAACAAAGTCAGAATGTTATCACCAATGTCTCCAATGTATGGAGATGCTCCATACCAAGGCACCCAGTAGCTGTGGAAGTTGTCACGTGAACTCACGCTTTTTCGTTCTCGTGCACTGGGACCCAGCTGAAACCAGACAACAACTTGTCTCAGAAATAGTAGGAACTGCAGATGCTGGAGAATCTGAGATAACAAGGTGTAGAGCTGGATGAACACAGCAGGGCAAGCAGCATCAAACGAGCAGGAAGGCTGACGTTTCGGGCGTAGACTTGTCCCACTCAATGTTGCGTCACCACACTGGTACGCACGCGCGCCGCTCCCTGCAGATCCGAGATGGCGGCAGCTGAGCTTAATTTCTTCCCGGGGAAACGAATCTGGCATTTTCGGGTTGGTCATCGAGTTTTGAGATATTATTAAGTATTTAGAAATCCTTCCCGGCCCTCCTTAGGCACTAACGCTCCCGCGCCCTTACCGCCTGCAGATGGAAAGAAACAGCGTGTCTACCCATTGTCTTCACTGTCACAACGCACGCTCCAGACATTGGGTGGGACTGCGCCAGCGCACCACCCGCCTGTAGCTTAGACAGGGAACATTCACCACCGCGGGGAATGGTGGGTAACGAAACTGCCATTAATCATATAAGATAACAAGGTGTGGAGCTGGATGAACACAGCTGGCCAAGCAGCATCATAGGAGCAGGAAAGCTTGACGTTTCGGGCCTAGATCCTTCATCAGAAATGCCATTAATCATATGTTTTGATTTTGTATGGTGAAAATGGTAGAGCAGGATAGTTTTGAATTAAATTAGCAACTAAATTAGTTTGAATAGTGAAACTAATATAGAGACTGCTGGAGAAACCCAGCTGCTCCATGAGACAGAAACAGAATTAACATATCAAAAATAGTATGACTCCTAAAACCTGAAAGGTATATGAAGTGTGTGTAAAAGTCAGTATAGGTGAGTGTTCTGAGAGTGTGCTCAGATAATAGTCCTTCCCCAAACAGATTGGAGTTGTTAGGATAGATTGAGGAAGAGAAGGCTGAAAGTCAATTTGCACGAGAACCAGTGTGTTCTAAGGAACAGTATTTAATGCAGCAAATGGTGAAGATATTAAATGAACTGCTTGAGACTGTGTGGAAGCAGATTCAAATGTAGCTTTCCAAATGGGATTGGATAAACAACTGAAAGTATTCTGAGGAAAGGCAGGGAGTTACACAACTTGCATTGCCTTTATAGTGAGCTGGCCCAGACATAGTGGGCCAACTGGCCTCCTTCTGAGCTGTAACTTTTTTTTCATATTAAATCATAACTGAACAAGAGAGTCACAGAGGAATAGAAGGAGGCCATTTACCCCTTGAGGCCACTGCACCATTCATTGAGATCATGGCTTCTCTGTAGCCTATCTCCATTTACCTCCCTTTGCTTCATGTTACTTTATATATCCTTTAATACTTTTGACAAATAAGAATTCTGTCATTCTTAATTTAAAAATTAAAATTGAATGAACATTAATTTGTAATGATGGAAATAAGTTCCAAACACCTGTATTATTGTTGAAACGAAAGACTATCCGGGCGGCACTGTGGTACAGTGGCTAGCACTGCTGCCTGACAGCGCCAGGGACATGGGTTTGATTCCAGCCTCGGGTGACTGTCTGTGTCTTCCCATGTCTGCGTGGGTTTCCTCCGGGTGCTCCGGTTTCCTCCCACAGTCCAAAGATGTGCAGGTTAGGTGGGTTGGCCATGCTAAATTGCCTGTAGTGTTCAGGGAGGTGTAGATTAGGTGGGTTATAGAGGGATGGGTCTGGGTGGGATGCTGTGAGGTTTGGTGTGGACTTGTTGGGCCGAAGGGCCTGTTTCCACGCTGTAGGGATTCTATGATTCTATGACTATCTGCCAAAACATCTGATTGGTTGGCAAGTCAACACTGGTAGGCTGAGCTGCTGACATTGAGAAACTGCAGGAACCCATAGAGTTATAGAGATGTAGGACACGGAAACGGATCATTTGGTCCAACTAGTCCATGCCGACCAGATATCCAAATTGATCTCGTCCTATTTGCCAGCATTTGGCTCATTTCGCTTAAACTCTTTCTGTTCATAACCTATCCAGATGCCTTTTGAATGTAGTAATTGTACCGGCCTGGGAAACACAAGTAATTGAAAAAAAAACCAAGGATTGAACATGCTTGGTTTTTCCAAGAACACTCCAGGATGATGAAAACATGTTGTTTTCAGTGAACCTGACAGTAATTATTTATATAGTTCCTTTAACACAATAAAATGTTCCAAGGCAGTTCACAGAAATGTTAAAAAGCAAAATTTGACACTGAGCCACGTGATGGAATTTTAGATCACATGACTAAGAGTTTTGTCAAAGAGGTAGGTTTTCAAAACATGTTCAAATGAGTAAAGTGAAAACAGTAGAAAAATAGGAGCAGTTGTAGGCCATTTGACACTTCAAGTCTGCTCCACCATTCATTATGATTGTGGCTGATGATCCAATCAGTATCCTGTTCCCACTTTCTCCCCATTTCCTTTAGCCCAAAAAGCTATATCTAATCCTGCCTGAAAATATTTAATATTTTGGTCTCAACCACTTTCTCTAGCTGAGAACGCAACAGGCTCATCACTCGCTGGGTGAAGAAATTTCTCCTCGTCTGAGTCCTAAATGGCCTACCCTGTTTCCTCAGACTGTGTCTGCTGGTTCTGGACTGCCCAGTCATTGGGAACATCATAGTCAAAGAGTTATACAGCGTGGAAACAGACTTTTTGGTCTAACTCATCTGCGCCGACCAGGTATCCTAAACTGAACTAGCCCCATTTTCTTGTGTTTGGCCAATATCTCTCAAAACCTTTCCTATTAATGTACCTGTCCAAATGTATTTTAAATGTTGTAATGTACCCACATAAACCACTTCTTCTGGCAGTTTATTCTATAGACGCACAAGCCTCTGTGTGTGAAACAGTTGCTCCTTAGGTCTCTTTAGATATTGTCCCTGTCACCTTAATCCTATGCCCTCTAGCTTTGGACTTCCCTAACCTTGGGAAATGATCTTGGCTATTTACCTTAGCTATGCACCTCATGATTTTATAAAGCTCTATCAGATCACACCTCAGCCTTTAATGCTCCAGGGGAAAAAGTCCCAGACTGTCCAGCCTCTCCCTATAACTCAGACCCTCCAATTCTAGAAACATCCTTTTAAATCTTTTCTGCACCCTCTCAAGTTTAACGACATCCTTCCTATAGCAAGATGACCAGAATTGTAGGCAGTTCTAAAAGTGGCCTCACTAATGTCTTGTACAGCTGCAATATGACATTCCAACTCCTATGCTCAGTGCTCTAACCAATGTAGGCAAGCATGGCAAAAGCCTTCATCACCACCCTGTAAACCTGCGATGCCCTTTTCAAGGAACTGCGAACTTGCACCCTGGGTCTCTCTCTTCAACACACTCCGTAGAGCCCTACCATTAACTGTGTAAGTCTTGCCCTGGTTTGTCTTACCAAAATGCAATGCCTCACATTTATCTAAATTAAATGCCATCTGCTGCTTCTCAGCCCTTCGGCCCATGTGATCAAGATCTCGTTGTAATCTTAGGCTCTTCACTGTTCACTATACAACCAATTTTGGTGTCATGCACAAAATGACTAACTATTCCTGCTATAGTCTCATCCAAATCATTAATATAAATGATTAAAACAGTGGGCCTAAAACCAATGCTTGCGGCAACTGCTGGTCACAGGCCTGCAGACTGTGAAGCAACTCTCTACCACC
This sequence comes from Ginglymostoma cirratum, assembly GCA_024137785.1. Taxonomy (NCBI): domain Eukaryota; kingdom Metazoa; phylum Chordata; class Chondrichthyes; order Orectolobiformes; family Ginglymostomatidae; genus Ginglymostoma; species Ginglymostoma cirratum. The sequence continues at coordinate 680,236 of JAHRHZ010000127.1, read as the reverse complement.
ATACTTTGTCTTTTACCACCATACTTTGTCTTTTACCATCAAGCCAACGTTCTATCTATTTGGCTAGCTCACCCTGGATCCCATGTGATCTAACCTTATGAACTGGTCTACTATGCAGGACCTTGTCAATGGCCTTGATAAAGTCCATGTAGACAATGTCTACTACTCTGCCTTCATCTATCTTATTTGTAACCTCTTCAAAAAACTCCAACAAATTTGTAAGGTACGATTTCCCATGCACAAAGCCATGCTGACTATCCCTAATTAGTCCTTGCCTTTCCAAATGCATGTAAATCCCATCTCCCAGAATCCTCTCCAACAACTTACCCACCACTGACATCAGACTCATTGGTTTCTTGTTCCCTGTTTTCTCCTTGCAGCCTTTTTAAAGCAATGGCACAACAGTAGCCACCCTCCAGTCTTCCGGCATCTTGCCTGTGGCTGTCGATGATACAAATATCTCTGCATGGGGTCCCACAATCTTTTCCCTAGCTTCCCACAATGTTCTGGGATATACCTGATTAGGCACTGGGGATGTATTTGCCTTTATGGGTTTTAAGACCGCTAAGCACCTACTCTTCTATTGTGTGGACTCTTTTCAAGACATCACTATTTATCCCCCTAAATTCCCTAGCTTCCATGTCTTTCACCAAAGTACATAACTGAGGCAAAATATTCATTTACTATCTCACCCATCTCCTGTGGTTCCACATATTGACATCCCCATCAATTTGTGAAACCTATTCTCGCCCTCTTTTGCCCTTAGTGTATTTGTAGAATCTCCTTGAATTGTCCTTAACTTTATTTGTCAAAGCTCTATCATGTTCCCTTTTGCCCTCCTGATTTCCCTCTTAAGTGTACTCCTCCTCCTCCTATACTCTGCCACGTGTTCACTTGATCCCAACTGTCTATACCTGACATATGTCTACTTCTTCTTCTTGACCAGAACCTCAATATCTCGAGTCATTCAACGTTCCTTTACACCTACCGGCCTTGCTGTTCACACTGGCAGGGACATATTATTGCTAAACTGTTGTTATCTCATTTTTGAAAGCTTCCACACACCAAACGTCCCTTTACCTGCAAACAGCCTCTCCCAATCTAGTAGATACATCCTCATATTGAATAAGAACATTTTCTACAACACACTTAACAAATTCCTCCCCATCCATTCACACTATGGCAGTCCCGGTCTGTGTTTGGAAAGTTAAAATACGTTGCCATTAAAATCCAATTATATTTACAGATAACTGAGATATCTCAACATGTTTGCTCCTTAATTTCCAACTGACCACTGGGGGCCTAAAGTACAATCCCATCAAGGTGATTATCCTCTTCTTATTACTCAGTTAGCCCCCATATAACTTCAATGGACAGTCCTTCAGGAATATCGTTTCTAAGTACAGACATAATGTTGTTCTTAATCAAAAAATGTCACTCCCCCTCTCTTTCTATCCCTCCGATAACATCTACACCACAGAACAGTGAGCTGCCAGTCCTGTCCCTCCCTTAGCCATATTTCTGTAATGGCTATGATATCGCAGTTCCCAAGTTCGCATCAATGCCCTGAGATCAACTGCCTTACCTATCAGGCACCTTGCATTGAAATACGTGCACTTTAATTCATCAGTCTTAGCTCGTTTTCTTACATGCTGTTGCCCGCCTTGTATATTTAAGTTGCTCCCCTTAACTACTGTACCAGCCTCCACCTTCTCTCCTTTCTCACTACTGCTATGGATCCCACCCACCCACACTACTTAAAGGCCCCATGTAGCCCAAGCAGCCCTGCTGGGATGTTTGTCCCCTCCAGTTCAGAAGCAACCCATCCCTCTTGTAAAGGTCACTTTTGCCCCAGAAGAAGAGAGATGGAGAGGTTTAAATTGGAAATTCTTGTGCTAGGAGCCAAAGTAATCCAAAAGAATGTTCATCAATAAAGCAATTTAATCAGGAATGCCCTAGAGGCTGGCATTAGATGAGCAGAGAGATTGCAAAGGCTTATTGTGGCTGAAGGAGATTGCAGGGATAATGAGGATTACAGCCATCAAAGAATTTCAAAATGAAGATGAGAATTTTAAAGTTTTTTGGGTCCTCAATCTGGAGGCTTTGTCACTCAGTGAGCAGATGGTGATGGCTAAACATGGTTAGTGTGATTATAGAACGAACAGTAAAGCTTTGGGTGACTTCATGATTACTGGGGCATTGGATGTGGGAAGCTGGCCAGGAGTATGATGGGATAGTTAAGTCTAGAGGATGCAAAAAAAGAGTTTCAGGTGCTGAAATTAGAGCAGAATCAGGTGATGTTACTGGGGTGGAAATAGGTGGTCTTGTCAATGATGTGGATATGAGGTTGTGAACAGCCTGGAATGGAGGTGGTGATTAGGGAATGAAGTTTGTAGCAGTGACTGAAGACAATGACTTTCAACTTCCCAATTTTCAATTTGAAGAAGTTTCTGTTCATCCAGTACTGGATGTCAGTCAGTTCAGGACTAGTGTGTTGCTTGGAGGTGATGGTGTCCACATTCATCTGCTTCTAAGTCTTTCCATAAGGTGGCAGTTGAGGGTTTGGACTGTTCTGCCAAAGTTATGTTTGAGTTTTAGACATGTAAAAGCCCTGTCTTCTTCTTCTACCTCCTCTACGTTTCTGTTTCCCTTATTCTACCACTGTCTGTCTTTCTCTCTCTCCTCCCATGGAAGCCAAAATGTTGCCTCTGCCTAAACTGGGTGACCAATTCCCTTCCCTGAAGGACGTTAGGGAGTCAGTCAAGTTGTGACAATCAATTATTTTTCACGGTCACTTTGTTCACAAATGACCAGATTCATTCAACTCGATTTCTCACCCAGTCTTTGTGCTTTTTGTGGATTCTGTCTCCTGAGTTTGTTTCTGTTTTAAATCTATTTCACAGGATATTGGAAACAGAGGATTTCCAGTCAGGAAACTCAAATCAAACACTAGATAAGGATCTGGTGGAACCACCCAATTTATTGTAATCTGAATATCAGCTGATTTTGAACATGGAGGGAAGAAATGCCATTCACAGTGTAGAGAAACCGTACATGTGTTCTGTGTGTGGACAAGGCTTCAACCGATCGTCTGGCCTGTCGAAACACAAGCGCAGCCACAGTGGGGAGAAACCGTGGAAATGTGAGGACTGTGGGAAGAAATTCAATTTCCTATGTGAGCTGGAACTTCATCGACGCAGTCATACTGGGGAAAGGCCATTTATATGTTCTCTGTGTGACAAGGGATTTGCTCAGTCATCCAGCCTGCTGAGACACCAGCAAGTTCACACTGAGGAGAGGCCTTTTAAATGTCCAGACTGTGGGAAAGACTATAAAAGCTCCAGCAGTCTGATATCCCATCAGCGTGGTCACAATGACAAGAGAGCTTTTAAATGCCCAGACTGTGAAAAATGTTATAAAAGTCCTGGGGAAATGATGCTTCATCAGCGTGTTCACACTGAGGAGAGACCATACAAGTGTTCTCATTGTGGGATTGGGTTCAGGAGATCATCTCACCTCATTGCACACCAGCGAGTTCATACTGGGGAGAGGCCTTACACCTGCACTCAATGTGGGAAGAGATTCAGTCAGACATCCACCCTGCATAAACACCAGCAACTTCACAGCAAGGAGAGACATTTCAAATGCCTGAACTGTGGAAAGTGCTGTAAGATTTCCAGGGAACTGACGTCCCATCAACATGTTCACACTAAGGAGACACCGTTCAGGTGCTCTCACTGCGGGACTGAGTTCAGGTGATCATATCAACTTACTTTACACCAGCGCACTCACACTGGGGAGAGACCTTTCAGCTGCACTGAGTGCAGAAATAAATTTATTCAGTCATCCACACTTATGAGTCACCAATGAGTTCACAAGTCACTGCAGTGGTCGGATTTTACTGTTAATCACATCCAGGATTGAACCATGTTGATTGGGGTCTGTTTCTGCTTAAGTTAATATAGGTGGAAACATTCTGACCAAAAAGCTTTCTTGTTTTAAAAGTGAATGTCCGTAGAGAGAAAGCTATTTTTCATCCCCTTTACCTTAAGTTTGTGTTTTGGTCATTAATATGGGTAAATATTTATGCTTTCATGTTTTGACTTCTGTGTGTTAACCAATTCTGGGCCTTCACTGATTGGGAGTTTTATATCATTGATCCTGTGTTTATTAAAGAAGCTTAATTGATGGACCTTTTGATTCAAAGTCTAATCTGTAGAACACTGCAGTGTCTGTGCAGTGTCCATGCAAAGTAATAGCAATGCAGCTGCCATGAACAAAGATGGCACTGCCCATATCATCACACCGCAGAGTGAACCATTGGCCTGTGGATAGTAAGAGGAACAGAAGCAATATTTGTTATGGACCAGACCAGACCAGATCCCCTCAAAATATTTTATGAAGGTAGCCTAGACACTAACCTTTTCTTTTTTAAAGGTAGACGTGAAGTACAGAAGTACAGTTTCAGATGTGATGCGACTGGTGAAACTACTCGATGTTAAGCAAAATGCAATTTATTTAAACACTACAGTTAAAATACAAACAAAGAGGAATTTAGAATAACAACTGTTGGAAAACTTAACTGAATAATAGATACAGTACCTATTACTAATTAACTGTTCCAATATAGTAACATCCCATAAACACACCCCTTAGCGAAAAGGTATATTCAGATACAGATTCATACATGCTGTCCTCAAATCTAGGAGGAAAGAACATCAAAGAGATTTTAGAGAAAATAGCAGCTAGGAATCATTTACTGAAGTTTCCCACTCTTCTGGAACCCTAAACAGTTTCTGACTGCTAAAGCTGAAACAAAAAACTGGTCTGTAAGAACTGGCCACTTCCCTTCCATTGTTCCAACTGTTTGAAAAAATCCTGAAGGCCTCCTAAGTTACTTACTTAAGCCGTTTTCAGTAGTCAGTTCTGCACCTCTGCCTTTACAATGTCTCTTCAAAAAAACCCAAGACAAAATAACATTTTTAAAGTGACAGCATTGTCACATAATGGCAGTAACGCAGCTACAACCCCAGGAGTGCAACCAGCCAATTGGTGACAGCATTTGAGAGAAAATAGTTCATGGCTTTAACAGTCTCAAAGCTGCCTTGCTCCTTTCCTACCATCAGCCAAACAATGCTTTGTAGCTAAGTGCATGTAATTCACTTGTCCTCTCCCAGAGAACTTTAAGGGACACCAAATCTTCTGGCTGCAGTAGGCCCAGGGTGTGGACTCAGCGGGTTGTTAGTGGGGTGGTTACAGTGCCTGGAGCCGACACACCTAGCTGTGCTATTTCTGAAGCATGGACACGTGGGGTTATTATTGCTGTACCCGGAGAAGGGATTACTTCAGGCCAGGAACAAAGACGTTGCAGAACTCTGGAGCTGTGTTTTAATACTCCTTATACAGAAGATGAACTCTATTTATGCAATTTCTTTTTATTCTTTTTGTAACTCAAAATGGCACAGGATTGTGGTGACAAAATTTCTTCACTTGTATCTTCCCAGATGTAAGTAAGAATGAATAAATAAATCTGGACATGAATCAGTTCCAATTTAAGTGGAAGTATTCACAATGCACACATACCAGCAAAGTACCCATTGAACTGTGTATCTATGCATGACTGTGCGATGCTGCCTTTGCATTTGTAGATCCATTCTAGTTTAGGGATAATTGCTCCATGTATAGAAAGCACACGATTGGCCATATTCTTCTTGCAGTGACCCAAAGGATTGACCGATTTCTCTGTATAATAATTTGTCTAAACTTGACACGTAGAATGGCTTCATTCTGTTGTTTTAGAGGACACACAACACATCACAAAGTTTATAAATGGCATCTGTTAAACAGGAAAGTTAAGTTTATTCTTTTCAGCAGCACCACTTTATAAACAGAACAGGGAGCTTTGAAAATAAGCAGGACTGTTTGTAGTAAAGAATCCTATTGATGACAAATGAGTTCGTAGATAAAGGTAGGGAAATTAAATGCTGGAATGAAGTGAGGATAAGGTGTGGATGTTGTGAGAAACTGATGAGTGTCATGTCAAAGAGGTTTATAGACATAATGGGGAAGCTATGGCCTAGTGCTGTTATTAATTCAGAGACCTGACTAATGTCCTGGGGTCCCAACATCAAATCCTGCCATGGAAGATGGTGAAATTTGAATTTAATAATAAAAATACCTAGAATTAATAACTATTGTTAGGAAAAGCCTATCTGGGAGTTCACGAATGAAAGTTGCCATCTTTGCCTGGCCTGGCCTACATGTGACTCCAGACCTGCAGCAATGTGATTGATTTTTGACTGCCCTCCAATAAATGCAGGCCGAGACAGCGACACCCTCATCGCATGAATGAATTAAACAAAAATCCTCTGGATATTCATTGGAATTTCCTCAGACTGCCATTTCAGATTCAGGAGGCTGTTGTTCAGATTCAGGTCTATAGTTTACTGAAAGCCACTTCAGGAATGCTGTATATTTTATTTAATGAGGAAGAGCTAATGATGACGCAGCTATCCAATGATAATCAGCTGTTAACTACTGCATTCAACTAGAATTCTCCTTCCCATCCAATCCATCCAGGCCCCACAGGCTGGGACACCTCAATCTAATCTCCCCACCTCCCAGTTACTGAGCTCTTTGCTGTGGGAAACAGATCCTTCTAATCCACTCCATGCAGGTCCCTCACAGACTTGGACACCTCAGTCTAATCTACGCCCGCCAGTCACTGAGCCCTATGCTGAGGGAAACAACTCCTTCTCATCCAGTCCATCAAGGCCCCTCACAGTCTGGGAAACCTCAATCTGATCTTCACAGGCCCAAGTCATCGAGCTCTGTGCTGAGGCAAATAGCTCCGTATTGTCCACGCCATGCAGACCCCTCACAGCTTGGGACATCTGCATATAGTCTCTCTACCCCGCAGTCACTGAGCTCTGTGCTGAGGGAAATAGCTCCTTTTCATCCACTTCATCCAGGACCCTCACAGTCTGGGTCACCTCAATCTAATCTGCGCTGCCCCTAGTCACTGAGCTCTGTGCTGTGGGAAACAGGTACTTCTCATCCACTCCATCCAGGCCCCTCACACGCTGGGACACGTCAAACCAATCTCCCCACCCTTAGTCACTCAGCTCTTCACTGAGGGAAACATCTTCTCATCCATTCCATCCTTGCCTATCACAGCTTGGACACCTCAATCTAATCTGCACATCTCCCAGTTACTGAATTTTGCTAAGCAAAACACGTCCTTCTCATTCAGCTCCATCCTGGCCCCTCACAGGTTTGGACACCTCAATCTAATCCACATCCTCAGACACTGAGCCTTGCGCTTGGAGAAACATCTTGTCATCCATTCCATCCAGGCCCATCACAGCATGGACACCTCAATGTGAAACACCCTACAGGGGAGGAAATGGCCCGGTGACATTATTGTTAGACTGTTTATCGAGAAACTCACCTCATGTTCTGCGGACCCGAGTTCAAATCCTGGTTTTTTAATTCAATGAATTAATCTTGTATTAAAGAGTCTAATAACGACCTTGAAGCCATTGTCGATTGTCGGGGGGGAAAATTGCCCAGAATGTGGGAAGTCCTTCAGAGTTCTGACTATCTGATGAACCATCAATGCATTCACAGACAAGAAATACCTTTCAGATGCTCTCTGTGTGGATCTGCTTTCAAAATACCATCTCACTTCACTGAACTTCGCTAGTGAGCTCTCACTGGGGAGAGACCATTCACCTGCTCTGTGTGTGGGAAGTGATTAACTTGGAAAGCCCTCCTGTTCAGTCACCAATGAGTTCGCATGTAACTACAGGAGCTGGACTTTGCTGTTAGTCTCATCCAGGACAGAAGCATGTTCGTTGGTTAATAAAGTCCAGCTCAGTTTGAATTGTTAACATTCTGGATAAAAAGAAAATACATCAACTTTGTAATTAATCAGAGCCATTTATTATTTTGTGGAATGAACTTGTGTTGTTTTACTGAAAGAACATTGGCGGCCTCAATAATTAACCATCATCCTAACTAAATTACAAATATAAAACATATGATCTATTAAATCAGGTTTCACTCAAAAATGTGACTTGTGCAGTATTATCATCAACTGGGATCATAACGTTTCGAGAATGAGTGGTGATCTCATTGAAATATATTAGATTCTTACAGGTGGATGTAGATCAAATTTCTCCCCTGGCTGCTAGTCTCAAACTGGGTCATAGTCTCAGAATAAGGAGATTTAAAACCATTCAGAGGGGGTTGAATCTTTGGAATCCTCTACCCAGAGCTTCATGGAAGCTCAATCACAGAGGATGTTCAAATCATAACTCAACAGATTTCTGGACACTAATGACATAATGAGAAATGAATACTACAGGAAAGAAATAATCAGCCATGATATAACTGAATGGCAGGAAAGGCTCAAGCGCTGAATGGGTCCACTCCTGATCTATGTTGAAGGGTTTACCCCATCTTCTCAAGTCCAACAACGAGCAAAGAGCTGATAGACTTGTCTAAGAGTGAGACCATCTGATCAATTACCTCAGCTATCTCCCTCCCTTCCTCATGCTCACCAGCACAAACTGCCTCTAATGTTCTTTGAACAGTGAACTTGTATTATTCTCCAATTTCTTTCCCGTCTCCTGTCAAGTCTTGTCAGCATTCAATTGTCTATTTGACTCACTTCTGATTCCCTAGACCAGATTCCTAGCGTATGCTCCAAGGATCTCTCCTGGGCCCCTCATATTTCTCATCACTAGGCAGCAATTTCTGAATACAGTGTTCTTTTACATGCATACACCGACTTAGTTTGGCTTCATCTCACTACCATCCATCTCCATTCCTCCGTATCACTAAATTATCACATTGATTATTGCACAGACAGTAAAGACGGAGGAGACCAAGCCATTGACTTCAGTCACCATGACAAATTCTGTTCCTTAACAGCCAAGTTCATCCCTCTCCCTGGGAAATGTCTCAGGCTCAACCACACAATCTCGGTGTTAAATTTGACCTCAGAATGAGCTTCTGATCATATATCACTGAGAGAAACAAGTTATTTGCCTTAGAGCACAGATGTTAAAGAGCGATTTTATCGAGGTGTGGAAATATTTTCGGAGTTTTATTCTCCATAGGGAGAAGCTGTTTCCACTACAGGATGGTTAGTAATCACAGAACACAACTACAAAGTAGTGGCAAAAAATCCAGGCAAGGATGAGGGGAGATGACCTTAGTGAGTTCTGATGATCTGGAGGACATTATCTGAAAGTCTGGTGGTGGCAGCTACAACAGTAACTTTCAAAAGTGACTTGGAATTTTCCTCAATAAGGAAAGTTTTGCAGGGCAAAGGAGAAGGAGGAGTGGGGTGGGACAGATAGCGCATGCAACTGTCTCTGAAAATGCTGATAATGGGCCAAATGGCCACTTTCTGTACTCACAAGCTTTATTGCATATGTTTATGATGAGTCAGGATTTAATTATTTACACAGTTCCTGTTTCATTAATAATCAATTGCTTCTTCCTTCAATAATTGGGAATAATTTCACCACTAATGTAATATAACAAAATTATTACAATGAATAATCAGAGCCCCATTCGTCGACAATTAGGATCCTGTTACATTGTAGTCATTTGCAGACTGTAAAAGATGAATAATCTGGATGTTATTGCATTGATAACCCCGGTCCAAATACATGCCTCCCCTTCCCCCAGTGACTAGCAATTCTCAGACCCCCTCCCCAAAACTTTACTATTGGGTGACAGAGATTCTGAGGCATTAAAAGGGATCACACTGGGAACTTTTTGGGAAGCAGTGATTTGATACAATCCCTTTCTAGACTTTAATTGCACTGATCTCATTCCTTACCTCATCATTCACTGTCACAATGTTCTTTCTCCCTGACAGAAGTTATTAATAATCATGGGCAGCACAACGGCTCACAAAACCAGGGGGCCAGGTTCAATTCCACCCTCGGGTGACTGTCTGTGTGGAGTTTACTCCAGGTGCTCTGGTTTCCTCCCACACCGCAATGATATGGGCCAGGACCAGGCAGGTGGAACTAGTTCAGCTTGGAATTATATCCGCCACCGACTGGTTGGACCGAAGGATCTGTTTCTATATGCAGGTTAGGTAGATTGGCCATGGAAAATGCAGGGTCATAGAATTAGGGTAGAGGGTGAGTCTTTGGAGGTTTGGTGTGGAGTCCAGAGTCATCAGGCACTCTTGTGGGCTGTTGATTTGGTGTTGGTGTCTGTTTCACTCTATTCCTCACACTGGATTTGTCAGATGTGATGCTGTCAAACTGTACAGGGCATGTGGTTATATAAAACGCAGATCAGAATGAAGAGTCTTGGTGGACAGCATATTTTAGATGGACTCAAGGGAAATGGAGAGAAAGCAGTAATTGGATACTGAGGGCCGAATGGCCTTTTCCCACTGCCTATTTTCTACGTTTGCCCAAAATCTTGCCAGTCCCAATGCTTTAGGCAGATTTGCAACAGTAGCGTAAGGAGGTAAATCCTGTTCCCTGTACTTTTCCCTTTAGCTGGAGAGGATCATGTCTGCTGTTATTATAGAAACCGCACTTTACTTCTGGATACACTCGATCTGAAGGTGAATGAAGTCTTTCAAGTGTGATTCTCATGAAGACTTGCCCTATGATGCTGTGTGAGGTGACCCACAGTTGTTGTGATCTCCTCTCAAACCTTTCTAAAAGTAAATTGTGATGATGATTAAATGGAAAGAGCTTGGTGACCAGTGGTGTTCTTCAGGGATTTGTTCTGGCACCTCTGCTCTTTGTGATCTTTATAAATGACTTGGATGAGGAAGTGGAAGGGTGGGTGAGTAAGTTTGCCGAAGACACGAAGGTTAGTGGAGTTGTGGATAGTCTGGAGGGCTGTTGTAGGTTGCAACAGGACATTGACAGGATGCAGAGTTGGGCAAAGAAGTGGCAGATGGAATTCAACCTGGAAATGTGTGAAGTGATTCATTTTGGAAGGTCAAATTTGAATGCAGAATACAGGGTTAATGCAGGATTCTTGGCAGTGTGGGGGAACAGAGGGGTCTTGGGGACCATGTCCATAGATCCCTCGAAGTTGCAGGGCCAAGTTGATAGGGTTGTTAAGAAGGCATGTAGTGTATTGGCTTTCATTGGCAGGGAGTTTAAGAGCCACGAGGTTATGCTGTAGATCCACAAAACCCTGGTTAGACCACACTTGGAATATTGTATTCAGTTCTGGTCGCCTCATTATAAGAAGGATGTGATAGCTTTATAGAAGGTGCAGAGGAGATTTACCAGCATGCTGCCTGGACTGGAGGGCAGGTCTTAAGAGGAAAGGTTGAGGGAACTAGGGCTTTTCTCATTGAAGCGAAGAAGGATGAGAGGTGACTTGATAGAGGTGTACAAGGTGATGAGAGGCATAGATAGAGTGGATAGCCAGAGACATTTTCCCAGGGCGTAAGTGACTTTCATGAGGAGGCATAATTTTAAGGTGAATGGAGGAAGGTATAGGGGAGATATCAGAGGTAGGTTCTTTACACAGAATGGTGGGTGCGTGGAATGCACTGGCAGCGGTGGTAGTAGAGTCAGATATATTAGGGACATTTAAGCGACTCTTGGATAGGCACATGGATTACAGTAAAATGTAGGGTATGCAGGTTAGTTTAATCTTAGAGTAGGATAATAGGTTGGCACAACATTATGGGCCGAAGGGCCTGTACCGTGCTGTACTGTTCTAAGTTCTATGTTTGCATCATGCTTGTCCTCTGCAAAAGACCCTGTCAGGCCTCTTAAGAATCTCATATGTTTTAATGAGAGCACCATTCAAGGCTAAGGTAGACACATTGTTAACCAGTTGAATAAAGGCTAAATTCTGGGTAGTCTCTAAAACTGAAACAAACACGTAACACAGTCAAAACTCAGCAGGCCTGGCAGCATCTGTGGAGAGAAAGACAGAGCAAGTGCATTAAGACTATCACAACTTCAGAACTGATCAATATGGGAATCAAAGATGTTGGGGGAAAGACATTAAAATGGAGTTGAAATTATCATATCAGCTGTGTTCTCGTTGGATGGGAGTAGAATTGATGGGCTGAATGGCCTCTTTCTGCTCCCACATCTCACTTTGTGTCCCTCCCTGTGTGGCACTCAGTCATTCTACACATGCTGCAGTAATTGTTCAGCACTGTGCCTGCACACTGGGGTTAATCACCCAGACTGCACTTACTCTGGCAACAGTAGTGTGGGCAGTGGGATTGTGGTCATAGTCGGTGGTTAAAGCGATTGAATTGACATGAACCCTATGGAGTGTCTTACTTTTCAGACTTTTATTCATGGCTTTAAACACATGATTCTGGATTTATCAGTGACAGAATATAAATCTTACGTTTTACTTTTTACATCTGTCAGCATCAAAACTGGAATCTGTTGCCATGGTAGCAGCACCAAGCATTCTGAGATACTGTGAAGATTCTACTTTCTGCGAAGAGGAGTCCCACAGCTGCTCTGTTTCCCGTTCGTTCGGCTTCAGAACATGTCAGAAACTATCATTGGAGAAGTTAGTGTTAGTTTAGATTTAAAGCAGGAGTTGTGTAGTGTTTTACTGTGACAGGAAAAGCAAGGAAAGGTAATATATATATAAATGGCTGTGAGTTAAAGAGGAGATGTTGTGGAACTAGTTGAGTTTTTCTTTAAGACAGACAAAGACACACAGAATGTGAGAGAGACAGAGCGGGATAGACACTGAAAAGAAAAGATCTTCTTGAACCACTCCATATGATTGCTAACTGAGATTGACAGGCAGGGGAAACAATATTTAAATAGAAATTTTCAATACCTCAGGACAACAGAAGATGCTTTGGAGCGATGATGTGTTTCTGAAGTGTACTCACTGCTGTAATCTAATGACAGAGTTTGACAAAATACAGAACAACTGGGGTGGAAACATTACCTCTCCCAGCTTTAGCCATGAAGGTAATAACTTTCAGTCCATCGACTAGCTCTGCTGTCTATTCTCAGCCTGAATTACTGAGGAGGAAAAGGGCTGCACCCTCAGGATAGCAAGTCAAGGCCCCTCATAGAAGGAGCAGTTCCTGTCCTCCTGGAAGCTGATTTCTGCTCATGCAGAACAATCTGCAGTAAGGATCGATTTCAAAAACAAGGTGTATGTTGATTCAAACTTGTATTTACATAGTGCCTTCCACCATCTCAGGCCATCTCAAAGCATTTCACGGTCAGTGAGGTACTTTGAATTGTAGACTCTGTAGGAAATTTGGAAGTCCAATCTTGCATGGTGTGATCCTAAAGACAATGATCTGTTGATGACCAGATCACCCGTTTTCACTGATGTTGATTCAAGGATAAATCTCAGGAAGCAGGAATATCAGGGTTAACTTCTCTCCTTCCTGCTGTCCTTCCAACTGTGACCATTTGAAAATAACTGTTATTTTCTCTCCTGATAGACCAGCTCTGAGTAGAAATGTTTTTTGCAACTAAAATCCTTTAAAAATAGTCAGCAATGATGCCTTTGCAAATTCTGCAAAAGCACTCCAATATCAGCTTTCTCTCTCAGTCTAACATCCGATCAATCAGCTCCATTGGCGGGTTCTGTTATTCACAGTTCTGAGGAAGAGTCACCAGACCCAAAATGTTAACTCTGAATTTTCTTCACAGATGTTGCCAGACCTGCTGAGCTTTTCCAGCAACTTCTATTTTGTTTGTGATTTACAGCATCCATAGTTCTTTTGGTTTTTATTTTGTGTCATTCATTTGCCAGACACAAGTTTCCAGAACCAAGCTCTTTCAAATCTAGGTGAACATCATTGGGGCAACTGATATCTAGAAGGCCAGACAAAATGGTTCAAGGATGTAGAATCGTAGAATTCCTACAGTATGTAAACAGGCCTTTTGGCCCATTGAGTGCACACCAACTTCCAAAGAGCATCCCACCCAGACTCATCTCTCCTACCCGCTCCCTGTAACCCTGCATTTTCTATAGCCAATCCACGCAACCTGCACATCTTTGGACTGTGGGAGGAAACTAGAGCACCCGGAAGAAACCCACAGAGTGACAGGAAGAATGTGCAAACTCCACACTGACAGTCACCCTAGGGTTGAATTGAACCCAGGTCTGTGGCAGCAGTGCTAACCATTGAGTCATTGTGCCAATGTCTTCAAATGTTCTCTGAAAAAGACAATGCAATAGCCCCACCAATTTGGGACAATCTCTAGGTTAATGCTGTCCAATTTGGAGGAGAAGCATCTGCAAAAAAGCCAACTATTTTGTGCATCTCTGACAATCCCAAATGAAGAATAATCATTTTCATTGGTCAGAGCATGTAAAAACCCAAACATCCCACCCACTCACCTCAGCACTGGCCTCACCAGTACTGGGGATTATGGATCCAAAATTGGAACTATTTAATCGAAACAGGTCCCACAAGACTGCAGTAGACCCTCCATCCTTTATGTCTGTTCAAGAAAAGAAGAGAGTTTTACCAAAGGCATCATTGTAAATGCAGGATAGATATTCAGAACAAATTATTTTTATTTGTTCTTTGTTCTTTATGTATCTGGACAGGTACATGGATGGACAGGGAGCAAAGGGATACAGACCCTTAGAAAATAGATGACAGGTTTAGACAGAGGATCTCGATCGGCGCAGGCTTGGAGGGCCGAAGGGCCTGTTCCTGTGCTGTAATTTTCTTTGTTCTGTTATGGATGTTGTGAATATACCATTCAGTCTAAAAGTATAAATCACTACCTCCCACATACTTCCTCCTTATCTAAGTTTAGAATGCTAATCCATCCTTTGTAAGCTATGGATTGGCCCTCTTATCCGTTTTGCTTTTGTGCCAGATAGGAAGAAACAGAACTAGGGGTCACAGTTTGAGGATTCAGGGTAGACCATTTAGGACACTGATGAGGAGGCATTTGATCACCCGAAGGGCAGTGAGCCAGTGTAATTCATTACCACAGGAAGGAGTTGATGCCAAAACATTTAGTACATTCAAAAGGCACCTAGATATAGCACTGGGGGTGAATGAGATCAAAGGTTAGGGGAGAAAGCAGGATTAGGCTGTTGAGTTGGACCATCAGCCATAATCGTGATGAATGGCAGAGCAGGCTCGAAGGGCCGAATGGCGTCCTCCTGCTCTTCTATGTTTTCATGCTTCTCCTACATTTCCCCCAAACCTCCTTTGGTGTAGATGCGGATTTTTTGGGTTCAGCTTCACATTTACCCAACAGAAGAATATAACAACTGCGAGCAGGTGGAGGCAATTCATCCCTTCCCGCGTACTCCGACGATGACTGATCTCAACTCAGTCTCAGCTGGCCTATCCAGCCTGTGTTCTATAAACCATAACTAATTAAAAATTTGCATCTCTTCATTAAATTTGCTCAGTGTTCTGGCATCGACCACATTTTGGGAAGTGAATTCCACAGATTCCCAACACTTTGAGACAAGTATATTTCTCCCCATCTCTGGTTTAAATCTGTTCCTCCTTAACCCTCTACCCCCTTCACAAATGGCTGAACCTTTATTCCTGATGTTTGAAAACTGTTGGGCTAAAAGGGCTGTCACAGTATACTCCAGTGATAGCCCACATCTCTTGTATGTCCGAATGGGGATCCTGATTCCATCACCATTCGACACACACTTTTCACCCACTTCCAGCAGACGGGACTCCAGTGGCTTCATAAGGACTCCAACTCCCATAATTCCTGAGGGAGGGAAACCTGCAGTAGCGCATGTGTGATGAATGATTGGAACGGGAGGATGACAGTCCCGGTTTTGCTCCTGGATGGCTGTCAACGTCATGGGCACAGCATCTCTATTTCTACGTTTCTCCTCATTCCACCCCCATACTGCAATCGACCAATGAGAAACACTGGAGGAACGGCAGTGCTCTGGTCCTCCAATAATCAGAGCTCCCAATTGTATGAGCGCAAAGATTGAACAATGAGCTTGTGAAGCTGCTCCTGCCTGCCCAGCAAAGCTGCTGCTGCTGCTTCTCTCTCTGAATGAAGATTGAGCTTCACCCAGACTGAAACTTCCTCCTCTGCCCATCATCTGTCAGCACAACACTGTTTTTTATATTTCTGTCCAATTCCTTTTTTTTTAAATTCTGGGGTTAAATTATTAACTCGTAGAAACTGAAGGGAAAGGAAGTGAACCCAGGAAGGTGGTAGATACTGTCCAGGACATGAAGTGGTGAGTATGGATCTGTTTGTCAGCAATTTCAGGAGAATGGGGACGGCACACATTTGAGGCAGCCAAGTGAGAATGGTGGGAGCGAGTGTGTGGGATAGACAATTGCAGACTTGTGAGGAAGAGGAAAAATCTATTCCAGAGAAATTAGGATTGTCTGTTCTGAATTTCTGATCTGCACTTATTAATTATAGCATACTGTATAAGGAATTGTAGAAGGGAAAGGTTTACAGACCGAGCCATTTGCCGACTGACCTCCCAACTGGTTTCTTTTCTCAAATTTAAAGTACAGTTTTTTATTTTTTTTCAAAGTACCAAAAACAAAGCAAAAAACTATAACACAGAAATCAAGAAAATCAAGTCAAGCACTGAAAAAATCCTCAAAACAAACCAGCAGCTCTTACAGCCACAATTCTCTCCCGTTCCCCCATTTTAACTCCTCTACTGTAGAGGCCATACTTGTGTTTTGTGGGTGAGGCTTTAGCTGATTATTGAACTTCCAAAGACAGAAAGACAGAGAAGCTGTGGAAGTGTGAGGACTGCAGGAAGAGATTCCATTCCCTGCCAACACTTGGATTTCATTGACATGGTCACACCAAGAAGAGGCCATCCATCTGCTCAGAAGGTGGGAAGGAATTCCCTGACTTTGCTGTCCTGCAGAGACATCAGCATGCTGCCACTGGACCGAGGCCATTCACCTGGTCTGAGCATGGGAAAATAAAGGTCAATGAACATTTTATCCTGTTGAGAAATCAGCAAGTTCACACCGAGGAGAACCCATCTGTCTGCTTGGAGTGCGGAAAGCTATTCACTGTTATGCAGTCTACAGATGCACTAGTGAGTTCATACGGGGAAGAAGCTGTTTACCTGTTCTGATCATGGAAAGAATTCACTCAGTCATCAAACCTGTGGAAAATTGAGCAAATTCACAAATGAATACAGGAGTTAGATCTGGTGTTAATCAGCAACAACATCCATGCTGTTAGTCAGCACCTTCCAAATGCCTAACCTCTACCATCTCTTGAAAAAAAAGAGGAACAGTTACATGATATCATCGCCTTCTGCAAACTCTCCTCGAGGTTGCGCACTGTCCTCACTTGGAACTATATTGGCTGTTCCTTTACCGTCACAAGGTCACAATCAGGAATCCCGTGGACCATTTTCATCCTCAGACAGGACGTGAACAGCTTCTGCAAAGGAAGATCACATTTTCAAGATGCAGGAATATCTGAATGAAAACTGTTATTGATACTTTTCAGGACGAGATTTTCGGGAGATGAAACTAGCAGAAACATAGAAACCAGGAGAAAGTTTAGGCCATTCAAGCCCATTCAGTCTGTTCATGGCTGATCCTTTACCCGATGCCATATTCCATTTTCCTTACATGCTCGGTGATGTCTTTAATTTCTAAAAGCGTTATCATGCTCTTTCCTGAATATATTGAGTGACGTGACCTCCACAGCCTTCTGAGTGAAGAAAATTCCCTTCATCTCCATTCAAAATGGCTTAGCCCATATCGTCAGACTGTGACCTTTTTTTCGAGATTCCCCGACCAGGGGAAACATTCTCTCTGCATCTAACCTGTCCAGCACAGTTATAATTGGATATGTTTCAATCAGATCCCTGCACCTCATTCTTCTGAATACAGGCTCAGATGAACCAACCTCTCCTCGGGATAGTCCTTCCATCTTGGTATTAGCCTAGGTAAATCTCGGCAGTCTGGCAAAATGGACAGACATGCGACAGCTCATTAGAACGCTGAGAAAGGTGCAGCGATGCATATTGGAGTGGCTGTATAAACCGAACAGTACTAATGATAAAACCAGCGCATGGCTGGAGAGACCCGGGCTTTTATCTCATCAGCATGGAATCCCTACAGTGCGGAAACAGGCCCTTCAGCCCAAACATGTCCACACTAATCCTCGGAGAATCCCAACCAGACCGATCCCCCTCATCTGCACATCTTTGGAGTGTGGGAGGAAACCGGAGCACCCAGAGGGATCACACACAGACACAGGGAGAATGTGCAAACTCCACACAGACAGTCGCCCGAGGGTTGAATCGAACCTGGGTCCCTGGCATTGTAAGGCAGCAATGCTAACCACTGAGCCACTGAGTCGCCCATCTCATTGGTGAGTTTTTAAAGAGTCAGTGTGGGTTTCAGAATGTGTGAGTTATACTTACGTTTAACAATTTGAAAAAATTGGAAAATTGCATTGTATGTGAAGCTGAATATTGGGATGTAATCCAGGGAGACATTCAGCTCAGTGAGCCCTCACTGTACATCCCTCTCAGTCCCTGCTTGTCATTTCTGTCTCCCTTTGTCCTCTCTCTCTCCTTGTCTCTGTGTTCCTGTCAGTGTCTCCACTGTCTCCATCTCTGACTATGTATTAAAGGATTGTAATGTTAAGACTGACTGCGTACTGAGTGTAAGAGTGTTTGCTGTGTCCCCAAGTGTTTAGGCATTGCTGGGGGACGGTAAACAAGGTCATTTCCAAGCTTGGTGAGCTGGTACTAGTGGGGGTGCCTGAGTCTCTGCTGACGACACAGCTATTTACAATCAATATTAATGATTTAGATGAAGGGAACAAGTGTAATGTCTCCATGAGCACTGACAAGATCACCTTGAGTGGGTAAGAAAGCTGTGGGGACAATTAAAGAGGCTGTAAACAGATATGGACAGGTTCACTGAGTGGGCAAATAATTTGCAGATGCAATATAATGTGGAGAAATGTGTACGCGCAGCAGAGATTTCCACTTACTCAGTGACAGATTAAAATCCTCATTCCCTGCCCAGTCCACACTTCCAGACCCAGTGAGGCTTTGTCCCTGAGGGAGGGCAGTTTCTGACTGGATATTATTACATTGCAACATGAAGGTACTGAGTGGAACAGAGTTTGCTACATTTGACCACATCATTGACTTTGCTGTCTGTATCATGTGAATTATATTGAAAAATTAGCAGACAAAATTAATGTTGAGAAAGAAAAAGAATGTTTTGAAATTATTAAACATTGTCCAGGGTACATTGATGGTATCAGAAAATTAACATGATGTTGGAGCCAACAAATAGGAGGCCAAAGTATACATTGCTAGTTATTGCCAGGAAAGTATATGAGGGACATGAATAAGCCTTGCTGTGAACCTCTCGAGGTCAAATTTTCCCTTTCACTGAAGATATTAATATACCTTTAGAGTTTCTTGTTCACACACAGTCACACTTTTGTAAATAGACCCACTCACTCAATCTCTGAATCTCACACAAAATTTCTGACACAAACACTCTCTCCCACCCACAAACTCACTCAGCAATGCACACATGCATGCATGCACTCACATGGTCACACAGACATACACAGACCCACATAAATACACACTCCCACTCAAATGTTCTTCTGTGGATCCATGTTCGAGAAGAACCCATCTCTATCCTTACACAGACATACTCACATGCACGCACACACCCATACTCCCACACACACTGTTAGCGATGCACTCTCTCAAACACACATTTCCCGTCCCCCTGAGATGTTATTGGGATAACATCCCATTGATTTCTATACTCTCTACAAATTAATGCTCTTTATCTGCTTACACAGAGATATGCAGGCACTGCCTTAAAACTTCCTGCCCAACTAGAATTAGGTGTAAAACTTTGTAAATCCTTATCTTCCTATACATAAGTAGAAAAGACACTGCCTTAAGCTTCCTGCCTGAATAGAATTAGGTATAAACTTTGTAAATCTTTATTTTCCTGCACAGGGGTATGTGGAAGCTGTCTCAAACAAGATTAGGTGGCAATGTTTGTAAAGGTGTGAGACTTCTGAAATCCTGTAAAGAATGTAACTTCTGTTTCTGCTAAAGGGGCCATTTTGGTGTCAGCGGCAGTTCGAAGCGGGAAGAGCGGCAGCGAGCACCAGAGGCCTGACAGGAAGGTAAGACGGTTTAAAAACTTACCTCGAGCGGCGAGCGGTCTTCATTTTGGTGTCGGGCGGCAGTTCGAAGTGGGAAGAGCGGCTGCGAGTACCAGAGGCCTGACGGGAAGGTAAGACGGTTTAAAAACTTACCTCGAGCGACGAGCGGTTTTTGTCCTCACCGGGAGCGGCAGGAGACGGAGTGGAGGTGACGTTGGAGACCAGGAGGTTGTGAGGAAGGTAAGGAATTAGTATATATTTGGGCAGCAGCTAAGTGTGTCCAGCTGCAGCTCTTGTTTGACCGCATGACGGCTCTGGAGTTGCGGGTGGACTCACTGTGGAGCATCCGCGATGCTGAGAAGGTCGTGGATAGCACGTTTAGTGAATTGGACACACCGCAGATTAGGATTGCTGAGGGAGATAGTGAATGGGTGACCAAAAGGCAGAGAAAGAGCAGGAAGGCAGTGCAGGTGTCCCCTGCGGTCATCTCCCTCCAAAACAGGTATACCATTTTGGATACTGCTGGGGGAAGATGGCTCACCATGGGAGGGCAGCAGTTGCCCGGATCATGGCACCATGGTGGGCACTGCTGTTCAGAAGGGCGGGAAAAAGACTCATAGTCATAGGGGATTCTATTGTAAGGGGAGTAGATAGGCGGTTCTGTGGCCGAAAACGGGCCTCCCGGATGGTATGTTGCCTCCCAGGTGCTCGGGTCAGGGATGTCACCGATTGGCTACAGAGCATTCTGAACAGGCAGGGTGAACAGCCAGTTGTTGTGGTGCATATAGGCACCAATGATATGGGTAAAAAACGAGATGAGGTCCTGAAAGCAGAATTCAGGGAGCTAGGAGAGAAGTTAAAGAGGAGGACCTCAAAGGTAGTGATCTCAGGGTTGCTACCAGTGCCACGTGCTAGCCAGGGTAGAAATGAAAGAATAGGCAGGATGAACACGTGGCTTGAGGGATGGTGTAGGAGGGAGGGGTTCAGATTTGTGGGACACTGGGACCGGTTCTGGGGAAGGTGGGACTATTACAAATTGGATGGTCTACACCTGAACCAGACTGGAACTAGTGTCCTAGGGGGAGTTTTTGCTAGGGCTGTTGGGGAGGGTTTAAACTAATGTGGCAGGGGTCTGGGAACCAGAGGAGAAGACTAGTAGACAGTGAGGTGGAAACTAGAGACTGTAAGGATCATGAAGTTAGCATTACCAAGGGGAAGAGTAGGCAGAGAGCAGATGAACGCAAAGGAACTGGTGGTCTGAAGTGCATATACTTTAATGCAAGGAGTATAGTGGGTAAGGCAGACGAACTTAGGTCTTGGATTAGTGCCTGGGAGTATGACGTTATTGCGATCACAGAGACTTGGTTGATGGAAGGGGATGATTGGCAACTAAATGTCCCAGGATATAGATGCTTCAGACAGGACAGGGAGGGAAGTAAAAGGGGGGGAGGAGTTGCATTGCTGGTCAGGGATGATATCACGGCTGTGCTAAAGGAGGGCACTATGGAGGGCTTGAGCAGTGAGGCATTATGGGTAGAGCTGAGAAATAAGAAGGGTGCAGTTACATTGTTGGCGCTGTACTACAGGCCTCCCAACAGTGAGCGTGAGGTAGAAGAACAAATAGGTCGACAGATTATGGAAAGATGTAGAGGTAACAGGGTGGTGGTGATGGGAGATTTTAATTTTCCCAACATTGACTGGGATACACTTAGTGTCAGAGGTCTGGATGGGGCAGAATTTGTAAGGAGCATCCAGGAAAGTTTTCTAGAGCAGTATGTCAATAGTCCAACTAGGGAAGGGGCCATATTGGACCTAGTGTTGGGGAATGAGCCAGGCCAGGTGGTAGAAGTTGCAGTGGGGGATTTCTTTGGGAATAGTGACCACAATTCTGTAAGTTTTAGAATACTCGTAGACAAAGATGAGAGTGGTCCTAAGGGAAGAATACCAAAGTGGGCCAAGGCCAATTATATCAAAATTCGGCAGGAGCTGGGAAATGTGGATTAGGGACAGCTATTTGAAGGGAAGTCCACATTTGATATGTGGGATGCTTTCAAAGATAGGTTGAAGATAGTGCAGGATAGGCATGTCCCTTTGAAAACAAGGGATAGGAAAGGAAAGATTCGTGAACCGTGGATGACAGGAGAAATCGTGCGACTAGCCAAGTGGAAAAGGGAAGCGTACATAAGGTCCAGGCAGCTAAGAACAGAATGGTCCTTGGAGGAATATCGGGAGAGTAGGACCAATCTTAAACGAGGAATCAAGCTGGCTAAAAGGGGTCATGAAATAACTTTAGCGAACAGAATTAAGGAGAATCCCAAGGCCTTTTATTCATATATAAGAAGCAGGAGGGTAACTAGAGAAAGGGTTGGTCCACTAAAGGATAAGGAAGGAAGGTTTTGTGTCGAACCTGAGAAAATGGGTGAGACTCTCAATGATTACTTTGCATCAGTGTTCACTGAGGAGAGGGACATGATGAATGTTGAGATTAGAGATAGAAGTTTGTTTACTCTGGATCACGTTGACATGAGGAGGGAAGATGTGTTGGGTAGGCTAAAGGATATTAAGGTGGACAAATCCCCAGGACCGGATGGGATCTATCCCAGGATGCTGAGGGAGGCGAGAGAGGAAATAGCTGGGGCCCTGACAGATATCTTTGTAGCATCCTTAAACACAGGTGAAGTGCCGGAGGACTGGAGAGTTGCTAATGTTGTCCCCCTGTACAAGAAGGGTAGTAGGGATAGTCCAGGTAACTACAGACCAGTAAGCCTGACGTCAGTGGTGGGAAAGTTGCTGGAGAAGGTACTGAGGGATAGAATCTATTTATATCTGGAAAAGAATGGGCTTATCAGTGATAGGCAACATGGTTTTGTGCAGGGGAGATCATGCCTTACTAACTTAATAGAGTTCTTTGAGGAAGTGACCAAGTTGATAGATGAAGGAAGGGCTGTAGATGTCATCTACATGGACTTTAGTAAGGCATTTGATAAGGTTCCCCATCGTAAACTAATGGAGAAAGTGAAGTCACATGGTGTGCAGGGTGTTCTAGCTAGGTGGATAAAGAACTGGTTGAGCAACAGGAGACAGAGAGCAGTAGTTGAAGGGAGTTTCTCGAAATGGAGAAAGGTGACCAATGGTGTTCCACAGGGATCAGTGCTGGGGCCACTGTTGTTTGTGATATACATAAATGATCTGGAAGAAGGCATAAGTGGTCTGATCAGTAAGTTTGCAGATGACACGAAGATTGGGGGAGTAGCAGAAAGCATAGGGGATTGTCAAAGAATACAGGAGAATATAGATAGACTGGAGAGTTGGGCGGAGAAGTGGCAGATGGAGTTCAATCCGGGCAAGTGTGAGGTGATGCATTTTGGGAGGTCTAATTCTAGAGCGAACTATACTGTAAACGGAAGAGCCTTGGGAAAAGTTGATGAGCAGAGAGATCTGGGAGTTCAGGTCCATTGTACCCTGAAGGTGGCTGCACAGGTGGATAGAGTGGTCAAGAAGGCATATGGTATGCTTGCCTTCATCGGAAGGGGTATTGAGTATAAGAGCTGGCAGGTCATGTTAAAATTGTACAGGACTTTGGTTCGGCCGCATTTAGAATACTGTGTACAGTTCTGGTCGCCACATTACCAAAAGGATGTGGAAGCTTTGGAGAGGGTACAAAGAAGGTTTACGAGGATATTGCCTGGTATGGAAGGTGCTAGCTATGAAGAGAGGTTGAGTAGGTTAGGATTGTTTTCATTAGAAAAAAGGAGATTGAGGGGGGACCTGATTGAGGTCTTCACAATCATGAAGGGTATAGACAGGGTTGATAGAGATACGCTTTTTCCCAGGGTGAGGGATTCAATAACGAGGGGTCACGCGTTCAAGGTGAGAGGAGAAAAGTTGAAGGGGGATACACGCAGAAAGTACTTCACACAAAGGGTGGTAGGTGCCTGGAACGGGTTGCCAGCAGAGGTAGTAGAGGCAGGCACGGTAGATTCGTTTAAGGTGCGTCTGGACAGATGCATGAGTAGGTGGGGAGCAGAGGGATACAAATCCTTAGGAATTGGGCGATAGGTTTAGACAGTGGATTTGGGTCGGCACAGGCTTGGAGGGCCGAAGGGCCCGTTCCTGGGCTGTAAGTTTTCTTTGTTCTTTGTTCTTTGTTCTATATCTGTTCTTGTGTTGCTGTGTTAGTTCCCCTACTTCTGAGCCAAACCACCCGAGTTCAAATTCCACCTGCTCCAGTATTGCTTGATAACATCTCTGGCCAGTTTGATCAGACATGATCTCACTGCTAGCATCTTGCATCAGGCATTTGTCCTACTATGAGACCTAGCTCTGGTAACAACTAAACGTCTTTTCATCAGGACTTGCCAGGAGTGTGTATCTCTGTGTCTCTGTCCCCAGTTTGAGGAGAGAGATTGTGAGTAATGTTAGAACATAGAACATAGAACATTAAAGTGCAGTACAGGCCCTTCGGCCCTCGATGTTGCACCAACCTGTGAAACCAATCTGAAGCCCATCTAACCTACACTATTCCATTTTCATCCACATGTTTATCCAACGACCATTTAAATGCCTTTACAGTTGGCGAGTCTACTACAGTTGCAGGCAGGGCGTTCCACGCCCTTACTATGCTCTGAGTAAAGAATCTACCTCTGACATCTGTCCTATATCTATCACCCCTCAATTTAAAGCTGTGTCCCCTTGTGCTAGCCATCGCCATTGAAGGAAAAAGTCTCTCACTGTCCACATTATCTCATCCTCTGATCATCTTGTATGTCTCTATTAAGTCACCTCTTAACCTTCTTCTCTCTAACAAAAACAGCCTCAAGTCCCTCAGCCTTTCCTCATAAGACCTTTCCTCCATACCAGGCAACATCCTGGTAAATCTCCTCTGCACCCTTTCCAATTCTTCCACATCCTTCCTATAATGCGGCGACCAGAACTGTACGCAATACTCCAAGTGCAGCCGCACCAGAGTTTTGTTCAGCTGCAGCATGACCTCACGGCTCCGAAACTCAATCCCTGTACCAATAAAACCTAATACACTATATGCCTTCTTAACAAGCCTATCAACCTGGGTGGCAACTTTCAGGGATCTATGCACATGGACACCAAGATCTCTCTGCTCGTCCACACTACCAAGAATCTTACCATTAGCCCAGTACTCTGTATTCCTGTTACTCCTTCCAAAGTGAATCACCTCACACTTTTCCGCATTAAACTTCATTTGCCACCTCTCAGCCCAGTTCTGTAGCTTATCTATGTCCCTCTGTAACCCGCAACATTATCCACAACTCCACCGACTTTCGTGTCATCCGCAATTTTACTAACCCATCCTTCTATGCCCTCATCCAGGCCATTCATAAAAATGACAAACAGCAGTGGCCCCAAAACAGATCCTTGCGGTACACCACTAGTAAATGAACTCCAGGATGAACATTTCCCATCAACCACCATCCTCTGTCTTCTTACAGCTGGCCAATTTCTGATCCAAACCGCTAAATCACCCTCAATCCCATGCCTCCGAATTTTCTGCAATAGCCTACCATGGGGAACCTTATCAAAAGCTTTACTGAAATCCATGTACACCACATCAACCGCTTTATCCTCATCTACCTATTTAGTCACCTTCTGAAAGAACTCAGTAAGGTTTGTGAGGCATGACCTACCCTTGACCAAACTGTGTTGACTATCCCTAATCAAATTATTCCTTTCTAGATGATTATAAATCCTATCTCTTATAATCCTTTCCAACACTTTACCTACAACCGAAGTAAGGCTCACTGGTCTATAATTACCAGGGTTGTCTCTACTCCCCTTCTTGAACAAGGGGACAACATTTGCTATCCTCCAGTCTTCTGGCACTATTCCTGTAGACAACGACGACATAAAGATCAAAGCCAAAGGCTCTGCAATCTCATCCCTAGCGTCCCAGATAATCCTTGGATAGATCCCATCTGGCCCAGGGGACTTATCTATTTTCACACTTTCCAGAATTGCTAACACCTCCTCATTATGAACCTCAATCCCGTCTAGTCTAATAGCCTGTATCTCAGTATTCTCCTCAACAACATTGTCTTTTTCCTTTGTGAATACTGATGAAAAATATTCATTTAGCGCCTCTCCTATCTCTTCAGACTCCACGCACAACTTCCCACTACTGTCCTTGACCGGCCCTAATCTTACTCTAGTCATTCTTTTATTCCTGACATACCTATAGAAAGCTTTAGGGTTTTCCTTGATCCTACCTGCCAAAGACTTCTCATGTCCCCTCCTGGCTCTTAGCTCTCTCTTTCGGGCCTTCCTGGCTAACTTGTAACTCTCAAGCGCCCTAACTGAGCCTTCATGCCTCATCTTTACATAACCCCCTTTCTTCCTCTTGACAAGAGATTCAACTTCTTTAGTAAACCACGGTTCCCTCACTCAACCACTTCCTCCCTGCCTGACAGGTACATACTTATCAAGGACATGCAGTAGCTGTTCCTTGAACAAGCTCTACATTTCAATTGTGTCCAGCCCCTGTAGTTTCCTTCCCCATCCTATGCATCCTAAATCTTGCCTAATCACCTCATAATTGCCTTTCCCCCAGCTATAACTCTTGCCCTGCAGTATATACCTATCCCTTTCCATCGATAAAGTAAACGTAACCGAATTGTTGTCACTATCACCAAAGTGCTCACCTACCTCCAAATCTAACATCTGGCCTGGTTCATTACCCAGTACCAAATCCAATGTTGCCTCGCCTCTTGTTGGCCTATCTACATACTGTGTAAGGAAACCCTCCTGCACACATTGGACAAAAACTGACCCATCTAAAGTACTCGAACTATAGCGTTTCCAGTCAATATTTGGAAAGTTAAAGTCCCCCATAACAACTACCCTGTTACTTTCGCTCCTATCCAGCATCATATCTTTGCTATCCTTTCCCCTACATCTCTGGAACTTTTCGGAGGCCTATATAGGCCTATGTTTGAATATCAATTCATGTTTTGATCCTTTAAACCCCTGAACCAGCTATCCTCAAACCCCTGGAGCAGGGACTATCCCTAATGGGTGAATGGGAATGTGAGGGGCCATCCTTCGAGATGGGACCAAATGAAATGTCGAGTAAAGTCTCCTTTGTCACTTAATGCATTTCTTTGCCTCAAAGTAGTCTTTGTGTCTGACTCTTCCCTTTACCTCACACTCTCTTTGTCACTCTGTCTCCCTCTTTGTCTCTGTTTGTCTGTCTATTGCAAGGTATCTCCACGTCCCCTCCAGACTATCGCTATATCATGCTGCCCAAACTTTCTGTCTCCTTGTTTGAAAGAAGTGTCACCAGACCTGAAATGTTAACTTTGTTTACCCACCTGAGATGCTGCTGGCTGTGATCACTATCTCTGGAAATTTCTGAGTTTTTTTCTGATTTCCATCACCCACCATTCTCTGTCTCTGCCTTGGTCTTTTCCTGTGAGCCTCTCATTTTGACTATATCTCTCTCAATTATCTCTTCTTTCTTACTTTACTCCACTTTTCTCTCTTCTCTCATCCACGTAGAGGGACCTTGACACTCTTTCAGCTACCTCAGAGCCTGCACCCAGAGTAAACAGAAGTTCTGATGCAAATGTTGAGATCTGTCAGTGAAGGGTCTCTGAATGAGCCAGATTAAAAGCTCCAGTCAGGGAACTCATATTCTACGAAGTCGACCTGGCTGACTTCATTACAATCAGTTATCTCTCTATCTATCTCTCTTGCAACCAAAACCCACCAGTGTTTTCACTGCACCTTTCTTACAGAAACTTATTACTTGTTGACTATTTCTTACTTGTGGGATATTGGTGGCACTGGCTGGCCAGCATTCACGACCTGTCCCAAGTTGTACTTGAGAAGGTGGTGGTAAACTGGCTTCTTGAACCACTGCAATTCTTATTTTGTAGGTTGACCCACAATGCACTTAGCAAGGAAATTCAATGATTTTGACACAGCAAGAGTGAAGAAACCACGAAATAGTTCCAAGCCAGAATGATGAATGGTTTGGAGGACTACTTGTAGGTGTTGGTGTTCCCATGTGTCTGCTGGCCTTGTCTTTCTGCAAGAAAATGGTTGCAGATTTGGAAAAATCTGCCTAATGATCTTTGGTGAATTCCTTAAGTGCATCTTTTAAATAGTACACATTGCTGCTCCTGAGCAACAGTGGTGGAGGGAGTAGATATATGTGGATTCAGTGCCAGTCTAACGGGTTACTTCTGCCTGGATGGTGTCAAGCTTCTTTAATGTTGCCAAACTGTAGCCATCCAGGCAAATGGGAATTATTGTATCACAATCCTGACTTGTAGATGATGGACAGGCTTTGGGGAGTCAGGAGGTGAGTTACCCGCTGCAGCATTCCTAGTTTCTGACCTGGTCTTGTAGCAACTATGCTTAAGTGGTAAGTCTAGTTGAGCTTCTGGTCGATTATAATCACTGCAATGTTGACAATTGGGGATTCAATGATGGTAGAACCATTGCACATCAAGTGATGGTGGTTACAGTGTCTCCTATTGGTCATGAACATAGCCTGGCATTTCTGTGGTGCAAATGTTGCTAACACTTGTTATCCAAGCCTATATATTGTCCAGAACATTTAGCATTTGAACATAGACCGCTTCACTATCTGAGGAGTCATCAATGGTGCTGAACATTGTGCAATCATTAATGAAAACCCCCATTTCTGGCATAATAATGGAGGGAAGGTCATTGATGAAGCAACTGAAAATGGTTGGGCCTAGGGCACTATCCCAAGGAACTTTATCACAGAATCCCTAAGTGTAGAAATAGGCCTTTCAACCCAACAAGTCTACACTGATCGTCAGAGCATCCCACCCAGACCCATCCACCCCTCAACATGATTTGCAATTTAGTACAATTGATCTACCTAGCCTGCACATCTTTGGACTGTGGGAAGAAACCAGAACACCCAGACAAAACCCACGCAGACACAGCGAGAATGTGCAAACTCCACACAGATAGTTGCCTGAGGGTGGAATTGAACATGGGTCCCTAGCACTGTGAGGCAGCAGTGCTAACCACTCAGCCACTGTGCCACTCCAGAGGTGTCCTGGCATTGAGATGACTGACCTCCAACAGCCACAACTATCTTCCTCCTCGCAGTGGTAGGCCCAGAGCATGGACTCTTGGCGATTTCAGATAGAAGCACAGCCAGGACCTGCTGGTAAATTGACATTGCTGTTGCTGTCCCCAGAGCAGGATGCCTTGGAGAATGGAAAACCTTCCAGAGACCTGGCAGAAGACCTGGATCTTGAGACCCAATTTGAAGTAAGATGACTTGTTATTTGAGCAATTTATTTTTATTATTTCTGTAGTTCAAAATGCAGACTGACTGTAGTGACAAAACACTTTTCATTGTATCTTGACTATAAAATCATTCATTCATTCATTCATTCATTCATTCATTCATTCATTCATTCATTCATTCATTCATTCATTCATTCATTCATTCATTCATTCATTCATTCATTCATTCGTTCATTAATTCAGGTATTATTCTAACCAGCGAAGAATTTGTCCCTAATACCCGTTGATTCCAGTTTTACGAGCGATTCTTGTTGCCACACTCAGTCGAATGCAGTCTTGATGTCAAGGCCTGTCACTTCACCATGGAATTCAGCTCTTTTGTCATGAGGTTTTGATTTGCTTGCTGAGTGGCTGGTTATACTTCAGACGTTTCATCACCATGCTAGATAACACCATCAGTGCTACTTCTGATGAAGCGATGTTATTCTACTCTGCTTCGTATTTATACAATCCAGTCTGTTGAAGTGTTTTGTGACATTTCCGGTTGTTTTCTGCAAGAGTTTGAGCATGGCGTCTAACTCCACATGTTTATTAAGTGAATTATGGGTGGAGAACCAGGTCTGTAGGAATTCCTGTGCATGTCTATGGTTGGCTTGGGTAGGGTGGTCACATCGTCTCAGTTAAATTGATGGCCTTTATTTTCCGAGTTTACTGAAATGCAAGAAAGTTTGTCTTGTCTTTTTGCTGATAACTGGTGTTCATGTATCCTGATGGCTTTTTTCCTTCCTATCTGGCTGATGTAGTGTAAAGGATATCACACAAACCCTCAGCTACACAACGACAAACACTTTCAAGGACCAAAGACCCCATACCAACAACATGCAGGACCAACATAGTGTACAAATTACCGTCCAAGGACTGCCCCAAAAACAGTACTTCAGCAAACAGAGATAAGGGTGGTGTTTGGAGGCTGGAGAAGTTTACAGAGATATTGAGGAGTGTAGGGCTGGAGGACCATACGGAGACATGGAGCAGTGTAGATGCTGGAGAAGGTAACAGATATTGGAAAGTGTGGTTTCTGATCATAATTTCAAGCTCCCTGACTGAGGAGTCTGCTCCAGCCATTGGTGATCATAAACAAGTGGACAGTAGTGACAAATGTTTCGTAGGTATTTTCAAAAGTGGGCTCCAATATGCATGACATCCTATCATTGCCCATCACTGTGCACCTGACTATCTATCTATGGAAATGCTTTGTCAATTTTTGAATATCAATTTATTCTAACTTCAGAAAAGCAATGGCTTTTGCAAGTCCCTATCTGAAAGTGGTGAGGTCCCTTGAACTGGACACATCAAAGAGTGACCTCCTAGAACAAGTGTGGCCCTCACCCTGTACATCACAGAGAGTGCTCAGACATCACAATATATTTGTAAACTGGCTTTGTTGGAGGTACAAGGCTATGCAAGCAGACACAGGGACAGCAAGGTTACTACACTGGCCATGTCTCTGGCTGATCTGTCTAGGAATGGACTTAATCAGATCCTCCAGAACCCAAGCATAAACTTCTTGAACCTACTGGGATCACAGATGAATCCCCTGGGACCCCAGTCTTAACCACTCAAACCTCTGAGATCCCATTCTAATCCTCTTGAAAAGTCTGAGACTACATGAAAATCCTCTCAAACAATTTGGGACCACAGAGCAGTTCCACTGAATCTTCTGGATACCAATCCTCTCGAATCCACTGGGACACCAGGTTAATCATTGTGAATCCTCTGAAATCCTGTGTGGCTGCAGCTAATTCACTCAAATACTCTGGCACTGCAGATGATTCTGCTCAACTCCCCTGGGACCTCAGGCTAATATGGGAGATTATTCTGGGAACACAGTCTAATCTATTCAAATCCTTTGGGATCCCAGCCTAATCCTCTCAAATCCTCTGCGACCACAGGTGACTTGTTACATATACTCTGTGAACCCAAGTTAACCATTTCGACTCCTCTGAGACCCTGGCTTATCACTTCCAAACCTCTGTGACCCCAGCTTAGTTGTCTCAAATCGTTGTGTCACTGGCCTAATCTTCTCGAATTTTTTGGGATTTCAGACTAACCATCTTGAATCCTCCAGGACCTGTGCCTACTCCTCTTGAATCCTCTGAGATGCCAGCCTAATTCTCTCAACTCTCTGTGGCCACAGGCATATCTTCACAAATCATTTGCGAACCCAGGCTAATCCTGTCGATTTCTCTGGGACACCAGGCTTAGCCTCTCGTATCCTGTGGGACGCAATGCTAATCATCTTGAATCATCTGAGGCCCCATTCAAAAAAAATCAAAACAGCTTCAGGTTCCAAAGAGAACACAACATTGTGAAAGATGATCAGGCAGAAGATGTTGTTATCGACCAGACCAAACCCCCTCCAAACATATCAAGTATGTTGTCTAGACCCTAACTTATATCTTATTTATTTCGAAATAAAAGGCGCTGTGTTCCAGACGTGATTCAACTTGTCACATTACACTGAAGGTAAAACTAAAGCCTTGGGTCTGTATGATCCTGACTCCACCCACACATGTTTCGTTTATCTGTTTTTTTTAGTACCAAAACTATGTATATTACTTTCTGTGGTGCAGTCACCTTGGTACCAGATTTACAAAATCCCTCTTCAAGAGAAACAGGGCAGAACAAATCCCTTAGAAAGGCACATATCGTCACACCTTCCCCCCTTAAAAAGACATCAATGTACAAAGGTGGCTTGATGTTCAAAGACTTTAGTTTCACATTAATAGTATGCTACATTATATACATATACAGTAAATTAACTGTAATTTACGCAATCATTCAATGCTGCAGTCCATTTCTTCTGCCAGTGAATGTCTCTGTCTTCCTTCATAATTTTTCCGCCGCATGTCTAATTTTCAAGTCGAAGGGCGGGAACAACAAACTCCATCTAAACAGTTTGGTATTTTATCATTTTTTTAAAAGCATTAAGGAGTTACAATCCATACATACAATTTTCTCAGATACATTACAGGCAACATACTTGTGGAAATGTTGCAAGCTCACAACAAACTCAAGGTCTCCCTATCAATGGTAGAATATTTCTTTTGACGAATAAACAACTTTTGGGAGAAATACATAATAGGTCTTTCTATCATCTTGTCTTTTTGCTAGGATATGTTATCAACTCATCCACATTACTCACATCGATAGCCACCTTGAATGGCTTTGCTAGTTCGATGTTGCTAAGATCTGAGGATAGCTTTCAGGCTGTCAAATATCTTCTGACACTTCTCCATCCAGTGAAACTTTATTCACTTCTTAAGCAAGTCGGTCAGTGAAGCAACCACATTACCAAAGTTCGGTATAAATTTTTGATTTTAAAAAAAATCACTTCCAGGAAATGTAGTACTTGACAGTAGAGAATATGCCCCAATACCAGCGCATATTCCTCAAAGCAGAGAGCAATGGAACTGAAATTCTCCTTACTCCATCCCTTAGTGTCCCATCCATTGCTCAGTGCCAACTCTGTAACTTTTAATTTGTTGTCTTTATTCAATGGTCAATCTCAAACCTGCCATTGATCCATCTTGACAAATGTTTGATGACTTGAGTTGCGGTTAAATAAACTTACTTCCTTTCCATTTATTTCTTTTCCTTCCCCGTGACTGATTATTGCTACCATCACTTCCTTGACTTACTTTGACACCGGGTGTGATTGCTCATTTTGACATTTGCTGCCACACCCTGTCCCTGATCTTAGCCCTGAGACCAGACCTTCACAGCCAGTCCTCATGTCCCTGCATGGCCTTCTGCACAAACTCTGCTCCAACTAAAACTTAGTTTGATATTGCTAAGGACTAACTGCACTGAAACTGGCTGGCACTCTGTCCATGCAGTCAGCCCTGCCAACATTGTCTGATGTTTGGTGATGTTTGGGATGAGGGGTGGTCATGTGCCCTGTGTCCAGTCACGTTTTGATTAATTAATTGATTGATTGTCATGCGTACCGAAATACAGTAAAAAGCTTTGTTTCTGAGAGGTACAAGCAGATCACAGCAAGCAAAGGATGTACAGATCAAAAATACTTAGAGGCAAGCAGGTTACATTGCAAGTGACATTATTTGAGACTAGAGACCATTTAACAGTCTGATAACAGCTGGAAAGAAATCGTTTCTGAATCTGCTCATGCATGTGTTCAGGCTTTTGTATCTCCTGCCTGATGGAAGAGGTTGTAGGAGTTCATTACCAGGGTGCGATAGGTCTTTGATGATGTTGGCTGCCTTTCTGCAGCAGCGAGCCATGTAAGTAGAGTCCATGGGTGGAAGGTTGGCTTCCGTGTTGGCCTGGGCTGTGTACACCAGTTTCTATAGTTTCTTACGGTTCTGGGCAGAGCAATTGTCATAACAGGTTGTGATGCATCCAGACAGTATGTTTTCAATAGGACATCAGTAGACATTGGTGAGGGACCTTATGGATATGCCAAATTTCCTGAGCTGCCTGAGGAAGAAGAGGTGTTGTGTGCCCTCTTGACTGTTGTATTTACATGTGAAGTCCAGGTCGTCGGTTATCATCACTTCGAGAAACTTGATGCTCTTCACTCTCTCAACCTCAGTTCAGTTGATGTAGATAGGGGCATGTTCCCTTCCTTTCCTTCTGAAGTCAATGATCAGTTCTATAGTTTTTGCCGACGTTGAGAGACAGATTGTTTTCATTGCACCACGTCACCAAGCGCTCTATCTCCCTTCTGCAGTTTGAATCGTCATTGTTAGATATCAGTCCCACTACAGTGGTGTCATCAGCAAACTTGCAGATGGCATTCGTTCAGAATTTGGCAACACAGTCGTTTGTGCATATGGAATACAGTGGGCTGAGGATACACCCTTGGGGGGGCTCCAGTGTTGAGTGCTATTGTGGAGGAGGTGCAGCTACATATCCTCATTGATTGCTGTCGATGGGTCAAAAAGCTGAGAATCCGGTTGCAGAGGGCTGAGCCAATACCAAGGTCATGCAGTTTTGAATCGGAATGGAGGGGAAACTGATGTGGAGGGCGTTGCTGTAGTCAATGAGCAGGAGTCTGACATAGATGTCTTTGTTTTGCCACACTGCATGTGTTTTTGTGGGTACGGGAATGATGGTGGTCTTCTTGAAGCAGGTGGGGACTTTTGTTTGTAGGCGGGAGAGGTTGAAGATGTCAGTGAATACCTCCGCCAGTTGGTCCACACAGGATATGAGTGCTGGGCCAGGTACACCGTCCAGGCCTGTTGCCTTTCTTGGGTTGACACCCAAGAAGACCGATCTGACTTCTGAAGTGGTGACAAAGGGAACAGGTGTGCCTGGGGCTGTTGGGGGCAGGCATCGCCACTCTGGTGGTATTCTGCTCAAACTGGGCATAGAAAGAATTGAGATAACAAGCATGGGGCTGGATGAACACAGCATGTCAAGCAGCATCATAGGAGCAGGAGAACTTGACGTTTTGGGCCTAGACCCTTCATCAGAAATGGGGGAGGGGAAGAGGGTTCTGAAATAAATAGAGAGAGAGGGGGAGGCGGATAGAGGAGAGGATAGGTGGAGAGGAAGCAGACAAGTCGAAGAGGCGGGGATGGAGCCAGTAAAGGTGAGTGTAGGTAGGGGGGTAGGGAGGAGGTAGGTCAGTCCAGAGAGGACGGACAGGTCAAGGGGGTGGGATGATGTTAGTAGATAGGAGATGGGCGTGTGGCTTGAGGTGAGAGGAAGAACAGGTTAAGGAGGTGGAGATGAGCTAGGCTGGTTTTGGGATGCGGTTGGGGGAGG
>JAHRHZ010000127.1:608620-644665 GCA_024137785.1 Ginglymostoma cirratum | reverse complement strand
CCTCCCCCAACCGCATCCCAAAACCAGCCTAGCTCATCTCCACCTCCCTAACCTGTTTTTCCTCACCTCAAGCCACACCCCCATCTCCTATCTACTAACATCATCCCGCCCCCTTGACCTGTCCGTCCTCCCTGGACTGACCTATCTCCTCCCTACCCCACTACCTACACTCACCTTTACTGGCTCCATCCCCGCCTCTTCGACTTGTCTGCCTCCTCTCCACCTATCCTCTCCACCTATCCTCTCCTCTATCCATCCTCTATCCGCCTCCCCCTCTCTCCCTATTTACTTCAGAACCCGCTTCCCCTCCCCCATTTCTGATGAAGGGTCTAGGCCCGAAACGTCAAGTTTTCCTGCTCCTATGATGCTGCTTGATCTGCTGTGTTCATCCAGCCCCATGCTTGTTATCTCGGATTCTCCAGCATCTGCAGTACCTTTTATCTCTGATAGAAAGAATTGAGCGTGTCAGGGAGGCATGTGTCTTTGTCTGCTATCTTAAACTGTTTTATTTTGTAGCTAGTAATATCGTTTAGGCCTTGCCATAGACAGTTTGGTATGTCTGGACCTCTAACTTGGTCCGGTACTGCCTCTTGACCTCCCTAATGGCTTTGCGGAAGTCATATTGGTCCGGATCACCTGACTTGAATGCTGCACATCTGGTCTTCAGTAGGGGGTGGATTTCCTGTTTCATCCAACGTTTACAGTTGGGGAACACTCAGATTGATTTCTTCGGTACACAGTCCTCCACACATTTGCTAATGAAGTCCATGACAGTGGTGGCATACTCCTCTAGGTTTTCCGCTGAACACTTGAACATAGTCCAGTCCACCAAGTACAAGCAGTCCCAGAGATGGTCTTCTGCTGCCTCGGAGCAGCACTGTACTTCTTTCCGTGAAGAATTCTGCTATTTCAGCTTTTGCTTGTAAACTTGGAGGAGGAACACCATTTTCTGAAGAAGGGTCTAGGCCCGAAATGTCAGCCTTCCTGCTCCTCTGATGCTACTTGGCCTGCTGTGTTCATCCAGCTCTGCACCTTGTTATCTCAGATTCTCCAGCATCTGCACTTCCTACTATCTCTGGAGGAACACTGCGCTGTGATCTGATTTTCTGAAGTGTGGGTGGGATATTGAGTGGTAGGCATCTTTGATGATTGTGTAGCAACGGTCCAGAATGTTCGTTCCTCTGGTGGGGCAAGGGATGTATTGTTGGTATTTCGGCTTCACCTGCTTGAGGTTGGCTTGTTTGAATTTGCTGGCCACAATGAATAGGGGCTCAGTCAATTTTGTCTCTAGTGTGTTTGTGTTGGTGTAAGTCACGTCTAGGGCATTCTTCACGTCACTGTGGCGTGGTATGTAGACTGCTTCCAGGATGCTGGAGGTGAACTCTTATAGTGGGTAGTAGGTATGGCATGTTACTGGAAGGTATTCCAGGTGCGGGAAGCAGTGGCTTTCCAGGGTTGCTACTTCAAGCTCCAGGAAATGTTGATCAGGAAGTAAACCCCACCACCCTTCACCTTGCCTGAGGACACCGTGCTGTCCATGTGGTGTACGGTGAACCTATCAGGCTATTGGGCACAGTCAGGATTGGCAGGGGTGAGCCAAGTCTTTGTGAAGCAGACCACACAACAGTGATTTGCTGTCCTCGGGTGGGTAAGTCTAGATCTAAGTTCACCTGTTTTGTTTTCAATACTTTGGACATTTGCTAGGAGTATGCTGTGGAGGTGAGTCATGAAACCGCGTAGATTCAACTTCACCTTCAGACCAGCATGTTTTCCCTATTTCCTTGTAATTTTCCTGCATCCTGATAGTCCAGGTGGTAGGTGGTGTGAGTTGGCTGCTCCAGCAGGTGTATTGGGTCCTGTCGGGCTGGGCATTCTGCGGAACAGGGTGCTGCAAGGTCGGAGTTTGGGTCTGGGTTGTTCTGGTCTCTTTGGGGATGGGTTACGGCGGTGGAGTTTCTGATGCTGGGCAGTCCCAAATGCTGGTAGAGTGCGTCTTCTTTTCCTGCAGTTAAGTGAGTCGTGCCTGGTTGGGACAGGCCTACACAAGGTCTAGTGGACCCGGGATCGGGGTTCAGGCCTAGACCGGTTGGCCTTCCTCAGGTCGCATTGCTGCCAGTCTTGGGTTGGTCAGAATTCCAGTGGGTGAAGTGGCTGTCAGAGCCGATTCCGTTCAGGGTCGTGGTTGGGTCACTGTGGATTCAGGAGTTAGGTCGTTGGCCTTGTGGGTCTTGCGGGAAGCTGGTAGGTCTGTCCTGGGTCTGGCAGTCCAACTTCGCCAATACTCAAGCCTGGATGACTGCAGGATCCTCCAATCCGTACTTAGATTTAAAAGAACGTTATTAGTAATTTTTACAGATTTAGAATTTAGGTTTAAAAGTGTAGAACATTTAAAAGAAATGTTAGAGTTAGTTCTGCTGTAAGAGCTTGCAAGGAGTCTTTCTGTTTCGGCGTCATCTTGCATCTTGGCTTGAGTTTTACTCTCTACCATATGATCTCCTCCTAGTAACTCATGTGTTACCCTCGAAACGTCCTTTCTTTCACCCATTTCTAATACAACCTCACAAGCTACTGGCCATTTTCCAATTGCCTGAATACATGCTGGTCTCCATTGCCTCATCAAGACTTCAGTTTTGATATCCTTGCATTCTAGGATACACTCAGATTCCTCTTATATATACACATTTGATAGAGCTGCTTTATCTTTTCATCTTCTGTCGTAATTCAGATAACTTCTCGCAACTAAGGAAATATTCACTTTGTCCTGCACCTGTCCTTATAATATTTTTCTCAACCTTTTGACCAAACATTGTCTCTGATAATTGAAATTCAACTTCCTTATCTTTGCTCCTTGATTTCTCCTCCTATTTCAACCTATGGCTTTGTGACCTTGCGATCTAGAATGAAAATTGACAGGATGGCCACCTGGGGCTTTTTAGCTGACACATGATGGCTGAAAGCTACATATAGGCAGATATTTACACCCAGACCTGTGGTATTCATACAGAGTTACTGGATGAGGTAATGAAAGGTCCTGTGGGAGTCATTAAAGGATCTTGGTGAGAAGAAACATTGGGGAATTTATTTCTGTAAACATTCCTTAAACAGACAATTATAGATATATACACATTTTAATAAAGGGCATTGTTAAAAGGCTTAGTGAGCCACTGTCCCAAGTTTGTTATTTAGTAAAAGTTGGAAGGAAAGGTATGATTCCACAGTAATCTAGACTTTTGGAAAGTTGTCAAGACATTTTAAACATACCAATATGAGTATTGTGAAATACAACCCACAAGCATCCATGCAGAGATTTAGTGGAATTTTATTGAGCAGCCAATTGTAGACAAGTAAAATAGCCTCCCTTGTAGTGGGTAGGATGGAGCACCAAATGATGTAATCCATTTTTGCTCTAAGAGAGCAAAAGAGGTTGTAAAACATGGAGAAATAAACCATTTCAGCTTAAGTGCAGATTGTTACATCCAAAGACCAAAGGAAGAGTGACAGAGACAGATTAAAAAATACACAGTAAACATGTGGCTATATTCCTCATTATTTGTGGAATTTAAACAAGCCTCGATTAATGACTTGGGAAAGTTGTAAAGTGATAGAATTTCACCCATTTCGAGGAATTCGGGTAGATACTTTATATTCAAAAAGAAAATTAGTAATGCAAAGTGGTTAGAATAGAAACAGTAAAAGATTCAAGAACTAATTTCTGGTTTAAAACTCATTTACAATATAAGAATACCGAGGGTTGTGATTGCAACTGCAAGTTTTTGCAACTGTTTGTTTGAGGTCGGAGAGGATTTGCTCCCAATTTAACAGCTGTGTCACTGAATTGTAGTAACTTTATAGTGGAGGTGATTTTAAAGACTTTATAACAACTGGTAGAAATTAACATCCTCCATAACCTGCCGTATGAAGTTGCCTTATATGAAGTTATTGGTGATAAACAAGTATTTATGTTATTGGCAAATAATGCAGCCCAGCTGTCAAATGCCTGGGAAGGAATATAACTGTCAGATGCATTGTAAGATCCCAAAGAGAGATGATAGAGACATCTGGTAAACATCA
Source organism: Ginglymostoma cirratum (assembly GCA_024137785.1). NCBI lineage: Eukaryota > Metazoa > Chordata > Chondrichthyes > Orectolobiformes > Ginglymostomatidae > Ginglymostoma > Ginglymostoma cirratum. Next base: position 640,594 of record JAHRHZ010000127.1, on the reverse strand, counting down.
TGAGATTATGGGAGGATGTAGGCTGTCCATACAGTTGTACATCATTGATTGTTTGTTAACTGAATTGGATGTATGGATGAAGGGAATGTGTCTCGCAATGACATCAACATAGCATGCAATTATTGTAACTCGAAGGGTATGAAAATGTTGTATTCACCGGGGAAAGTTAGAGTCTCGTCGACCTCTCCTTCAATCTGAGCCATGTTGACAGGGCAGCTGGACCCCACGTGAAAACCAGATTCACAACAGTCTCAGGCCTCTCCTGTATGTATGGTAAAAGATCTCTGAATGAAGATCGCCTGTTCTGCTGAAAACAGAACTCAAGACTTTTCTATGATATTTCTCCCTACAACACCTTCTTACCACATAGTCAGGGCAAATCCCAGGAAATACTTCCTGTAACATCTCCGTTTATGATTTTCCACTGCCTTTTCAACCATAATAGACATCACTCCCACCTGTGATCTAGCTGTATCATGACTGAGAATAAACTGCATTTCTGGAAGACAGAAGTTTCTCTATTACTCCTACTCATCACTTTATTATTTTTGATCACTCTCCAACCTCACCTGATGTTATCTTCTCACCATGAATTCCACATGTTACCACCTTTTCTGCCTATACTCCTTCTGAATTACATATCTCTTCATCTTTCGCCATCAAAGATTGACTCGGTACAGTTGCCCCGAAAGTCTTTATTTCTTTACACTCTCTTCCTGGTACTCATCAGTAAATCTTACGCAAATACATTCTTTAAAGAGACCTGGCACTTTTTGATCAACCAACCGCTGACCAGGCTGTATGTTCTTTTCCAGCCCTTTAGATTCAACTGTGATGTATTTTATCACTTGAACAAATCCCATTGGCTTATCCTGTTTTATGACTCCATGCTTTTATTTAAACCACTGACACTGGCATTTCATGTGTGCTTCTTTATTACAGTGAAAACATGTGCGGTTTTGTTTTTCACTTCTCTTCTCTCCTAATGGGTTTTTACCCTCTGGCTCACTATCTTTACTATCTTTGATGAGATATCCCTTGCCCTTACCACCTGAGGAGTTATTTTTTGCCACAACATATATCTCTCACAGATTGAAATTGATGTCAGAAGCCAAGCTTTAATTTATGAACCAACTCATAGTCATCTGCCATTTCTGCTGCTAATCTTGCAGTTTTAACACTGTGCTCTTCCATATGAGTTCTCGCAACTTTGCAAGTGAATTTTTGAACTCCTCCAAAATAACAATCCCTGTAAGAGAGTGATAGGTTCCATCTATTTTCAAGGCTCTCATCAAAGTTACTTTGTTTGATCCTTTCGAACTACATGCATGTTTGACTAAGCTCCCTCTTTAGATTCCTAAAATGCTGTCTCTCGACATCTGGCACTTTATCGTTTGCACCTGAGATGGCTTTTGTCACCTCATCATACGCCCCAGATGCCTTCTCTCAAAGTGACACAAACACCTCACTAGCTATACCTAGCAACTTCATTTGAATCAATATTATACATCCACAATGAAATCAAAAAGACTTGTATGTCCTTCTCGTCGAACCTCAGCCATGCTTGTACATATTTAAACAGATCCCCATGAGATATTTGACAACAGTAGATTTTCTCATCATTGTCCTCATCAGCCCTCCCACCTTTTACCTTTAACTCCACGATTTTAAGTCATCTTCCACATCACATTGCCAACATCTGGAGATCAAAGTTTATCTCTTTCTCTGTTCCCCCGCAACCCCTTTCCTTGCAAGGGCCATTCTTTCCTTTTCTATCTATTCTGCTGTTAGGAAGAATTCAAACTGTTTCATTCCCTTTTTAATTGCCATTGGTCCTAAATAAAGCTGCTTCATTTGCGATTAAATTTAAGCCATTTCCATCTATTCTGATTGAATTGCTGGCAATTGTAAATGCTGAGTTATCACTTTAATTATCTCCCTTTCCCCACAGGCACAGACACTGCTAACATTGGTTTTTCTGACAATTCCAGAAACTTTTCTTTGCTTACCTTCTGGAAAATTGCCCCAAGTGAATTCTTCCACACCCAGGGAACTCTTAGCTTCTGCAAGAAGCAGTGGTACACAAAGAATTCCCTATTTCAACACACTGCAGGCAGCACAGTGGCACAGTGATTAGCACTGCTGCCTCACAGCACCAGGGACCCAGATTCAATTCCAGCCTTGGGAGACTTTCTGTATGGAGTTTGCATGTTTCCCCATGTCTGTGTGGGTTTCCTCCTACAGTCCAAAGATGTGCAGGTTAGGTGGATTGGCCATGCTAAATTGCCTGTAGTGTTCAGGGATGTGTATATTAGGGTGATGGGTCTGGGTGGGATGCTGTGAGGTTTGGTGTGGACTTGTTTGGCCAAAGGGCCAGTTTCCACACTGTAGGGATTCTATGAGACCAAATGTAACATTTGGAAATAGAACACCAAAAGTCATCACATGTCTTTGAGTCCAGTAATTCTAAACCCAACATGGAATAAGAGATGTTGATCTCTGCCAGGACCTCAATTTGTTATGGCTCAGACAAGAGCCCAACACCCTCTCCAAAGTATATTAAGGAGATAGCCTAAATTCTAATGTTTATATTTTTTTAAAAGACAAGTGTAAGGCACTGTCTTCCAGATGTGATTGAATTGGTCTACCACTAGTCTTTAATCATAACACACTTTAATTTTACGACACAGTTAAGATACAGCAAAAAGAAGAATTTGCATAACTTAAGTCGATTGAAATACTTCAGAAGATACATTATTATTTAATCATTAATCATCAACTGTTGTAATATTGGCAGCATTCCATAAACATCCTCTTTTGTAAAAATAAAACCTATTCAGAAAAGCAGGTATTATTCTCACGTGCTGTCTTTCTCCAGTCCATCAGAAAGAAACACCGAAAGTAAGAGTCAGCCCCTTTTTATTTCTAGAGGAATTTTTCCTAAGTCTTCACTTCAGCAACAGAGAGAGAGAGAGCTTTAGCTGTTAGCTGAATCAGCCAGCTAACTATAAGTCCAAACTGAAAGCAAAAACCCAGTCCTCAGGTTCTGTATGAACCTGACCCTGCCCACTCATGCTTACTTTGTCTATTTCTATATAAATATCACAGAGGGTGAAAGCAAATATGTTTGCCAACTTCTCTTTGAACCAAGCGTTCTGCCACCATTTTCCAACACCTCTCTGCAAGAGGAAGAGGACAGAGCACATCTCTGTTAAAGGTACAGTATTGTCACAAACTCATTGTGTGTCTGATGGTCAAAAATAAAAACATCTAGTTATTCTAATACCACTTTCCAGCAACTGGCCCTTAGCCTTGTATGCCTTCACATCGCAAGAACACATCTAAATACTTCCTGAATGATGTCAGCATTTGTAACTTGACCACCTTTACAGGCAGTGAATGTCAGATTCCCAACGCCTCTGGATAAAAAGAGCTTTCCTCACCTTTCCTCCGAATCTTCTGTCCCATTCCTTAATTTATGCTCCTGGTCATTTTTCCTTCAATAGCGGGGAACAGTTTGCTTCTGTCTACACTCTATATGCCCTTCATAATTTCAATCATATCCTCTGCATGAACAGAAATAAAAGAAACAATCTGTCCAATCTCTCTTCAGCACTGAAAGTGTTTAACCCAGGCAACAATGTGACAAATCTCAATTGTACCAAGTCCAATGCTATGACATCCATCCTATAACGTGGATTCCAGTACTGCACATGATGGTGTGACAATGCTATCACGTTAATAGATTTTTTGTCCCCTTTTTTTGAACAGAGATTGTAATGCAGCAGCTTGGGAAGTCTACCAGCATCATTGAAGTAAACAACTTGCGAGGCTTTTAGTTTTTTTAACAGCCTGAATGGATATGGCCAGCTCTCACCCAACAGGCTTTCTCTTTTTTTTTTAGCTGTAGCAGCAGATGCTGTTTAGGGTCGCAGAAGACTTGGAGCTTCAGTTAATGATTCCTAGCTGCTATTTTCTCTGAAATTTCTTTTAATGTTTTTTCCCTCCTGGATGGGAGAACTGTACATAAGAATTCGTGCTCGCACTTGCCTTGTTGTCTAGGGTTGTGTTTATGGGCTACTACTATAGTGGAACAGATAATTAATAATAGCTACTGTATCTATTATTCAGTTAAGATTTTCAATTGTTCATTTCTCCTAAATTCCTCTTTCTTTCATTTATATTTTAAGTATAATGTTTAAATGAATTATGTTTTGCTTAACATTGAGTTGTTTGACCAGTTGCAACACTTCTGGAACATACAGTTCACATCTACCTTTAAAATAAGAAAGAGTTAGGGTCTGGGCTACCTTCTTAAAATATTTTGAGGGGGTCTGGTCTGGTCCATAATAATGCACGAGCAGAAAAGTACAGTAAAAATAGTGGGAGCTTGGGAGAACGCTACTCTGACAATCACTCTGGAAATTCATCTGCACAGAGACTGGAAATAGCAGATGGACTCAGTTAAACAAGATGGTGAATTCATAGAATGTTTTTGGGATTGTTTCTTAGAGACGCATATTTGGAATCAACAGAAAGCAGGCTCCACTGGATCTGATATGGCGTAGCAAAATAGAATGAATTGATGACCTCATGGTGAGGGCACATCTATGAAGCTTTAACCAAAATATCATTGAACTTTACATTCGATTTCAGAGAGTAACATGCCACAGAGGACTGGAACCTCAACACTTTATTATGGATGTCTAAGTGACATCGATGAAGATTGTTGCTAAATTTGCTGATGTCACAGAAATAGTCGGAAAGTATGTAGTGGAAAGTGCATAAGGTGGATACAACATGATAAAGATTTACTTTTTTATCATTCACAGAATGGAGGCATCATAGATTTGACGAACATTTATTGCCACCCTCACTGCTCATAGGATAGTGAGGAATCAACGGCATTGCTACAGGACTGGAGTCACATGTAGCACAGATTCCATTCCCTGAAGGATATAAGTAAAACAGACGACATTTTCCAAAAATCAGTTACTTATTATGAGTAAATTATTGCCTCCAACTTTATTCTTGCATTCAACCTTCAGCTTCTTTCATCGCAAGATTTAAAGACAGAACCCTCAAAACATTATCCGGGGTTGTTCCATTAACATTCCAGCAATAAAATTACTAAGTTTATCACCTCAACTATATATACAAATCTCAGAGGCCTGAAGGTCGGTGAAATGGCATGCTTTGTGACAAAATGTGAAAATATAATTGTCAATTTTTGTATTGACCATTTCTTAAATAAACGTGGAATCAATGTCTTCAATTCTCTTTAAGAATATTCATGAGAAAGATATGGATGGTAATCGGGTGAAAAAGTGGAGTCATCACATCAGTCGTGATCTTGTGGATGAGGCAGGTCTTGCTCGAACATGGAGCTGTATTCTAAATCAAAATTTCAATCTTACTGTCTGTGTTTCAATGGTTTAAGGCACATCAGCATGCTAGAGATACGCTTCAGAGTGAAAGGGAAGAGACGTCCAAGCTATGTGTTCAAATTTGAGAATGCATTCCCTTTTTTAAAATGAGCCGTTTAAAACTAACATAATAAGATCAATTTTTGAACAATTATGTTTGTTATCCTTTAACAGATCTGAAGCTAAACTCGCTGCCTTCTACAATTGACGGCATGGTGTCTCGGTGGTTCGCACTGCTGCCACAGAGCACTGGGGACCTGAGTTCAATTACATCTTGGGTGGAATTGTGTGGAGTTTGCACATTCTCCCCATGTCTGTGTGGGTTTCCCCCGGGTGGTCCAGTTTCCTCCCACTGTCCAAAATGTTAAGGTTGTTTGGATTGGCCATGCTAATTTGCCTGTAGTGTCCAGGGGTGTGAAGGTTATGTGGAATAGCCATGGTAAATGAGGGGTTGTAGGGTAGGGGGTGAAACTGGGTGCAATGCTCTTCAGAGAGTCAGTGTGGAATTGTTGTTCTGAATGGCCTGTTTCCATACTGTAGGGATGCTATGATCTATGAGTGCTGAGATTCTTGCAGCCCTTCAGAACTTAGAAAATGCACAAGATTTTTATGACATGGGGAGAAAAGGCAACCTAGATTCTAGCATATTACAACATTAAATCATGAAAGGACAAATTTGAAAGCAGGGTACAATGTTAACGGAAAGATTCTTGGCAGTGTGGAGGAGCAGAGGGACCTAGGGGTTCATGTCCACAGTTCCCTGAAAGCTGCCACCCAGGTGGATAGAATTGTTAAGAAGGCGAATGGTGTGTTAGCTTTCATTAATAGAGGGATTGAGTTCAACAGCTGTGAAGTTATGCTCCAGCGATACAAAACCCTGGTTCAGCCACATCTGGAGCATTGTGTTCAGTTCTGGTTGTCTCATTACAGGCAAGATGTGAAAGCATAACAAAAGGTGCAGAGGAGATTTACCAGGATGTTGCCTAGAATGGAGGGAAGGTCTTACAAGGAAAGGTTGAGAGAGCTAGGGTTTTTCTCTTTAGAACGACAAAGGATGAGAGGTGACTTGATAGAGGTGTACAAAATGATCAGAGGTATAGATAGAGCAGATAGCCAAAGACTTTTTCCAAGGGTGAAGGCAGCTATTATGAGGGGGCATAGTTTTAAAGTGAGTGGAGGTAGATTTGGGAGACATCAGAGGTAGGTTCTTTACTCAGAGAGTGGTAGGGGCATGGAATGCATTGCCGGAGAGGGTAGTGGAGTCGAGCTCATTAGGGGCACTTAAGCGGTTATTAGATAAGCATATGGATGATAGCATAGGTAGGAGTGGAGGTTAGATAGACCTTAGGTCTAGGGTAAAAATTCAGCACAACATCATGGGCCAAAGGGCCTGTACTGTGCTGTTTAGTTCTGTGTTCTATGTTAAAGCCTTCTTTCAGCATTCTCACATTTACTCATTGAGAAAAGATCACAAGCACATGAAGAGATAGTAGGAACTGCCGATGCTGGAGAATCTGAGATAACAAGGTGTAGAGCTGAATGAAGACAGCAGGCCAAGCAACATCAGAGGAGCAGGAAAGCTGATGTTTCAGTTCTGGACACTTCTTCAGAAATGAAAAAGAAGGGTCCAGACCCGAAACATCAGCTTTCCTGCTCCTCTGAGGCTGCTTGGCCTGCTGTGTTCATCCAGCTCTACACTTTGTTATCACAAGCTCATGAATATGTGTTTGCATGGAGAGGACAGAATAACGGGAATGTATAATTCTTTTAACAATTTTATTGGTTTCTTCGTTTAAACAATTTAACAATCCGATTAAATGGATATTTCACCCCATTCTTTAATTCTTCTCTAAACTTTTTCTGAGGACCTGCATATATAAATGGGTTGATGCAGCAACTCAAAAGCTGAAGCATATATCCATTCTCTTCGAGAATAAAAGTTGAGTCACTGTAATTGGAACCTGTGAAATAAGAAACATCTGCAACTCTGACATAGATGATTGTTACAAAAAATAACAAATATAAGAGGATGAAGCTGCCTGAAATGGCAAACAATAAAATGATGGACCTTCTCCTGTTCTCCATTTCTGGGTCGTTCTGATGCACTTCATTACTGCATGTCCGGAATCTCCTGCGGGCTCTACTGGCCCCTAAAATATATCTGACGGTCACAGCATTGAGCAGTAAAATCATAATGAATGGCAGAAAAGGGGTTAAAACACAATTGATCCAGTCAAATGCAACCCAGGCTGCTTCAGTATAAAATGTTGATTTTATACCGCAGAACCAAGGTACATTGTTAATTATGACCAAAGGTTCATGTGTAAAATATAAGAATGTATTCTTTATGGAGCTCAGTGCTAAGACAATCACTATCACTCTCCCTGCCGTCTTCTCAGTACAATATATTATTTTTAGCTTCTGGCAGCATATTGCCACAAATCGATCAAAGGTGAAAGCAACCGTCAACCAAGCAGAACTGTCTATAGCTGCGTAGACAAGGACAGAACGAAAGCTGCATACCTGTGTGATGGAAAGGAAACTAAATGGAAAATAAATTCCAGCGATACGATTCAATATCACAGCACTGACAATGAGCAAGAAATCAGTCATTGCCATAGACAAAAGATAGTAAGTGATACATCTGGATAGTCCGCACCTTCCCTGGGACAGAATCACAATCACCACGAGATTAGCTGCAATGCAGAAAAAGATATAGAGTGTGAGACTGAGAATAGATAAAATGCATAGTTGCATCTGACAAAGTCAAACAAAAAAGTAATTGGGAGATTAATGAGGAATCATCTGACGCATCACAATGTGGGAGACTTGTAAAATATTGACATAAGTTGACATTCTTTTAATTAGAGGTATATGTTTCTCTGTTTCAAGACGCTTTCTGTTTCAAAGTAAGGAAGTTAGAAAGAACTAGGATTCAATTAAATGAATGAAATCTTAATGGAGAACAGAAAATGATTAGAATACATTAATACTAACAAGGGAAGAACACACAAAAACATGAACACAGCAAAAGAAAAAGAGGTTCAGACAATATTGATGAAGTAGTTAACACAGTAATTCTGCAATCTATCTTGGGAATAATTTATATTTGAGGCTGTAAGGACAATTTCCATGTGTGTTACAAGATAAATTACCAAAGGCTACACAATAATTATGAGCATCTCAATCTGAATATAGACTGAAGCAATCAAACTTGTAAACTGAGTCTATATGATGGTTTGGAAAATGTTTTCATGACAGCTTCCAACAGCAAATCCGTGAGGATCCAACTTGGGAATAGAAAATGTTAGATCTAGAATTCTGTGTTGAGGCAAGATTAATTTTACTTTATTTCAAAAGCTTCATTGGGATCTACCCATCACATTAGAATTGATTTCAAGTTTGAAAGTGATATGCTACAAGCACAGCAAAGAACCTAAAAATCTTAAACCTTAACAAACCAATTGCCTGGATATGAGATGCATGCTTCCTACAGTTGAATAGGTATGTTGACAAAAATGTGATGATAGAAATAAACAGTGGAAAAGTTTCAAGCAAAAAGAAATGACTTAACATTGTAAACAGCGATAATTCCATTGCAAAATAAGAACTCAACAAGAAGTAATATTCAATGATTGATTCCAGATGTTACGCATAACTTTAGCAATAGTTAAAATAAGAGCTTAGTAATATTGTAGGATGTGGGGGCGGGGGGCAACAATATGAAGTTTGGGGGTGTACAACCAAAGACGTCTGACAATAGTTGACAAGTAGCTGAAATGTGGACGACATAGCTTTGCAGCAGAAGTTAATAATAATCATAAAAATAATGTTAATAATAATAAATTAAACAGATTGTATGACAGTGAGGAAATTACGATTAGTGGTAAAACCTCTATCAGAAAAGTAAGGAGGGGTAAGATAGAAAACTGCAGGCCACTGAGCATGATGTCAGGCATTGGAAGTGTTAGAATCTGTTTTTATGGGAGCATTCACAATGCACTTAGAAAATCATAATCTAGCCAGACATAGCAAATACTTCATTATGAAAGGGAAAGAAAACAGTCAACAGTTTTAATTTTAGCAGATCACTAGCAAGGATAAAGGTGGACCGCTCATTCTGATCTGGATGGGCATGCTGCAAACTTCAAATCAAAAAAAATTAGAAATAGAAAAAGTGTTTCAAGTCATGGTTAATGGAAAAAAAATGCAAGAAGTAATTTAAAAGTAGACATTTTAAAATGATGTTTTGATAACCGGAGCACCACAAGACTCAGCGCTTGTACTGCAACTATATAAAAACTAAAATAATGACTAAGGCAAAAGAGAAAACGACCTAGAAAATTGCCTCATTAAAAATGCTTGAAATGCAATCTATGAGTAGGATCCAGAGCCCGACTATAGATTCTTTTGGAAGATTATGAGTGGAGACAATAAGATGGCAGATGAAGAATAATAAAGGTAAGTGTCCAATTATTCACTTGTGGCTCTAAGAAACATGGTTTATTTAGAGGAATTGGATATATAAATATTGATTTTGGAGAGGCCTGCACATTGTGCTGCAAATAAATTAGAAATTTAGCATCCAGATACACAAAGTAATTGGGACATTGTAAGTTGAAACTTTATTGTATATGCCTACAGTACAGAAATAAATAAGTTATGCAAAATTGCATACAGATTTTGCAAGCACAGATCTGGAACTTCATGTGTACTTATTGCTCCCATATTTAAGGAATAAATACTTAACAGTTGTCAAATAGAAGTTGTCAAATAGATTTGTCCCTGGAATTTAACGGTTGATGTTTGTCCTACCCGAGGCTGCCTACAGTATCTGGAGTTTAGGAACTGGTAGGAGCTAGTAAAATGAGAGAGAATCACATTGAAACATCTCGGATTCTCGGGAGCTTTGACAGGCTGGATGCCAAGAGATTGCATTCACAGTTTTGAGAATCTGAAACATGAGTGCATATATGAAGATTAAAGAGACGTCATTTCGTGAGATGAGAAAAAGAGCGTCTTCGCTCCGTTTGGCGCATTTTCCCTCTCTGACAGTTTTGAATAAACCGATAAGATTCCGGGCTAATATTTGTTTCGTTATTCACCTGTGATAATAACATTAATAAAACATAAACTTATTACATACTCTGTCATGACATCTTGAAAATTCAAACATGGCAAAAGACATATTCATCGTGTAAATAGTACAGTAATTCATTCATAACCAGTTTGTCAACAATGTAAAAAGAATGCAACAATGCAACAGGAAGCTAGCAATGTGATAGTTTAGTCATATTAGCAGTATCAGTAAAAAGAAAATGGAACTGCATTTGAGCTCCAATAACATTATGCTAATTCTGCACTGTGCTAGCAAACGAATGTGGGCATTGATTAGCTCAGTTGCTTCGTGCTGAAGATTAATGCTAACAGCACGTGTTCAACTCCCGCTCCAGCAGAGGATACCATGAAGGTCCCTCCTTTCCACCCACTCCCCTGATTTTAGCATGAGGTGTGGCAACCCGATATTAAACAAATATCAGTTGTCTCCTACTAACGAAAGAACAGCCCTATTGTCAGCTGGGCTGCAGCAACTTTATCTTTTCATGTGACATTGAAGCAATATTGCCTCTGTGATAATGTCTAATAACTTACACATAGTAACGCTGTCTGTGACACTGAAATGATAATTCACTGACTAGAACAGAATCAATGCTAGAATAAGGCTACATTTGTATTTTAAATTTGAGATAAACCAAAATGTGATAAGAGCTATGCCTAAAGGGGAAAAATATCAATTTAAGTTGGGAAATCATATTAATATGCGAAGAAAATATAACATAGAAGACGATACACGAGAAAGTTAAAGGTGAAAAATTGTACTAGTAGAGAGGAGATATTATCTCAGTGCGAATATGAAACTGCAATCTTGAAATTTACAATTAATGTTGATAATGAAGGAAACCAATTGGGATTGGAAAGGACAAGAAGTTACAATAAGAGAGAAAGATTCCCATATCAGTTAAAGAGAAAAGATAACGAGAGAAGCATCACTGATAAACGAGATGAGTGATGTAAGCCAAACATTCATTCCTGGAAGTAATAATGGACTGCAATATTTTACCTGGAATGCCAATTGCTGCAAGAATAGGATAGTAAATGGCAAACACCAGACCTTTTGGTATTCCGTGCATCTCGATCAGAATCTCATATTGCTTTGTACCCTACTCCCAAGACTGGTCAATTTATAGTGTTAAAAGCATCAGGGAGTATATTACATAGTTTGTTTTTTTTTCGTTCATGATGTTAAATGGAGGAAACTGTTTGATGCAGCTATTGCCTGGCACTTGTTTACTTCTGAATGTAATTTAATGATTTGACAAGGAATTAGCAAGTCTCTAATGTCAAATACCTGGAGGCTGCAGTATAATCTCAGTGAATTTTTTTTCTCCCAGAAAAAACAATAGGGAGTTGGAATTTTGAAACTTAACTTGAACAGGGGGACTAGCGAGGTGTATATCTCTCAAGCTGGATGAATATTGCTGCAGTCAAGGCATAAAGCACCCACCTTAGTCTGCTCCTTAAGGGGAATACGGACAAATTCTTATTCCCAATCATTATTGGCTTACATCAGTTCTCTCATTTATTCTTAAATTGAGAGGTATGAAACCTTTCTGACATATTTTTGACTAATTGTTTCTACATTTTTTTTGTTTTTCTTTCAGTGTTGATAGTTTCATCTCATCACTGTTACTATCTATATGCACACTCAAATTCTTCATTACTTATTTTAGTATACTTCTTTTGTTTAATGCCAATACATTCAATGTGCACAGCCCAATTCATGGTGGAGAAGCCCAGTTAATATTTACATTCACCATGAAAATAACCATTTCTGCACTGTTACATTCACTGTAGCAGGTCCTGTTCTGCAGGATACATTTAAATGTGAATTTACATCAGCGTGCAATTTCCGATCTATGCAATACTTTCACTATATAAGCGTTTATTTCACCAACTCTCATTCAACCCGGGGTAGTAAGATACTTAATATCCATGTACAGCAGTCAATTTAGCATTGTTGTATCTGATGTGGATAAATTTATGGCAGTTTAGGAAGTTTATAACGAGGGCTGAAAGGCCTATTTCATCACCGTTAGTTGCAATGAGGCAGATCCTGGTCATAAGCTGCGAGTCATTGCGTAATTATCCAGGTGAACAAGATTATATTTCAGTGGGCCCAGCTAATTCAGTTAAAGCAAATTGACTGTTGGAAATGTCAGATAACAAGGTGGAGAGCTGGATGAACACAACAGGCCAAGCAGCATCAGAGGAGCAGGAAGGCTAAAGTTTAGGGCCTAGACCCTTCTTCAGAAAGGAAATGTCAGTTCAGTTCTAAGCAATTCCCCATAAAAGTGACAGAAATGTTACAGCAACTTTATTTTTACCTCTGAACTTCCCATGACCCAAGGCCCAATGATCAAAGAGCACTGCCAGGTGGGAAACTGGTTTAATTGTACTTCTTTTTTTTAATCATTCAGAATATTAGTTACAGTATGCAGGATGATGTTTCCTACACATTGAGAACATTGAACACAGATTGGAGGGCTTCTCAATTTAGTCCACAGGTGTGACTGTGAACTTCCTGGTTGTTACTTCTACTCTCAGTTCAAGGTTCACCTTTGATATCGCTGTTCTTGGCCTACTGTACTGTTCTTCTGAAACTCTCACATTAGCAGACTAAATAATGCTCCCCCTGTCAATAAAGACATTTGCAGCTTTCTGGATTCAACATAGGGTTCAACAATTTCTTTTATTTCCTTCCTTTGTTTTGATATTTGAATCTTTTTCTTCATTGAGTTTTATTCCTAAACAAAACAGCTACCTTTTTGATGCTACTTGTTATTACATTTTAAGGTGTTCTGGACATGCTTTTTTGATGTATTCACATAAGCAAATCATCACTCCCTTTCCTTTTTGACATCATCCAGTTTGTTCTCTAATCTCTTCTCTTGCTCCAGTCTGCAAAGATATTTTCTCCACATCCACCAATGCTACACTTAAGCTATATTGTTCTATGTTTGTTTAAAATTTGTAAGAAGTGAAGGCAATGATGTAGTGAGATAACAAGCATGGGGCTGGATGAACACAGCAGGTCAAGCAGCATCAAAGGAGCAGGAAAACTTGACGTTTTGGGCCTAAACCCTTCATCAGAAATATGATGTTTTTGCAGGAATAGAATCCAGAGAAACAGGTAAAGAAGGACGTTCCACAGGGTGCACCAAGCAGACCATAAATGAGGTGTCAACCTGGTGAAGCTACAAATATGACTATTTAATTGCCAAAAAGCAAAAACAGCATATGATAGATAGGATTAAACAATTCCAAAACAGAAAACTGGAGCACATATAAGATTTTAAGTCATTCCACATCAGTCGTCAATAGTAGTGCACAATTAAACAAGGAGGAGGGGGGTCCACAAATACTCTGATCCTTAATGATCTGATCATCCAACATAATTTATTGTGAAAGGGATGTTTGAAACACTTCAACCATCTTCAGTGAGAAGTGTTAAGTGAGGGATCCATGTTAGCCTCCTCCAGAGGTCACCAACTTCACAGGTGACAATCCTCAGCCAATTATGTGAACTTCACATGATATTCAAAGAAGTCAGGAGGTACTAGATGTTGCATTGATCGCAGTACCTGGATAAGCCTATGATCAATTACAGGCCGCACTCCATGAGAGTCGCCTATTCTGAAGAAATATATTATCCTTTCCAGGGAGAGAAACGTGATCCTGACATTCAATTCCTCGATGCTCTGCTCCACAGGTCCTGTAAGAACGAGTTTCCTGGTCATCCTCATTTTCACACTCCTCTCACTGCTCACTAACAGTGTGGCACCGATGGAACTCAGCTGGTTGCGATCATCAGACTCATTCTGAACAGTTAGCCGTCCTCCCACATTCCTCAGAGTACCAGTGACCTGGTTTCTCCAGGCCAGCATCTGGCCTTGTGTTTGTGAAATCCAAGCCTGGTGTATGTTTCCATTTGGTTAAATTAGGTAAGCCCATTGAAGTGTACATATGTGATCTATTTCACTATGCAATGGCTAGATGGAATGATTTATCATCTGAAACTTGCCTCTATGCCTTTCCTGGGACTCTGAATGTGAACAGTTGAATAAGCTAATTCTTAGGGGAAGAGCTCTAAAACACAAATCAAATATTATTAGATCTTCATGGTCAGCATTTGCTCCATCAAACCATGAAATTCATTGAGCAGTGTCACACTCTCCCCTACTTTGAAGCTGTCTCCAAATTTCCTCATTCAGTCAATGCTGCATACTGGTGACAACCATTCTTACGTATATCATTTTGTCTCTTCCCAAATGCGCCACATACAATTCCACATCCGAGGTAACATGGTGCCAATTAAAACTTACACAATTCGCCAGAACCCTAGCTTTTCCACTGTAAGGTACTCTGCAGCTCTAGTGACTAACAAGTTCATGAATCTCTTCCACCATGAGATTTATGATTGCCATGCCTGCACAGATTATCAAAGCCTGAACAAGCATTAGGGATTCATTTCTGCAATTGTCGTGAAAGGTCATTCTTCTTGAAGGTGACCATGAAATCCATATCATAATTGTTGAGTTTTCTGTTATCATTCATCACTTGCTTCCAATTAGAATGGCTGCTTAATACTGCTTTTTCAACATTGTACAAATATAAAATCAAACCTCTGTCTGCAAGCTGACGGACATTCTGGATACCTGTTTGCCTTTCCAGGGTGATCACGTCGAGCTAGGTGATGAACCAAACTTCCTGATTCACTGCAGATCAAGAAAATTGGACAATATTTCATTGCCAACGAAGAGGTTGATATCACTGTCCACAGCACCATGAATGAAGACAGAAGTTGCTGGAAATGCTCAGCATCTGTGAAGAAAAAAATCACAGTCAACGTTTCGGGTCCGATCACCCTTCAATGGAACTGGTCACTGGACCCGAAATATTAACTCTGATTTTTTTCTTCACAGATGCTGAGCATTTCCAGCAACTTCTGTTTTTGTTCCAGATTTACAGCATCCGCAATTCTTTTAGCTTTTATCATGAATGAAGAGTTGGAATTGCTGCTTAGGTCAAAGTTAACTGACTGCGACATGGATACAATTTCTTTGAGCTCATTTGATAAGCCAGTGCAAACAAGATGGAACGAATGACCTTGATCTCAGCTAACACACTACGGTGATTCTGCAATATTTTTTAAGAAAAGAACTGTGAGCTAAAAGCGAGTTTTGAACTGGGAAATTCTGTATGTTGACCAGAAAACAAGAGTTTCTTACTTAATCAAACCAAAATAAAATTCCACGTGTATCCATTCATATTGACAAGCAGGTTTGACTTGCATTTTCCCAAAATTGTTTAGATCATTTAGTTTCTTATATCACTGTCTAAATGTACAGCTACAGATCTCATCATTGTCTATGTGACAATGAGATCAGTTCTTTCCACGTTGAAGGACTACCGTCATTTGAATTCCCTTGCATCCAAGAAGAGGACTGTAATCATATAATCATCAAAGAGTGGGACGTCTAAACTCCAGCTTCAGTCATTGTACTGGGCAGCGATTGAATTCTTCCAAATTGACATTGGTCTGAAAAGGAACAGTATAACATGATTCAGTGCAATAGAAGTAATATTAAGACCTGCCAATTCCCACAAGAATGGCTGTGTACTCTCAAACTTGTCGTGAAGAAAAAAAACTTTGCACAGCATGGCATCATCAAATTGTTCACAGGTTGCCAAAACCTCAGTGTTGACCGTCATTTCATTGGACAGCAAGAACCAGCCTAGTTGAAGTTCTGATCTCTGGTAAAAGGGCATCTGAACTGATTGTTCTTAGTTTCCACCACTAGTGAGGTAATACACCAACAGCTTTTTGAAATTGTTCATGTCTAATCGTCGGGAGTAAGAAAGGAAGGCCCACGTTTTTTCTAATTCTGCGGCATATTTCCAATTTCACTGTGCTGGCCCAAACAATTAAAACGGCTGACAGAGTCATGACAAATGGATCATTTTATGTTTAGTAAACTTACCTAGTTTAGTGAAGCACATCACTGCTAGAGTCTAAGAAGCATACGATCTATATTCATAATTTGGATAAATGGATTAATGATCTGTGGCCACATTTTCTGACAATACAAAGATAACTAGGAAAACAAGTTATGGGGAGAACATAAAGCAAGTGGACAATTCGAACAACGTTTGACATTTAAAGTTTTTTTAAATATAATTAGAAAGCTGGATAACCGAGAAACAATAGGTGTGGCATGGTTGTGTTTCTAAAAGACATGCATTACGATTGGCACAAAATTTTAATAGGCAGGATAAAGCCGCATGGATTATGCTATAATATTTAGCATGGACCGAGGAACAGACAAGAAGCAGATTCAGAGCATTTTCAACTTAGCAGACGGTAAACGGTCGACTACCTCGACTGTCAGAGGGTGGCCTTAGTTATTTAAAGTCAATGTGAAAATTCGAATGAAGGCATAGAGAGGTTGGTAGACGTTTACTCTCCAAGGGAGCCAAGTGATATTGCGTAATGTTGAGGATGGGGGAGTTTGTTGAAAAGGTGTGCAGTGACTCATCCAACCTGCTAAGACATTGGCGAGTTCACACTGGGGAGAGATCATTCATTTACCCTGAGTGTGGGAAGGGATTCAATGACTCATCCAACCTGCTGATACACCAGTGAGTTCATTCTTAGGAGAAGCCATTCATCTGCCCTGAGTGTAGGAAACAATTTGTCTGTTCAAAGAACCTTCTGAGACACCAGCAAATACACACTGGTAAGAAATTGTTACCTGCTCCCTTTTTGAGAAAGGATTTACATAGTCATCCCACCTGCTGAGACACCAGTAAGTTCACATGTGACTGCAGGGTGGGCTATGGTCGTTTGCTATGGTTGCTCTTAATAAAACTTTTCCCCACATCACCGCTGCATCTCTATCTCAAACTCTTAACTCCAACTCCCCAATCCTTAGACTATCACAGAATGGAAACAATGTTTTATTTCTGCACCTCACCTAAACCTATCAAAAGGACATACACTTGAAGCGCGATGACTGGAACTGGATTCCAGCTCTGCCCTAAGGAGAACTTTTTAAAAGGTCAACATTTTTTCCCTGATTTTCTCCTCCATATCTTGATTCATGAAGTTCAAGGTTTCATGTGTTTTACTCACTGCTCCCTCAATGTGTCCTGTCATTTGTATAGTGTTCCTACCTCTCAGCCAGAAGCTCTGTTTTCAAATCCCATCTGTTAAGGAGCTGTGATAGAGTGGTTTGATTTTTTTTCTTTATTGGTGATCGAATGATGTCCATTAGGGTCTCTTTCTGCTGAAGTTAATGAACTCCAGCTCAGCTAAAGGGACCACCATTCTAGATGACAGTGAAATAAATCCACTTTGTGTTAGTTCAGTGTATCAAGTCTTCATCAGCCAGTTGTCTGGGCTTAGGTGGGTCAAGGCCTGTTTACACTGGTCACCAGTTAGTGGCCATGGCCACCATCACTCACACTTACACAATAGGTATAACGTATGGACTGCTTCTCCCTGTTGTAATGTTTCTTCAGGCTAGCCAAACCAGTTCAAATTCTTTCCACAATCAGTGTACTGAACCACTCTCAGTTGGTTTGGTGTGTTTCTCAGTGCTTTTCCAGTGAGATTCATATTTGAATTCCCACTGACAAACATTTGTCCTTCCTCATTCAAATGCCAATAATATGAAGGTTGTGACGAGTGGCTTTGTCTGATCTTGACATGAGGTTTGGGTTGGGTTTCCTGTCTGCCAATGTTCCCCTTTTAACATCCAGGAAAAGGGTGGTTACAAATGTGCAAGATGGGAATTTTGAATTTTTCACTGCACTCCCCCATGTATTTTGCTCCCCTGACATTGCTCCCATTTATCCTGTCTAATTGCCTTCACCTGTGCAGCTTTTACTCACTGTTCAAAGAACCTTCTGAGACACCAGCAAATACACACTGGTAAGAAATTGTTACCTGCTCCCTTTTTGAGAAAGGACGCCCTTTGTGAGACCCCTCATCCCACCCTCTGTATCTCCTTCCCTTCTTTACCCGCCCCTAAGCTGACCCTTCTGTTACCACCTAACATTTCTGAAAGCCCATCTTTATCTCTGTCCATGTACAATACTCGGGCGCCCTCACTGAGTCCCATTTCAGGGCAGAGGGGAATTAATCTGTATTGACTGACTGACCTGTGATTGGCTATCTCCATGCACAGCCAGCTCCCAGACCCAGAATCACAGAAGTCTTAAAGCACAAAAGGAGGCTTTTCAGCCAGTCATGTCTGCCTGCCCTTCTGCACCCCCCACCCCACCCCACCCGCCCAAAGAAATGACCCCGGTCGTGTCCAGTTCCTCAAGACTTGCCCCTGAACAGCTATCATGGATCACCCTTCCTGTGGGAGGATGCTCCTTGATGCTCACTCCTGTCCCACACTCTTCCCCTTGTGCTTGCTCCTGTTCCTTGTACAACAGCCCTTCCCCATCCAACTCTCTCCTCCAACCCCATCAACACCCCTCCTGTGTCTCTCTCTCTCTCTAAACCTCCCTGTCTCCCCCATAATGAACTCAGGGACATGGCCACTGTCTAATTGTCCTCCTGCTCCCCAAGTCCAAATCCCTGTACTGGAGAACACAGTGAGCACGTGCAGGCAGTAAATGACCTCTTGACTGACTGCCTTACCACACAGCAAGATCCTAGTTCCCAGGTGTCCCCCTGCCCCTGGATGAGAAATGTTGGGCTTGACGGCACCTGTGTCATCGTTTGCACACACTGGGAGTAAAACTGGGGAGTTATGAGGTGGGAGTGAAATAGGAATGTCCAACTACATTAACTGTACTGACTTCTGTGACACTGAGTTCAAATCTTCCCAATTACCCCCATCTCCACCCACCCCTTTCTCTGTCAGATGAACAGAGCAAAGAGATCCAGGAAAAAAGAAACAAAATAAAATCCAGGGTGGTGGGGAGGTTAGTGGAAAGCGAGCCAGAGAGAGCCCAGGGAAGGAACAGCATGTCAGACAGAAATACAAAGTGAAAGAGGGAACAGAAGAACAATCTATAGACATGACCAGCAAGATCACACAGTGCTGAGGGAGAAAGATTCAAACAGGTAAGCAAAGACATTGGGTTTGGATAGATTGAACAATTCAGCATTCCTGAAAAATGGTGAGGTGGCAAAGAGGCAGAGATTTGTTGAAAGGGACCTAAAGGGAAATGTGAACAGGTTGGAGATGTAAAGGATGTGGAGAGATAGGGATTTCAGGAAAGCTGTGGGAGAGTAAGCTGGGGTCACGGAAGCAGAGATGAGAGGGGTTGAGAGAGAGAATGAGAGAGAGATGCAATGAAATCTTTGGAATCGGACTGGCTCTGAATGTGTGTGTGTTTAAATGAACAACAAGGAGACAGGATGGTTTATGATTATTCTCTCCCTGCTTCTTGTCTGAGGATTCCTCACGGCACAATTATTGATTTTCTCTGTGCACCATCCGAGCTTCAGCATCCAAATCAAATCTCCTCGGAGCGTAGAAAGACAGAGAAATGAAAATTGATTAAAATAAACAAAATAAAGCCGATGGCACCTAAGACATAGCAAGATCCCACCGCTCACTGATTTGCACTATCTGATACTTGCCTAGCACAGCCTCGGAGAATGGGAATAGGAATATGTCAAACTTCCTCAGGACTGTCCTAGTGTTCTTGTTTGAGGAGAAGTGGGGAGGGATATTTTCTCTAGAAGCTGGGATACAGCCTTACTATCCCTGAGGGGGTCTTTTCAAACTCTAAAAGACACACCACAAGGACGAGAGTCTTGCTTCAGCAGTAGCAATTCTTTATTCTAGCTTGCAATCGATTACAGCAGGGAGAGCTCCAAGACACAGTCTCACAGGACGGTTAAGGAGGCTCTGATTAAACAAGTTAAAACAAACTGCAATTGTACTGTGTTTTAGCAAGGCAAGGTCATTACTTAGGTAACCAGACATACATTAATTGAAGCAGAATGGGGTGAAGATACGAGTGTACAGATACTGTGAGCCCTAGCTTTTTGCAATCTGTCCTGTGTGATTTCTCAGGCTAGGAAAAAGCAGTTTGCAGTTACAGCAATATGTACTGTTCCATAAAGCTAAAGTTTCCCTACTTCGTGCTCCTAGTCATGTATTATTTTAACTCATTTCTGCTCAGCCTAAATTAGACAGTCTCAACATACAAGTATTCCACAATTCCCTATCCTGTGGTTATTAACCGTCAAGTCCTGAGTTCTGAGTCAGAACGGAGCAGTCTTTAAGTTTTAATTACTGGGGTGGTGTCTTCATCTTCCATCCTTTGCCTACAATAGCCTGACTACTTGTTTGTGTGTAGTGTTGTAGGGGTTTGTGGATGGGTGGTGGCAAGGGGCTCCTTCAGTACCCATTTTGGCCCGCAGCCACATGCGCTGCAGGACACTTATGGTATCATATCATCTGGAGTTCCCCTGCAGTATGTCCTTGTGGTCTTGGACGTTTCAAGAGGGGTTCCAGCTCTTCGCATCTCCTTTGTTTATACAGGGTTCTTCTCAGGCAACAAGTGTAGATCAATAAGATCAAGATTATGAGGCACTGTGCAACGACCACCATATGTGAGGCAATCCAGATCCAAGGGTGGATCTGGACATTCATCCCCCAGTTCCAAATGCGGGTAGATATATTAGTTTGCCTGAGAACCTTGTTTGTTTCATCAATGTCGTGTTCGTCTTTCTTTCTTCCGCTGCTTGCGGAACTCTTCAATGTTGTGTTGTTCAACTTGTGTAAGTTTTCATGGATTGGAGGTAGTTCAGATGGCATCTCATCCAGTAACTGTAGTATGTAGGTATGCCAGGTAAGGTTCAGACTTGCCACAAAGGATATTACGTCCTGCTTCAGCCGTATTGCTTGAGTCAGATTGGTGAAGATCACTGTATGATTTTGCAGTGAGTATTGGCGGCTATCTGTGTGGTATGTCATGTTGATGGACATCACATGGGTCTGGTTTCCAACTTGTCTGTATCTGGCATCTTCATCTGTTGGGGCCATAAAGCACGAGAGGTCCCAGTGGTGTATTCCGCACATTTTCCATCCGTTGATTCCTATAGGGTAACATAGAAGGAGATGTTTTAGTGTAGTGCATCAGTTCAAGTTAACAACATAGATCATCCCATCTACCTGTGTGACATATTCAGGTTTCCAAGCTAGTTTGTGAATTGCACCATTGTGGTAGAGTCTGACATCCTATGTCTGATAGACCAGATGAGTGACGTTATCGTACACCAGGGCCCATATTGATAGAATCAGATTAGTCTTATCTTCTGGGTCTGCATGGGTGTATACTTCAATGAGGTCACGAGTGTCCGGGTAGACATTAATACTCATGCTTCAGAGGTCGTCATCGATTATCCATTCAGGTAACTGATTCTTGGTTAGGGCTTCCAATCCAAGCTTCCAGGTTGTCAGGGAGTTGGCTGCTGTTAGTGCGCAGATAGGTGCGTGCTTGGCTTCTACAGTTTGGTTTTGTAAGAGGTCTCTCCATTTACTCAATGTTTGTTCTGTTCTCATTCCAATCTGGAGGGTTTAGTCAATATAGTGGTCTGTACGTTGTTATTTCCACCTTGGAGAAGCAAAGTCTTTAGATTAGCTCTGAGGGTGTCGATTTCTTCCTGGAGAGTAGCTTCACCTACAGCATTTGCTGCTGCTATGCCAAACGCAGCACCAGACCCTGCTACTGCGACAATGTCACGCTTATGCCAATGGCTCTTAACATATCGGTGAATGGTTCTCAATCGTAGCTGGGGTAATCCAGCCGCAGCCTCAGTAAAGAGGAGCTTAACGGCTTCTGATATGGATTAGGGCAGGTATCGGGCAGCTGTGGGAAGGGCTGGATGATAAGTTTAACATTTGTCCATCTGGGAGTTTGTAACAGTACGCCGCAAGGGTGTAACAAGATTGATGTGTTGAGTGGTGTCTGGGTGTCGCTACATGTGGGGAGTTGTGTTGGTAATGGTGATATGGTGGATGGTCTGGGTGTAGTGGGTTGCATCCCATTCCTTAAGGGGTAGAAGATTTGTATCCTGCAACTACGTCCAGGGTCCTCTGGAGTTTGTCTATGTCTAAGGGGTTGCTGGCTCTGGCATTACCAGCATGTAAGGCTACAATTGTTACTCTCAGTACTAACCATAAGGGTTTCTCTTGGCCTGATGTCTTATTTTCCCAAATAATAGCATTGTTGAGTCCCAAGGTTAGGTCTGTATAAAATCATACAATAATTCCAAGTTCTATCTGCTGTTCGGCCCTCATGCATGAAGCAGGAGCACATGTCCGGTTCTGACCCGTCCTCATGATAATAAACGCGCAAAGCTGTTCCCCCTCTCCGAGCATCGCTACAGTCATCTTGGGCCCCCGAGCAGTGGAGTTCAGAGGCTGTATCCCATCAGGTGGTTTTATTATCAGTACAAGGCTCAGCTTGTTGATACTCGCCACGACGTTGGAGCTCAACAATGGCGGAGGTGGCCACGATCCATAGGAGGGTGCTCAAGCATCTGCAGTATATAAAGCCAATATGGGGGAATACAAGGCTTTGTCCCAAGCAGTGGTTGGTATACATTGGTTAAAATTTAGCTTTCATAATGCATTTTCAGTTGCGAAGGGTGGCGCCACTTCCCTATGCCGACTTCATTTACAAGGATCCCAATACTCCCTGTTATAATTATCTCATGTGGTCCTGACCATTTAGGGTTAATGCTGCTTTGGCAGGGATGATCTTTACCAGGACCCAGCCTCCTGGTTTAATGGGAGGTGTAGCCATGTCCTGGGAGTCTTGTTCCAAGTCGCGTACTTGCTGTTGGATGCCAGCTTGCTCTGTACCATTGTTTAGGTTTTCACATAACTCTCTCGCGTAATTCCACAGATCTTTTTGGTATTCATTAGCTCTGCTCCTCGTGTGATCAGATCTTAGGGCAGTTTCATAGCCCGTCCTGTCATTAATTCAAAGGGGGTCAGTCACCCGGTGTGCTGATGTTTTCATAGACATCAAAATTGCACGTAATACCATTGTTCATCTATTACCCTCGCCCTCACAGGCCTTAGTAAAGGCTTGTTTCAGGGTTCAGTTGGTTCTTTCGACTAATCCTGAGCGCTGAGGATGGTAGGGTATGTGGAATCTCTGAGCGATTCCCAACATTTTGCAAACTTCTTTTCTATATCTCTCAGTAAAATGTGGTCCTTGGTCTGAGTCCAATTGCTGAGGGATGCTCCATTGGGGTATTATTTCAGTGGCTTAAGTGGTAGGCCACAATTTTGTCTTACAATCCTGGGTGGGATAGACTCCTACCCATCTTGTGAATTGGTCAACTATTACCAGGCAGTATATTTTCCCCCGGCTTTGAGGTAACGGTCCTCTAAAGTCCATTTGTAGTTTTTCCCAGGGACCCTTTGGTCGCAGCTGTCTTCCCATTTTTATTTTACAAGGTTTTCCAGGTTCTGTTTGGGCACATTGGATACACAGCTGACAGTGTTTTGCTGTGTCCCTTCCTATCCCTGGCCACCACCAGTGTTTTAGGAGTTGGGTCAACATTTTCTCATGGCTGTTGTGAGCAGTTCCATGATGGACATCTAACAATATGTGTTGGATGCAGCGGGGAGCTATAACTTTAATTTCCTCTTTGAATGGTATCCTCCAGACCCCGTCCGACCCAGATTGTGCCCCTAATTGGGTCCATTCCTGTTGTTCTGCTGTAGTCATGGTCTGCTGTATGTCGGCTATGTTATATGAATCGTCTGTGAGGGATGTAGTAGTCTTGGCCAATTTCATGATTCTGATCTGCGGGTTTTCTAGTATCCTTCTGGCCTGCTCATCTGCTGCCACAGTTAGGGCCTGTTCAGGTGTTATAATCTCACAGTGCGCTTTTATTTTGATTACTGCTGCCTCTTTTGTATTCTTTACTGCATCAACCAACTGCTTTATACGTCCCTGATGGGCAATGGGACTTCCGGTAGATGTCACGTATTCCTTCCTAGCCCAGGCATACATGTAGTAATGGACCACACCAAAGGCATAACGGCTGTTGGTAGATATATGTTTACTCTTTTCCCTTTACTCATTTCTAATGCCCGGGTAAGAGCAATTAATTCAGCTACTTGGGCAGAGTACGTTCCATCAATTCCATTCCTTCTCTTAACTCATGATCCCTCCCCACGACTGCCCACGCAGTGCAGGGCTCGCCATCAACATACTTCCTTGATCCATCCACATACAACTGATGAAGGGTTTAGGCCCGAAACGTCAAGTTTTCCTGCTCCTATGATGCTGCTTGACCTGCTGTGTTCATCCAGCCCCATGCTTGTTATCGACAATTGGACTACGTCTTCTTTTCCTAATGGTTCCTCACTAATTGTTCCTTCCTGCTGACTGTCGGCCAGTATAAGGTGTTGGCAGCCATGCTTTCCACATTCAATTAGGCTTGTAGTCAGATAGTCCGCGGGGTTTTCCCGGCTGTCTTTTAAGACCATGAGACCCTAAGAAATAGGAGCAGAAATTAGGCCATTCGGCCTATCTAGTCTGCTCCGCCATTCAATCATGGTTGATAAGTTCCTCAACCCCATTTTTCTGCTTTCTCCCAATAACCCTTGATCCCCTTGATAATTAAGAACCTATCCATCTCAGTCTTAAATGTACTCAATGACTTGGCATCCACAGCCTTCTGTGGCAGTGAATTACATAGATTCACCAATCTCTGGCTGAAGTAGTTTATCCTTATCTCCGTTCTAAAGTCTTCCCTTTACTCTAAGGCTATGACCTCGGGTCCTAGACTCTCCTACCAATGGAAGCATCTTCCCAACATCCACTTTGTCCAGGCCATTCAGTATTCTGAAAGTTTCAATTAGATTACCCCTCATCAGTCTAAACTCCAATGAGTTTAGTCCCAAAGTCCTCAAACATTCCTCATATGTTAAGCTTTCCATTCCTGGCTCCATTCTTGTGAACCTCCACTGAACCCACTCCAGGACCAGTACATCCTTCCTGAGATATGGGGTCCAAAACTGCACGCAATACTCCAAATGTGGTCTGACCAGAGCCTGATAAAGCCTCAGTAGTACATCCCTGCTTTTATATTCAAGTCCTCCCTAAATAAATACCAGCATTGCATTTGCCTTCCTGACTACTGACTCAACCCACAAGTTTACCTTGAGAGAATCCTGGGCTAGACGTCCCAAGTCTCGTTGCACTTCAGACTTCTGTATTTTCTCCCCATTTAGAAAATAGTCCATGCTTTTATTCTTCTAACTGAAGTGCATGAACTCACAATTTCCCACGTTGTACTCCACCTGCCACTTCTTTGCCCACTCTCCTAACCTGTCAAAGTCCCTCGGCAACCTCGCCACCTCCTCAATAGTACCTGTCCCTCCACCTATTTTTGTATCGCCTGCAAACTTAGCCAGATTGCCCACAGTTCCTTCATCTAGATCATTAATGTTCAAAGTGAAAAGTTGTGGTCCCAGCACTGACCCTTGCGGACCTCCACTTGTCACCGGCTGCCATCCTGAAAATGACCCCTTTATCCCTACTGTCTGCTTTCTGCCAGACAGCCAATCTTCTATCCATGCTAGCACCTTGCCTCTAACACCGTGGGTCCTTAACTTATTCAGCAGCCTCCTGTGTGGCACCTTGTCAAAGGCCTTCTTGAAGTCCAGGTAGATAACATACATTGGATCTCCTTGGTCTACTCTGCTCGTTACTTCTTCAAAGAATTCTAGCAGATTTGTCAGGCATGACCCCCCCCTTAATGAAACCCATGCTGACTTTGCCCTATTTTACAGTACACTTCCAAATATTCAGCAATCTCATCCTTTACAATGGACTCCAAAATCTTACCCATGACTGAGGTTAGGCTAAATCAGCCTGTAATTTTCAGTCTTTTGCCTTACTTCCTATTTAAACAGGGGTGTCACGTTTGCAATTTTCCAGTCCTCTGGGACACTCCCTGACTCTAGCGATTCCTGAAAGATCACCAGTAATGCTTCCGTTATCTCTTCAGCTATCTCCTTTAGAACTCTGGGTATAGTCCATCTGGTCTAGGCGATTTGTCCAACTTCTGGCCAATCAGTTTTAGTAGCATCTTTTCCTTGGTGATGGCTACCATACTCAGCTCTGCCTCCTGACTCTTAAATTTTTGGGATGTTATTTGTGTCTTCCACAGTGAAAACTGACGTGAAGTAATTATTCAGCTCCCCAGCCATTTCCTTGCTCCCCACTACCATCTCTCCACCATCATTTTCCAGCGGTCCAATGTTCACTTTTGCCTGTCTTTTGCCCTTTATACACCTAAAGAAACTCTTACAGTCTTCGTTTATATTACTGGCTAGCTTGTCCTCATATTTAATCTTCTTCCTCCTTATTTCTTTTTTTGTTGCCCTTTGTTGGTCTTTGTAAGCTTCCCAGTCCTTTGGTTTCCCACTGACCTTCGCCACATTATATGCTTTCTCGTTTGCTTTTATGCTATCCCTGACTTCGTTAGTCAGCTTTGGTTGCCTCATCCTCCCTGTACCATGCTTCTTTTTCCTGGGGATGAATTTTTGCTGTGTCTCCTGAATTACTCCCAGAAACTCTTGCCATTGTTGTTCCACTGTCTTTCCTGCTAGGCTCCTCTTCCAGTCAATTCTGCCCAGCTCCTCCCTCATACCTCTCTAGTCACATTTATTCAGCTGTAATACTGTCACCTCTGATTCTATCTTCTCCCTCTCAAATTGCAGAGTAAATTCTATCACCTTATGATCACTGCCTCCAAAGGGTTCCTATACCTTAAACTCCCTTATCAAGTCAGCCTCATCGCACAACACCAAATCCAGTATTGCCTGTTCCTTTGTGGGCTCCTCCACAAGTTACTCTAAAAAGCCATCTTGCAGACATTCCACAAACTCCTTTTCTTGCAATCCACTACCAACTTGATTTTCCCAGTACAGCTGTATATTGAAAATACCCTATGATCACTGTGACTTTGCCTTTCTTACACACTTTTTCTATCTTCTGGTGTATCTTACTACCTCCACTGTCTACTCCTGGCAGTAGTGCTGTTTCCCACTTTGCTCTTCGACTGTCCGTTATGCCCTTTAGTTTGCCAGTTTCAAGCAACTGCACAACACTGTGTGGGCTGTGTAAAATGATCTTTCCAGCATAGCACAGCAGTTCCGAAACTCGGACCGCCCACGCTGCACATTGTATGTTATTGAGGCAGGCATGTTGGGCCATCATTACTGGGTCCATTTTCGCTGAATAATATGCTATTGGTCTCAGTCTATCCCCATGTTCTTGAAACAGGATTGCTGACTGGTGTCCGTGGTACTCGTGGCAAAAGAGGTGAAAGGGCTTCCTGGAGTTTGGCAGTCCCAGCGCTGGAGCCTGGCTTTTACTTCACTAAAGGCATCATCACACCCTTTGGTCCAGCCTATCTTGCTTTGCCCGCTTTAACTAGGTCTTGGATCGGTCGGACTGTACTAGCATATTCTTTTATGGTATTGTCTACAATAGTTCAAGAGCCCGAGCAGCTGTCGGGCCCCTTTCACTGTGGTTGAGTGATTGAGGTCCTTTATTTTGATGAAGGGTTTAGGCCCGAAACGTCAAGTTTTCCTGCTCCTATGATGCTGCTTGACCTGCTGTGTTCATCCAGCCCCATGCTTGTTATCTCGGTTTCTCGAGCATCTGCAGTACCTTTTATCTCCTTTATTGCCTGTTTGCTGTCCTCGGGGATTTTCCATTCCCCTTCTGTCAACACCTGTCTGAAATAATTGACCTGTTTCTGGCCTTATAGGGCTTTTTTTTTGGAGTTCACTTTCAGGCCGCTTGCCTCTAGGGTCTTTAACACTTTCATTACCATGCTACTGTGGTTTCAGGGAGTTGTTGATGCAATAAGTATGTCATCTACATACTGCAAAACAACACAGCTGGCGTCAAGTCCCTGTATTATAGGGGGAATATTCCTGCCATGACCCCATGGAATATTGCAGGGCTATTATGGAACCCATGAGGGAGTCGGGGCTATGTATATTGTATATCGCCTACGGTAAATGCGAATTTGTACTGATCCTTGTCCTGAACCGGAATCGACCAGAATCTGTTTGCGATGTCCAGTACTGTGTATATGATCTTATCAGTTCCCACTCCATTCAATATAGTACTTGGATCTGCCACAATAGGTGTTATTTTATTGGCATTTTTATTAAGGCTCGCATAATTGATGGTCAGCTGGTAAGACCCGTCCGGTTTTCCCATGGGCCAAATAGGTGAGTTTGTTATGGACTGGGCTTGCTTCACTATTCCTTGTGCAGCTAATTCTTTCACTATTTTAGTGGCGGCCATCCTTGCCTCTGGTCTGATGGGGTATTGTTTTTTAGGAGGATGTACTCGTCCAGGAGTCGAGACGGGGTTCATGGGTATCAGTCCACATTCAGTCTTGGTGGTGGCCCATAGGCGGGGGCATAATTTGGCTAAGGTGTGGAATGCGTTGTCGGGGTCCCATTCCCATTTAATAATTGTCTCATTACCTGCTTCATTGATCATCTGAAGGGGATAAGATAGGGCTAGTCGCTGGACTTCTGGGGGTCTATTTCCGAGGTTATATTTCCGGCTGATAGTTATGCGCTGGGGTCCTCTGCAGTGTATAAATGCTCCAAACTGTTCCAGTAAATCTACTCCCATGATTGTCTTGCCTACCCCCACATTATACCAAAACCTATGCATCACTATTAACAGAGATAACAAGATGTAGAGTTGGATGAACACAGCAGGCCAAGCAGCATCAGACGAGCAGGAAGGCCAACGTTTTGGGCCTAGACCCTTCTTCAGAAATGGGGGAGGGGAAGGGGGTTCTGAAATAAATAGGGAGAGAGGGGGAGGCGGATAGAAGATGGATAGAGAAGAAAATAGGTGGAGAGGAGACAGACAGGTCAAAGAGGCGGGAATGGAGCCAGTAAAGGTGAGAGTATGTGGGGAGGTAGGGAGGAGATAGGTCAGTCCAGGGAGGACAGACAGGTCAAGGGGGCGGGATAAGGTTAGTAGGTAGGAGATGGGGGTGGGGCTTTAGGTGGGAGGAAGGACAGGTTAGGGATGCGGGGACGAGCTGGGCTGGTTTTGGGATGCGGTAGGGGGAAGGGAGATTTTGAAGCTTGTGAGGTCCACATTGATACCATTGGGCTGCAGGGTTCCCAAGCGGAATATGAGTTGCTGTTCCTGTAACCTTTGGGTAGCATCGTTGTGGCACTGCAGGAGGCCCAGGATGGACATGTCATCTGAGGAATGGGAGGGGGAGTTGATATGGTTCGCAACTGGGAGGTGCAGTTGTTCAGTGCGAACCGAGCGTAGGTGTTCTGCACAGCGGTCCCCAAGCCTCTGCTTGGTTTCACCGATGTAGAGGAGGCCACAACGGGAACAGCGGATGCAGTAAACCACATTAGCAGATACGTCTGTTCTAACCTAAGAGGGTGGTAAAATAACGTACTCACCCCAATAATAAACGCATCTTGGTGGACTCAGATGGAGCACCCCGCTTGCAGCGCCAATCTGTAGGGGGTCTTTTTGAACTCTAAAAGACACACCACGAGGATGAGAGTCTTGCTTCAGCAGGAGCACTTCTTTATTCAAGCTTGCAATCGATTACAGCAGGGAGAGCTCCAAGACACAGTCTCACAGGACGGTCAGAGAAGCTCTGATTAAACAGGTTAAAACAACCTGCAATTGTACAGTCTTTGAGCAAAGCAAGGTCATTACTTAGGCAATCAGACATACATTAATTGAAGCGGAATGCAGTGAAGATAAGAGTGTACACATACTGCGAGCCCTAGCTTTTTGCTATCAGTTGCAGCAATATGTACTGTTTCATAGAGCTAAAGTTTCCCTACTTCGTGCTCCTAGTCATGTATTATTTTAACTCATTTCTGCTCAGCCTAAATTAGACAGTCTCAACATACACGTATTCCACAATTCCCTATCCTGTGGTTACTAACCGTCAAGTCCTGAGTTCTGAGTCAGAATGGAGCAGTCTTTAAGTTTTAGTTACTGGGGTGGTGTCTTCATCTTCCATCCTTCCTTTACGATGGCCTGACTACTCATTTGTGTGTAGTGTCATTGGGGTTTGTGGCTGGGTGGTGGCGAGGGGCTCCTTCAATCCCCACTCCCAGAGCATCTGTGTCTCCCTTTATCTGTGTCCAAGCTTCGGTCTCCTCAGAAATCCCCTGGGAAAGAGAGACATAGAGGCAGAAATTGATGAAAACAAAGCCCATACTGCAGGACACTGAAGACGTTGACATTCATGAGATTCTGAAGATCTTCCTTTTATGAACACAGCAAGATCCCAGTATTGCTAAAACTTTGACAATCAGTTTATAACTCTGAGTGTCTCTGTTTCACTCTCTCTCTCTCTGTCTAAATCTTTCTGTCTTCCCTTCACCCCACTTACATCCACTCTGCCTCTCTCTCTGACTCCCTCTCTCACTGTATGGGGCAGCATGAGAATGGCCACTCACTGATGGAGGAGGTTATCCTCATCTTAAATGACAGGCAGCGGGATCAAACTGACGTTTCGGGCCTAAACCCTTCATCAGAAATGGGGGAGGGGAAGAGGGTTCTGAAATAAATAGGGAGAGAGGGGGAGGTGGATAGAGGATGGATAGAGGAGAGGATAGGTGGAGAGGAGGCAGACAAGTCGAAGAGGCGGGGATGGAGCCAGTAAAGGTGAGTGTAGGTAGTGGGGTAGGGAGGAGATAGGTCAGTCCAGGGAGGACGGACAGGTCAAGGGGGCGGGATGATATTAGTAGATAGGAGATGGGGGTCTGGCTTGAGGTGAGAGGAAAAACAGGTTAGGGAGGTGGAGATGAGCAGTTTCAAGGCTGAAGAGGTGATGAGAGAGTTGCAGTGGGAGAGAGATTCCCTGAGGTTTGTCCGGAGGGAGGAGGGTAACTTCTTCAGGGTAGGCATCCTTAGAAGAGGCTTCGCAGTGGGGTTAAAATCCTATGATGCTGCTTGACCTGCTGTGTTCATCCAGCCCCATGCTTGTTATCTCGGATTCTCCAGCATCTGCAGTACCTTTTATCTCTGATACAATTTTAACCCCACTGCGAAGCCTCTTCTAAGGATGCCTACTGCTCATCTCCACCTCCCTAACCTGTTTTTCCTCTCACCTCAAGCCAGACCCCCATCTCCTATCTACTAACATCATCCCGCCCCCTTGACCTGTCCGTCCTCCCTGGACTGACCTATCTCCTCCCTACCCCCCTACCTACACTCACCTTTACTGGCTCCATCCCCGCCTCTTCGACTTGTCTGCCTCCTCTCCACCTATCCTCTCCTCTATCCATCCTCTATCCACCTCCCCCTCTTTCCCTATTTATTTCAGAACCCTCTTCCCCTCCCCCATTTCTGATGAAGGGTTTAGGCCCGAAACGTCAAGTTTTCCTGCTCC
>JAHRHZ010000127.1:566650-589603 GCA_024137785.1 Ginglymostoma cirratum | reverse complement strand
GCTCCTCTGATGCTGCTTGGCCTGCTGTGTTCATCCAGCTCTACACCGTCATAAAAACCCAACTGATTTAGAGTCCTTCAGGGAGGGAACCAGCCACTTGGTCTGGTCATCGAAATTCTAGCCTCCATGGGATGGTATGGGCTCTGAGAGGTGGTGAAGAGAGAGGGCTAGAAGAAGGAGGTGGTGAATGAGAGGCATTTTATTGACCAACAGCTCATCCAGATATTAAGCAAAACCTCCCAAACCAGCCACTCGACCACCATAAAGGACCCAGGAGCAGAAGTATGTAAACATCACCACCTCAAAGCTCCCTCCAATTCACACAATGTTCTAATATTCAAATTTCCCCCAATTCAGTCTAGAAGTAGGGGGCATAGTCTAAGAATTAGGGCAAGACTGTTCAGGAGAGATGTTAGGAATCACTTCTGCACACAATGGGCGGTAGAGGTTTGGAACTCGCTTCCAAAAATGGCAGTTGATGCTCAATCACTTAGTTGTTAGTTTTAAGTCTGAGGTAGATAAACTTATGCTCAGCAAAGGTTTTCAGGGATATGGTCCACAGACAGGTTAGGTGGAGTGGATTTAGGCCTCAGATCAGCCATGATTTCACTGAATAGTGCAACAGCTGAATGGCCTACTCCAGATCCTTTGTTCACTGAAAGCTACTGGCTTCAGTCCTTGTTACAAATGTCCTAACTTCAACTGTATTGCTCGCTCTGGTAACTGTCTGAATCAGGCGCTTCGCACTGTTGGTGAAATATCGGACTTGGAAATAGGCTTTCAACTACACAGTCACATCATCACCGTGACACTCTATTTTCATTTCAGTGACATGGTCCGACTCCAGCACAGGCTCAGTTCCATGTGCTGAAAGTCTCATCCAGTCCTTTGTAACCTCAAGAATGAACGATCCAAACACATTCTTGATCCACCTCCCACTTTCAACCTCCCTGTAATCTTCAGCTCATCCAACATTCCGCTGCCCGCGTGCTCAATCACATTGTATCCTGCTCTCCTCACCTTGAGATCACTGACCTAAAATGCCTGCCAGTTGAGGAAAATCATTTTAAATTTCCTATCCTTGCTTTCAAATATCTCCATGATAAGCGATCATTTCCATCTCTGTAATCTCTGCCAGCCACACAATCCTTCAGGATATCTGCATTCACCCAATTCTGGCGTCGAGCATACTCAATTAATCTCTTCACCAATGGTGGATGTTCTTTCAGTATGAAGTTTTTAAAAATCAAATTAAGTAGCTAGTAATTAAAATAGAGGTGCCAGGCTAGGTGCTGTGTGGTAACTGCATGATATGGGAGCTGTTGGGCTCCATTGTGGTTCATAGTGACCACATCCATCGTAAGTGTTGGTTGCTTGAGGAAATCCGGCTCAGATTTTTCAGCTAGAATCTAAGCTCCGAACACTGACAGACATCAGGGAGGGAGGGAGGGAGAGAGTTACCTGGACCCATGTTTCAGAAGGCAATCACACTCCTAAATTAACTACCTTAAATCTGGTTAGTGGTCAGGTACAGGAGGCTGTGAATACGAGCGAAGCAGGAAGATGCAACCAGAGGTCAGGGCTGAAGGAGTCTCAGTCCTTCAGCTGTCTAACAGGTTTGAGATTCTTGCTCCCTGTGTGGATGAGAGTGGGGGCTGTACAGAGGTTGAGAAACTACCATAGTCCCATGAAACAGATATTCAAGAGTCGGGGGAAAAAGAGAAATACTGTTGTAATTAGGGTAGTGTAGTCAGGGAAAAAGACACTGTTCTGTGTTGCCAGAATTGAGAGTCCCAAAGGTTCTGTTGCCTGCTTGGTGCCCGTGTTCAGGATAGCTCATCTGGGCTGTAGAGGAACTTGTAGTGGGAGATGAACGATCTAGTTGTTGAGAGAGGTAGAAAGAGGAAAGAGGTTCTACTAAGGCAATATAAGTAGCTCAGGGTTAACTTAAAGACAAGAACCAAACGGCCAAAAACCTCTGGATTACTACCTGTGCCACAAGCAAATGGCATAAAATCAACAAGATTAAAGAGGTAAATGTGTGGCTCAAAGACTGGTGTGGAAGTAGCGGGTTAAAACTGATGGGACATTGGTGTCGGTATTGGGAAGGACAAAGCTGTTCCAATGGAATGGAATCCACCTGAATGATACTGGGATCAGAGTCCTAGAGAATGGCATAACCAGGGTCTGTGGATAGGAATTTAAACTAAATTGGGAGGGGTGGGGTGGGTTCAGTTGTATGGAAAAATTTAAAGTTAGGAGCGCGTGCTCAACGAGGTTAAAATTTTCACAAAAAGTCACAGAACAGAAAGTATGGAAAAGATTGGGAATCTAACTTAAAGCACAGCAGATGGGCGGACAGCTATGAGAAGAGGGCAGTCAATGCAGGACTGAGGAAGTTGTGCCTAAATACACGCAGCATATGAAACAAGGTAAATGAGTTGTACTGCAGTTTGAAATTTGCAGGATTGATCTTGTGAGAGACACAGAGATGTGACTGCAAGGGGATCAGGGCTAGGAACTAAATATCCAAGGATACACACCCTATCAAAAAGCCATGCAGAAGGGTAGGGGGGCAGGGTTGCCTTGTTAGTAAGAAAGGAAATGAAATCATTAGCAAAATGTGAGATAGAGTGGGAAGGCGTAGCGTTGAGGGTTGAGGTACCGCAAATGGAAAAAGAACCCTGAAGGAAGTTGTGTATAGGCCTCCTAGCAGTAGTCAGGTTGTGTGGAAGAAAACATAGCAGGTAACAGAAAAGGCATGTAAGAAAGGCATGATAGCTATAATCATGGAGGACTTCAATAGGCAGGTGCACTAGGAAAATTAGATTGGCAGCGGATTTCAAGAAAAGGAACTCGTGGAATGTCTACGAGATTTTTGTGGAGCAGCTTGTGGTAGAGCCCACTAAGGAACAGGCAATTCTGGATTTAGTGATGGGTAATGAGGGAGACTTGACTGGGGAGCTTAAGGTGAAGGAATCCCTAGGAGCAATGACCATAATATGATAGAGTTCAACCTGCGTTTAAAAGGGAAGCTGGAATCAGATTTAATGGCATTACAAATGAGTAAAGGTAACTACAAAGACATGAGGGAGGACCTGGCCAGAGTTGACTGGAAGGGATGCCTAGCAGGGAAAGATCATAGAGCAGCAGGATTTTCTGGAAGTGAGAAGGCACTGCAGAAATTCACGCCAAGGAAGAAAATACATACTAAGGGGAGGATGAGGCAACCATGGCTAACAAGGGAAGTCAGGGACAGCAAAAAAGGAAAAGGAAAAGTATGTGTTATGGTAAAGATATGTGGAGCCAGAGGATTGGGAAGCCATTAAGTCAACATGCTGACTTGGAAATATATCGTCGTTCCTTCACTGTCGCTGGGTCAAAGTCCCGGAATTCCCTCCCGAATAGCATTGTGGGTCAATGCACAGCAGGAGGAGCACAGCAGTTCATGAAGGCAGCTCACCACCACCTTCTCAAGGGCAACTAGGGATAGGCAAGAAATTCTGGCCAACCAGACACCCACATGCCACAAATTAATAGAAAAAGACATTACTTAGAGCAGATGGACTCTGAAGGAGATAGCTGAAGAGATTGTACAGGCATTAATGGTGATCTTTCAAGAATCATTGCAGTAAGGGAAGGAGGCAGAATTGAAGAAATCATAGGCCAGATAGCCTGACATCAGTTATTGGTAAGATTTTCAAGCCCATTATTAAAGATGAGATTGCAGAGTACTTGGAAGTGCAGACAACATAGCTTCATCAAGGGGAGGTCATGTCTGACAAATCTGTTAGAAATCTTTGAGGAGAGAATGAGCACGTTAGACAAAGAAGAAGTCAGTGGACGCAATCTATTTGGATTTCCAGAAGGCCTTTGACAAGGTCCCACACAGAAGACTGTAAAATAAGATAAAAGCCCATGGTGTTAGTGGCAAGGTACTGGCATGGAGAGAGGATTGGCTGACTGGAAATAACCAGAGACTAGCGATAAAGGGGAATTTTTCAGGATGGCAGTCAGTAACTCATGGAATTCTGAAGGGGTCAATCATAGAGTTCTGCAGGAGGCAGTGTTAGGACCACAACTGTTCATATTATACATTAATGATCAGGACGATGTAACTGGAGCATTGTTGTAAGTTTGCAGATGACACAAAGATAGGTGAAGGAACAGATAGTGTTCAGGAAGTGGGGACGCTGCAGAATGACTTGAACAAGCTAGGAGAGTGGACAAAGAAGTGGCAGATGGAATATAATGTGGGAAAATATGAGGTTATGTACTTTGGTAGGAAGAATAAAGGCTATAAAGGCTAAATTTCTGAAGAAGGGTCTAGGCCCGAAACGTCAACCTTCCTGCTCCTCTGATGCTGCTTGGCCTGCTGTGTTCATCCAGCTCTACACCTTGTTATCTCAGATTCTCCAGCATCTGCAGTTCCTATATCTCTAAAGGCTATTCTAAACTACTTGCTAAATGGGGAAGGGTTGGGAAATCTGAAATGCAAAGACACTTGAGAGTCCTAGTTCAGGATTCTCCTAATGTTAACACTGAGGTTCAGTTAGCTGTGAGGAAGGCAAATGCCATTTTAACTTGAATTTCAAGAGGGATAGAAGAGTAGAGATGTATTGCTGAGGCTGAATCAGCTCTAGTCAGACTACATTTGGAGTACTGTGAGCAGTTATGTATTATTTCAGGAAGGGTGTACCAGTATTGGACAGGATCCAGAGGTGATTTACAAGAAGGTCCCAGGGATGACAGATTTGTCATTTAAGGAGCGGTTGAGGACTCTAGCTCTGCACTCAATGGAGTTTAGAAATATGAGAGGGATATGATTGACACTTAAAAATAGTGACAGAGGACATGGAGATGATGTTTCCCCTAGCAGCTGATTCAAGGATCCAAGGGCACAGCCTCACAGTGAAGGGACGATACTTTAGAAGTGAGACGAGGAAGTGTTTCTTTAGCCAAGGGATGGTGATTCTGTGGAACTCATTGCCAAAGAGAGCTGTGGAGGCCAAGTCATTGACTGCATTCAAAATAGAGATAGATTGGTTCTTAATTGATGAGGGGAGAAGGCAGAAGGTTGAGAAACATATCAGCCATGATCAAATGGTGAACCAGACTCGATGGGTCGAATGGCCTAATTTTGCTCCTATATCTTGTGTTCTTATCGTTATTATGGGTGACCTTAATCTGTATAGATTGGGCAAAATAAATCAGTATCAAAACCAGAGAGGAGGAATTTTTGGAACATGTAAGACATGGCTTCCTAGATCGATACATTGAGGAAGCAAATGGATGGCAGGCCACCTCAGACTGTGTTTTGTGTAAGAGGTGGGGGTAGATTAGCCCAGTTGACTGGATGGTTGGTTGGCGATGTAGAGAGATGCCAACAGCATGTGCTCAATTCCTGTACTGGCTGAGGTCCTCATTATGGTCCCATGTTCTTATCCTTGCCCCTTGCCTGAGGCATGGTGACCCTCAGGTTAAAGCACCAATAGTCAACTCTCTCTCTCTCTGTTGTGACAGAGCAGTCCCATCATCCTCTGGGACTATGGCAACTTTAATTTCAAATTGCTAATTGTGTAATGAGAAGTGACTAATTGGCAGTCAAGCTGTGTGATGCCCCTTGTCGAATAATGACAAACTCTGAGTAATACAACTCTTCATTAAGATAGATAGTGACAGAGGTGATCCTGAGACAAGTGACCGAACTTTAAGTAGAGGAAATTTACAATGGTGTGAGGAGTGAGCAGACTACAATAAATTGAGGAACATAACTTAAAGTGATGACAAACACTTAAAGAGCGCTTGGAGGAACTGCAACTGTTGTTCATTCCTGTCTGGCACAATATAAAGTGGGAAAGGTGGCCCTGCCATGGCCAACAAGGGATATTAGGGATAGTACTGGATCCAAGGATGAGGTGTACAAATTGGCCAAAAAGAGCAGCAGACCTGAAGACAGTGCAGTTCAGATTTCAGCAAAAGAGGATAAAAGGATTGATGAAGAGGGAAAGATAGAGTATGAGTGTGAACTTGCAGGGAACATACAAACTAATTGTAAGAGCTCCTAAAGATATATGTAGACAAAAAAAATTAGGGAAAAACTAATGTAGATCCCTTATAATCAGAAACAGGGAAAATTATAATGTGGAATGAAGAGATGGCAGACCAATTAACTATATATTTTGATTCTGTCATCACAAAGGATAACACAAATAATATCCCTAAAATACTGGCGAACATATGAGTGGGAGGAACTGAAAGAAACTGGTATTAGCAGCAAAATGGATGGGATTAAACGTCAACAAATCCCCAGCACCTGGTGGTCTATACCCCAGAGTACTTAACAAAGTAGCCAGTGATATAGTGGATGCACTCTGAAACTAGGGGCTTGAATCTAAATTGAGGAAACTGATGGTGATCTTTCAACATTCCACAGACTCTTGAACAATTTCTACGGATTGGCAGGTAACTAATGTAACCCCACTATTTAAAAATGGAGATAGAGAGAAAACATAGAATTATAGATCAGTTAGCCTGACACTGGAAAACAGTGAAAGGATTCAACAGAGTCAGTCAGCATCAAATTACAAAAGGGAATTCTTGGTGGATAACTCTATTTGAATGTTTCAAGAATGAAGCTTGTAGAGTTAGTAAGGAGGCAGTGGATGTGGTTTACTTGGACTTTGAGAAGGCATTCAAAAGGTGTCACAAAAGGGATCAGCATTAAAATTAAAGCACACGTGTATTCACACAGATACAGAACTAGCTGGCAGACAGGATACAAAGATTCGGAATAAAAGAGTCATTTTTTGACTGGCAGCTAGTGACCAGTGTGGTGGCACAGGGGTCAGTGCTTGGACCCAAGCTATTCACAACATATATTAATGATTTAGATGAGAAAACTTAAACGTCATATCTCCAAGCTTGTAGATCACATGAAGCTGGGTGGGACACTGAGCTGTAAGGAGGATGCAGAAATGCTTCTGTGTGATTTGGAGAAGTTTTGTGGGAAATAAGGCAGGGCAGATGACTGAGGTATCAGTGGGGGAGCACATTGGGGTCAATGACCATAACTCTATTAGTTTTAAAACAGTGATGGAAAAGGAGAAACCAGATCTAAAATCTAAAGTTCTAAATTTGAGGAAGGCCAACTTTGACAGTATTAGGCAAGAACTTTCAAAAATTGACCAGGGGCTGAAGTTCGAAGCCATAAAAAAATAAGATAACGAGAGTCCAGAGACAGTATGTTCGTGTTAGGGTGAAGGGCAAGGCTGGAAGGTGTAGGGAATACTGAATGACTAGACAAATTGCGGTTCTAGTCAAGAAAAAGAAGGAAGCATATATCAGGTATACACATCAGATATCGAGTGAATCCTTAGAAGAGTATAAATGTAGTAGAAGTATACTTAAGGGGGAGATCAGGAGGGCAAAAAGGGATATGAGACAGCTTTGGCAAAGGGGGTTAAAGAGAATCCAAAGGGATTCTACAGCAATATTAGCGACAAAAGGGTAACTAGGGAGAGAATAGGGCCCCTTAAAGATCAGCAAGGCTGCCCATGTGTGAAACTGCAGGAGACGGAGGAGATACTAAACGAGTATTTTGCATCAGTGTTTACTGTTGAGAAGGATATGGAAGATATAGAATGTGGGAAAATAAATAGTGACATCTTGAAAAATGTCCATATTGAGAGTAGGTGCTGCTGGATGGCTTAAAACGCATAAAGGTGGATAAATCTCTCGGACTTGATGAGGTGTACACTGTGGGAAGCTAGGGAAGTGATTGCTGGGCCTCTTGCTGAGAATTTTGTATCATCGATAGCCATTGGTGAGACTGGAGTGTGGCTAATGTGGTGCCACTATTTAAGAAAGGTGGTAAGGAAAGCCAGGGTACTGTAGACCAGTGAGCCTGACATCAGTGGTGGGCAAGTTGTTTGAGGAAATCCTGGGGACAAGATTTACACGTATTTGGAAAGGCAAGGACTGATTAGGGATAGTCAACATGGCTTTGTGCATGGGAAATCGTCTCACTAAGTTTTTTGAAGAAGTAATGGAGAGGATTGATGAGGGCAGAGCGGTGGACATGATCTATATGGACGTCAGTAAGGTGTTCAACAAGGTTCCTCATGGTAGACTGGTTAGCCAGGTTAGATCATATAGAGAGAGAACTAGCTATTTGGATACAGAACTGGCTCGAAGGTAGAAGACAGAGGGTGGTGCTGGAAGGTTGCTTTTCAGATTGGAGGCCTGTGACCATCTGTGTCACAATGGTCAGTGCGTGGTCCACAGCATTTTGTCATTTATATAAATGATTCGGATGTGAATATAAGAGGTATGGTTAGTAAGTTTGCAGATGACACCAAAATTGGAGGTGTAAGAGTGAAGAAGGTTACCTAAGAGTACAATGGAATCTTGATCAGATGGGCCAATGGGCCGAGGAGTGGTAGACAGATTTAATTTCGATAAATGTGGGGTGCTGCATTTTGGAAAGACAAATCAGGATTTGTCTTATATACTTAATGGTAAGCTCCCAGGGAGTGTTGCTGAACAAAGAGACCTTGGAGTGCAGGTTCATAGTTACTTGAAAGCAGAACATAGAACATTACAGCACAGTATAGGCCCTTCGGCCCTCGATGTTGTGCCGACCTGTGAAACCAATGTGAAGCCCATCTAACCTACACTGTTCCATTTTCATGTTTATCCAACGACCATTTAAATACCCTTAAAGTTGGCGAGTCTACAACTGTTGCAGGCAAGGCATTCCATGCCCTTACTACTCTGAGTAAAGAATCTACCTCTGACATCTGTCCTATATCTATCACCCCTCAATTTAAAGCTATGTCCCCTCGTGCTAGCCGTCACCATCCGAAGAAAAAGGCTCTCACTGTCCACCCTATCTAATCCTCTGATCATCTTGTATGTCTCTATTAAGTCACCTCTTAACCTTCTTCTCTCTAACGAAAACAGCCTCAAGTCCCTCAGCCTTTCCTCATAAGACCTTCCCTCCATACCAAGCAACATCCTGGTAAATCTCCTCTGCACCCTTTCTAATGCTTCCACATCCTTCTTATAATGCGGTGACCAGAACTGTAGGCAATACTCCAAGAGCGGCCGCACCAGAGTTTTGTACAGCTTCAACATGACCTCACGGCTCTGAAACTCAAACCCCCCTACCAATAAAACCTAACACACTGTACGCCTTCTTAACAAGCCTATCAACCTGGGTGGCAACTTTCAGGGATCTATGCACATGGACACCAAGATCTCTCTGCTCGTCCACACTACCAAGAATCTTACCATTAGCCCAGTACTTTGTATTCCTGTTACTCCTTCCAAAGTGAATCACCTCACACTTTTCCACATTAAACTCCATTTGCCACCTCTCAGCCCAGCTCCGCAGCTTATCTATGTCCCTCTGTAACCTGCAACATCCTTCCGCACTATCCACAACTCCACCAACTTTAGTGTCATCCGCAGATTTACTAACCCATCCTTCTACGCCCTCTTCCAGGTCATTTATAAAAATGACAAACAGCAGTGGCCCCAAAACAGATCCTTGCGGTACACCACTAGTAAATGAACTCCAGGATGAACATTTCCCATCAACCACCATCCTCTGTCTAGCCAATTTCTGATCCAAACCGCTAAATCACCCTCAATACCATGCCTCCGAATTTTCCGCAATAGCCTACTGTGGGGAACCTTATCAAACGCTTTACTGAAATCCATATACACCACATCAACCGCTTTACGTTCATCCACTTGTTTAGTCACCTTCTCAAAGAACTCAATAAGGTTTGTGAGGCACGACCTACCCTTCACAAAACCGTGTTGACTATCCCTAATCAAATTATTCCTTTCTAGATGATTATAAATCCTATCTCTTATAATCCTTTCCAACACTTTACCCACAACTGAAGTAAGGCTCACTGGTCTATAATTACCAGGGTTGTCTCTACTCCCCTTCTTGAACAAGGGGACAACATTTGCTGTCCTCCAGTCTTCTGGCACTGTTCCTGTAGAGTTGTAGGTGGATAGGATAGTGAAGAAGGCATTTGGTATACTTGCCTTTGTTGGTCAGTGCATTGAGTATCGGAGTTGGGAGGTCCTGTTGCGGCTGTACAGGACATCAGTTAAGCCACTATTCTATAACTGTGTGCAATGCTCGTCTCTCTGCTACAGGAAGGATATTGTAAAACTTGAAAGGGGTCAGAAAAGATTTATAAGGATGTTGCCAGGGTTGACGAGTTTGAGCTATAGGGAATGCTGAATAGACTGGAAATATTTTTCTTGGAGCGTCAAAGGCTGAGGGGTGACCTAATAGAGGTTTATATAATCATGAGGGGCATGGATAGGGTAAATAGACAAGGCCTTTTCCCTGCAGTGGGGGAGTCCAAAACTAGAGGATACAGGTTTAAGGTGAGAGGGGAAAGATTTAAAAGGGATCTGAGGAGCATCTTTTTCATGCAGAGGGTGGTGTGTGCATGGAACAAGCTGCCAGAGGAAGTGGTGGAGGCTAGTACAATAACAACATTTAAAAGGTATTTGAATGGGTATATGAATAGGAAGGGTTTAGAGGGATATTGTCCAAATGCTGGCAAATGGGACTAGATTTAGTTAGGATATCTCATTGGCATGGACGATTCTGACCGAAAGTTCTGTTTCTGTGCTCAATAGCTCTATGACTCTAAATCCCTTTCAATCAGAAACAGGGGAATTTATAGTGTCGAGTAAAGAGATGGCAGACCAATTACCTACATATTTTAGTTCTGTCAACACAAAGGATAACACAAATATACCTAAAATGTTGGGAAACACATGAGAGGGAGGAACTGAAGGAAATCAGTATCTGTAGGGAAATGGGGCTCAGGAAATTGATGGGATTAAATGCCAACAAATCCCAGCAACTGGTAATCTACACGCCAGAGTAGTTAACAAAGTGGCCCAAGATATAGTGGACACATTCTGAAACTTGGCGCTTGAATCTAAATAGAGGAAATTGATGGTCATCTTTCAAGATTCTACAGATTCTAGACCAATTCCTATGAATTAGACAGACGCTAATGTAACCCCACTATGTAAAAAAGGAGGTGGAGAGAAAACTTGGAATTATAGACCAGTTAGCCTAACACTGGAAAACAGTGACAGGTTTGGACAGTCAGTCAGTTTAGACTTATAAAAGGGAAATGAGAAACGAGACTTGTTTGTCCATATACACAAGTTGCTGAAATTTACCATAAAGGCGCAGCAGGAGGTGAAGCAGGCAAATGGCATTTTGGCTTTCATAGTGAGACGATTTAAGTACAGGAGCAGCGACGTCTTGTTGAAATTGTATAGGAAATTGGTGCAACCACATCTGGAGTTCTGTGTGCAATTTTGGAATCCTTATCTGACAAAGGATGTTCTGGCTATGGAGGCTGTACAACAAAGGTTTACCAGACTGATCCCTGGGATGGTAAGACTTATGTATGAGGACAGAATGGATTGGTTAGGATGAAATTCACTTCAGTTTAGAAGAATGCGGAAGGATCTCACAGAAACCAATAAAATTCTATGTTCCAAAGATATTTTCTTATTTCCCACATACAATGTTGCTTTTCTCAAAATATTCATCAGTTTGAGAACTGGACAGAAAACAAGAGATGGACCAGCCAGTTCAGAAGCTTCTAAAATCACTCTGCCTCCTTGACCTTCTTGAACTGCTGAGGTCTGTGTGGTGAAGCTGTTCCCAGATTGCTGTTCTGTAAGGTGTTATGGGATTTTCATCCAGTGGTGATGAAGTAGTGCTGATAACTGTGTCAGTTACAATCACTTCTTTTTTTGTCCCACCTTTAACAGAATAGAAACATAGAAAATATGAACAGAAATAGGCCATTGTTACATTCGATCCTGCTCCACTAGTCAGCATTATCATGCCTGATTATCGTTCTCAGCCTGTTCCAACTTTAGATCCATATTCTTTGATCCCTTTAGCCCTCAAAACTATATCTACCTTCTTCTTGGAAACATCCAATATTTCGGCCAGAACTGCTTGCGTGCCAGCAAATTCCACGGGCTCACCAGTCTCAGAGTAAAGGAATTTACCAGGGAGTCTAGAATCAAAGTGTCATAGTTTAAGAATATGAGTTAGGCCGTTTAGGACTGATTTGAGGAAAAATTTCTTTACTCCTCTGCACATGATTTCAAATTTTCCAGAGCCTTTCCAGTGACAATAATCTTGGAAGTCATTTCCCACAGACACAACAAACAACATTTTACTTTGCATGGTGAAAGGCTATTGATAGTCAGGTGCTGGTGAATAGAGAAACAGTGTTAGATCTTGCAGTGACATCTGGTTAGAATTGATGATCTGGAAATGCTTCCCATTGAAAGTGCTGTTAATAGAGTGGAGAGAAAGCAGTCCTCCCCTCAGTCCAGGGTACAGTTCTCCATCCGAGATGCAGCGGAATGGGGCGGCTCCTCATTCAAGCTCATCTGCTCTGACTGCTTTTCTTTCTTTTTCATTTTTTCTTTTCTCCTTTTTTCTCTATTTCTTTCTTTCTTTCGGTTCTTTAGCCTTTGGAGCTTGGTCATGGAGGTGATGATGGCAGGGGTTGGGGCCTTTGGCATTGGCCATGAAGCAGCTGGTTGCAGTTGATGGCATCAATGCAGGAGCAGTGCCGGATCTAGATTCTGCAGTGAAACGGTAGTATGGCAACAGAGCAGTGGGGGCCCAGCAGGAGTGGCGTCTGGCAGCAAAGGATGGCAGCAGTGGCAGC
The DNA here is from genome assembly GCA_024137785.1 of Ginglymostoma cirratum. Taxonomy (NCBI): domain Eukaryota; kingdom Metazoa; phylum Chordata; class Chondrichthyes; order Orectolobiformes; family Ginglymostomatidae; genus Ginglymostoma; species Ginglymostoma cirratum. Next base: position 576,848 of record JAHRHZ010000127.1, on the reverse strand, counting down.
TGGAGGTGAACCATTGTGAAGCATGGCAGCAGTGGCAAGGTGGCAGTCGGAGCTGAGGCCTTGCAAACAGCAACGAGGCCTGCTGTGCTCCTTGCAGGTCAACGGCAGCAGTCAACGCAAGGATAGCAGGTGAAAACAGGCATATCCATGCCCAATACAGGGGAAAGTGAGCCCCCTTTGGTAAAGCCCAGTCTAAGTGTCTGCAGGCTCATAGGTTAAGGAAGGATTGTAATGTTTGACATTTTAACTTTTAATTTTGTATTTTTTCACTTTTATACTGAGAAGATGTTTTAACTTTTTTTTATTTTTCAACACTAACACCTGCTGAATTCCACTAGTCATCCGGATCCCTTTATCCCAACTCTCTGCTTTCTGATAGTCAGAAAATCCTCAATCCATGCCAGTAACTCGCCCCTAACACCATAGACTCTCATCTTCTTTAGCAGCTTCCCAAACAGCACCTCGTCAAACACCTTCTGAAAATCTAACTGATCACATCTGTGGGTTCTGCCTTGCCTAACTTGTTTAGTATCTTCTCAAAGAATTTTAACAGTTTTCTCAGGCATGTCTTCCCTTTGACGAAGCTACGCTGGCTCTTCCAAGTACTTTGTGATCACATCCTTACAATGATCTTCCACAGTGTTTATCACAAAGCTGATTTATTTGACTTTTATCCAGAACATTAAAATTTTGCTTTCAGTCCTGAAAGTAGTTTCTGAAAGTACAATCGCTGTTGAGATGTGTGAACAGTGAGCTGGCTCAGCAGGGTTGATGAGTGAGCTAACCATTTTTCTCACATGGAGCAGGTAAATACTTTCACCCCAGTGTGAACACACTGTTTTATTGAACGTTGAGATGATCGCCTGAACTCAGTGTCACGACGAAAGCACCTGAAAGGTCTCTCATCATGTGAACATATTGATGAGACTTCAGTTCCACAGACATTCGATCGCACTTCCCACAGACTAGACATTTGAAAGGTCTCTCCTCAGTGTGAACACATTGATGACATGTCAGTCCCAGGAACTTCTGTAGCACTTCCCGCAGTCTGGGCGTTTGAATGCTCTCTCCACAGTGTGAACTTGCTGGTGTCTCAGCAGGTTGAACGACCGGGTGAACTCCCTCCCACACTCGGAGCAGCTGAATGGTCTCTTCCCAGTGTGAACCTGCTGGTGCTCTGTGAGGTCAGATGATCGCCTGAACCCAGTCCCACAGAGGGAGCACCTGAATGGTCTCTCCTCAGATTGAACATGTTGGTGGGACATCGGGTCCCTGGAGGTTTTGTAGCACTTCCCGCAGATTTAACAGGTCTCTCATTAACGTGAGCAAGTGAATGGGACATCATGTCCCTGGGACTTTTAAAGCACATCCCACAGATTAGGCCTTTAAAAGATTTTTCCTCCATGTGAGCACGTTGATAGGACATCAGGTCCCCAGACCATTTATACTATTTTCCACAGTCTGGGCGTTTAAAAGGTCTCTCATTAGTATGAGCATATTGATGGGACCTTAAGTTCCCAGAGGTTTTATAACATTTTCCACAGTTTGGGCATTTAAATAGTTTCTCATTAATATGAGCTATTTTCCACAGACCAGGCACTGAAATGGTCTCTCCTCAGTGAGAATGAGCTGATGTTGCAGCAGGTTAGATGACTGAATGAATACCTTCCTACACGCTCAGCTTCCACCTCTGAGAAGGAGCAGGTGAGCAGGTGGATGTGAACAGCATCACCTCCAAGTTCCCTCCAGGTTACAAATTGTCCTGATTTGTCTGATATTCAGTCCTGGCGCAATGGAAATTTCCTTCAATTAAATAATGGCAAGACTGAGGCCTTTGTCTTCAGTCCCCAATACAAAATCCACTGCCTTACCACTGACTCCATCCCCTTGTCTGAGTCTGAACCAACAGGTCCTAACCATGATGAAATATTTCACCTAGAGATGAGTTTTCAACCACATATAAGACTGCCCATTTCCACATCAGTAACATCATCTGACTCCTCGTAATCTCCACTTTATCTGCGTCTGAAATCCTCATCCATTGCTTTGTTACCTCTGGACTTAAGTATTGTAATGTGCTCCCCAATGTCTCTCACATTCCCCTCTCTGCACTTGCCTAACCTCCTCTGCCTCTTTTAACAGGTGTACTGGAGCTCTGTTTAGTGTTTTATTGTTCCTTCCACTGACTGTATCTGATTGATATTTTTACACTGCCCATTCTCCTAAGCATGTTGCTGCATTAGCAACTTCATCTTCCCACATGAGGTCCTACAATGTTGTGAAGGAAGGAGTTACAGGTTATTCGTTCAGTGATGTCATCCAAAACTCTGCTGCCCTGTGAGTATGTGCACCAAGTCTTGTTCACCAACCACTCTGTGGTCGTGCAGCTAAATTTTAAACTTTTGATCTTTCTAATCAAACTTCTTGATAGGTAGAGAGAAAACTATCTCTGTCATGTCCTCCAGCACTCTCAAGGGCAATTACGGCTGACCAATAAATGCTAACCTCACCAGCGGTGCCCACATCCCAAGAATGAATTTTTAAAAATGCCCTTCAAGACATCTGCATTACCTCCAATTCAACCCTCCTGACAATGCCCAATTTTAACTTCCACATTTGGTGTCCTCAACCTTCAGCTGCTAAGGCCATAAACTGTGAAATCTCCTCACTAAACCTCTCCCTCTCTTGACATCAGTTTTGCACTTTAAAATACTCCTTGAAAACTACATATTTGGCCATAAAATATTTTGTCACCTCCCTAATGTCTCGTTATGTGACTGGGGTCAAAAGTTGTATTATAACACTCCCCAGGAACAGCTTGGAAGTTTCCATGATGTGAAAGGCACTATATTGATATAGATTAATTGTCATTGATTTGGACACATATCACAGCCCCTTCATCATCATTTGATCAATAACTCTTTACTTAATAGTATTGTGGGAGCTAAGGGAAGATAACTGCCAGCAGCAAATGGTCAGGGAATGTTCAACTGTAAAAACCTAATTTAGAGAATCAATGGAAAAATAATAAAATACGCAACAGAATTACACCCATTATTGGAGACAGAGGAAGTTAGACAATGACAGAGACGTGATCGGGGAGAGCAGAGATGAAACAGAGTGATGGATGGACATTGATTCAGATCCAGAATAAAGGGGTCGCACCAGCCCCATAGCCATGTCATGCTTTCAGATAACCTAGAACAGCACTAGAAGCTGAATTGTGTAGGTTACTAGTTCAAAATACCAAAATAATTTCACTGTTTTCAACTTTAAAATCAAATGCCAGAGTCTGAAACTTGAAAGATATCAGAAGCAGTTGTGCCAGAGGAGACTCTCACTGTTGAGGAAACACCTGGGGATCATGGTGCTGTTACTGGGTAATTGCCTGTGTGTGATAATGTCATCCACATGAACACAGATTGTTTGGGTCCACACAAACAAGTGAAAACAATATGAGGGTCCGTGGAGATTGAAAGGAGATTTATCACAATGCTTCAAGGAATGGAGGATATTAGATGTAAGGCTAGGTTGTAGAGACTGAATGTGCTCTGCACATAGCAAAAGAGATTGAGGTGAAATTTGATAAAGGTGTCTAGTTTTATGATACATTTAGATTTTACTCAATACTTACATTCAAAGGCCAATAATATCCAGTGATGAATGAATAATGAATAAAGTGGCTTGCTCAGATCTTGGTATGTTATTTGATTTGAGTTTCCAATCTGCAAATCCTCTTCGAACATGCTGCAAAATAAGTTTACAAAAGCCATCTCAAGTCAGTCCTGGGCAGAAATTCAGAAGAGACAAGAACAAAGAACAAAAGAGGAGTACAGCATAGGAACAGACCCTTTGGCCCGCCAAGCCTGTGCCGATCATCATGCCCTAACTAATCTAAACAAAACAAACCTTCTGCCATTATTAGTTCCATATCCCTCTATTCCCTCCCTATTCATATAACCATCCAGATGCCTCTTAAATGTTGCCAATGTACCTGCTTCCACCACCTCTTCTGGCAGGGTGTTCCAGGCTCCTATCACACTCTGCGCGAAAACCTTCCCTCGCACATCACCCTTAAACTTTCCCCTTCTCACCTTGAACCTGTGGCTCCCTTGTAATTGAAACTTCAATCCTGGGAAAATAGCCTTTGACTATCCACCCAATCTGTGCCTCTCATAATTTTTCCATTGCCTGCCATGCACCATCCTGTTCCCTGGCCAACATGTCTGTCTCTGGCTTGCTGCAGTGTTCCAGCGAAGCTCAACGCAAGCTGGAAGAACGACACTACATTTTCCGCTTGGGAACCCTGCAGCTCTCCAGAGTCAATATCGAGTTCAATCATTTTAGGGCCTAAACTTTCCCATGTCCCAGCTCCCTACCCTGCACACCAGGCCTTGTTACTACATAGCCTGCCATTACACACCCCTTGTTGTTAGTCACTAACAGTCCCCATTAACACCTATTCACCCTCCCAGCCTGATCGTTATCAACTCTCTGTCTGACTGCTCTTCTCTCTCTTTGGGCTCTATCCTATTATTTATTATCCCTACTCCCTCCCCCTCCCATTTATTTTGCATGTAAACTGACGTGTTCCCAGCTACCTGACGAAGGGTCACAGGACCCGAAAGGTTAACTCTGTTTTCTCCCCTCACAGATGCTGCCAGACCCGCTGAGCTTTTCCAGCAACTTCTGTTTTTGCTCCTGATTTACAGCATCCACAGTTCTTTCGGTTTTAATTTTTACGTTGTTTTGAGTTTGCAGTGTGTAAATCTTCATTGATTTGGACACATACCACAGCCCCTTCATCGTCATTTGATAAATAACTCTTTACTTAATGGTATTGTGAGAGCTAAGAGAAGATAACTGCCAGCAGCAAATAGTCAGGGAATGTTTAGCTGTTAAAACCTAATTTAAATCTTCCACACCTCACTCCCTGTAAAAGGAGTTTATAAACTCTATCCCTGTAAGTCCGGCAGAGACATTCACAACATTCTCTCAAAGTGTTTATGAGGCCGCCCAGTCCATCACCTCAACCACTCCGCCTTATTGTTGCTTTCTGTGGAGCCGATGAAATTAGCGGAACCTCCACAAAATCGCTGCCACTGCACATGCTCCGGAATATGGGTGGGCGGGGACGACGCGCGCATGCGTATTGTTAAGAGATATTATGCGTAGGCAATGGTCACAATTACTCGGCATGCTGGGTAAACTAGGCACCATTGTCGGTTTCGAATTTTTATTTGTTGTTATGTGTAGAGTGCTATCGAGGCTGGGTCATTAAGTATATTCAAGGCTGGGATCAAAAGCTTTTTAATTAGGAAAGATATCAAAGAGTATGGGAAAGGCAAGGAAGTGTAGTTCAGGATTATCAGATCTGAAATGAGCTCATTGAATCGTGGAGCAGACTTATGGACTGAATGGTATCTACCTGCTTCTAAAATTTACGGTCTTCACATTAGGCTGCAAAACTGAACTGAGTTAGTTGCCAAGTTAAAAATGTGTGGCACCCGATTCCCTTGAGGCACTGAACTGAAGTGAGATTTGCAAAGGATAACAGACAGAAGAGAGTCATTATGTGATTGATCCAGAGTGATCTGTATACCAACATAAACAGTGAAGACTGGTCTTCAGCATCCACACTGAGCCTGGCTTCGCTAGGCCTACAGTCAACTCTCACAAACCACCATCACCCTTCACTTTTCCTGATGTCCGCTCTGTTCTTGTTTTAAACCAATTGCATGTAAGGCAATTGCAGCTGACATTGTTGATGTGGAATTGTAACAGGCTGTGAAGTGAATCTGACTGGTTCATGACATAATTCTGCTTCTAAAGATCAGTCAACATTTAATTTTGATGACCATAAATGTTAACCATTAACAGGCCATGGCCATGAAGGTGCCGAATCCTAATTACTCGACTACCAGTGAAGATTTCTGTTTATACAACACTGGACACTGTCTGATTTGGCCTTGCATTCTCCCATCCTTATGCATATGATCCTCTCAGCTCTGTCTTGGTTTTGTTACATCTTGGTTTATAATAACAGACTATCCAATTATCTATTACATTGCAGTTTCTAATACATGAGACCCTGTCTCACAATGTAGTCATGCTGCCTCTGTAGTTCGGTGGTTTGAGCAGTGGTCCTGTAAACCAGGGGTCATGAGTTTGCGTCTCACTGGGGCCTCTGCCAAATTTTGTACACCTGCTGCTTCCACAATCCAAAGGAGCACTTTAAATATCATCTGGAATTATGACAATTTCAGAAATGTGTTTGAAATGCCAAATTCCTGTTTCTCCTTCCAGGTACTTGAGGAAGACATTTGGAAGGAGAGGAAACAGCCGACGTGAGCAATGTTCGGCAAGAAGAGGGAGGTGAGGCAGTATAAACTGTAGAGTGATGGGGAAACAATGGAGGAGGAACACAGTCCCAGGGCAGCTGCCGAGTGCTTCCTTTTATTGCTGTAACCAGATTCTAGTTTTGAAGTCTGAAATGGGACAATACAAGCCAAGTGGGTGAAATTCTATTTTCTGGGGGTTGGTCTCTCCTGAGGACTTTGTCACTCTTGACGCAATATGGCCCTGTTTTTTTTCCCTTCTGTGGGTGAAAATGAGGTTCAGTTTCCCCAAGGGGGCACGAACACAGTTTTCCTATCTCGAACTTCAGTCCCATTTGTTGTGTTGCTTGAGATTAAAACATTACAGGGAAAATAACATTGAGATGATTACTGGAAACATCAGAGCACACAAGGCTTCCAAGTGCTGGAAGCTGGGATGATGTGCCTCTTTCAGTACTGTGAAAACTCGATGATTCGATCATTTCAGAGGAGAAACTGATCTCCAGTGAAATAAAATCCAAAGCTGTGGCATTAAGAAATGATGCAAGTACTTTTGCCCTCATTCCTGGTGGTCTTGTGGTTAGGAATTGGCACTCTAGCTGCCATGGCCTGGGTTCAATTCCTAGCTAGGGAATCAGGATTCATGACAAGGGCAATGGCAAAAGCACAGCAGCTTTGACAGAAATCCATTCAATGCCCCAGCCCCTTAGAAGGGGAAGGTGCCTTGACTGTCTCTGCTCAATTGAACAGTTCACACTTGCTTCTCCTCTGAATCTCGTCTCTAAAGATTCACAAAGTTGAGACTGAGGTTTTTGTTTTGATTCCTTTCCATTTCCAGGATTGGGAAATTGAAAGATGCACATGAGCAGCCTGTGGGACTATTTCAGCTTCCCCTCCACTGATGACGTTGGGACATTGACTCTGATGTTCTGGGTGATATTTGCTGATTTGAGACAATGAAAGGATTCTAGTTTCAGATTCAAAACTCATCTGGGCTTTAGGACAATGAGAAAGGTAAGTCTTGAAATTCTCTTGAGCCACGTAAGAATCAAACTTGCAAATCTCCTGAGTCAGAGTCAGGCACGTCATCCATTGCACCACTGGTCCTCCACATGCGTAATGCCTGCATGCTGCAGAGTTGTGGTGTTAACAGGGACATGATCAGTAATGGTGACATTCACAAAGTGAGCAACAAGGAAAGATAATCACCATTACTGCTTCACTTCAATGGTCCCCACTTTGCGGAGCAGTGAATTTCACTGGCAAAGGAAGGCCGGAACTTTCAATCATTTTACTCACAGTCATTCCAGCATTTTACCACTCCCTCCAATGAAATGTACTCTCATGCTTTGAGTTATGGTCTCTTCCAGTCAAGACCCTGAACAAATTCAGTGAGAAGCTTCTGGTCATTTCTGACCCAGCCTCTGGAATCAGACAAGTTGAATGACACCTTTATTGATGTTGCCCCTTCACTGCAGCTCAGCGCCTCCAAACAGGCCCCTGTTAACATCAGCCTGTTCTCTGCCTTCTTGCTGTACATCTGCTGAACAATTGCACTTTCTTCATGTAGAAACCCAGGCGAAAATATGGACTGTTTCAAAGTTAGAGAGAGAACCATTTATGATGAAGATGGTTCTGATGTGAAGAAATGACCAAACAGCATTTACAAGTCAGGTTGCAAGGGTTAATGGAAGCATATCTGGTGTTCCAGTGGTTAGGATTTAGAGCTTGCATCTCTCAGGCCTGGACAAAATTCAAAGTCATGAAATGAAAATGTCTTTCTCTTGTGTGAATTATCTGATTAAAAATGAATTCCTGGTTACAAAGAGAATATATGCCCAGAATCTGCCAGAATCAGTCCAGTGAGAGTTTGCTTCCATCTAGAAGGACAATGACAGCAGATACACCTGAAAACAACCAACTGCACGTCCCATTCCAAGTCACTCACCATTCTGAGTTGGAAATGTATCATTGTTCCTTCAGTGTCGTTGGGTCTAAATCCTGGCATTTCTTCCCTAATGGCATAATGGCAGTACTTACGTGCCAAGGAGTTCAAGAAAGTGGCCCATCATCTGAATCTATGGGGTAATTAGGGATGGGCAATGAAATTTCAGATTGACATTGTGATTTGGCAAGAATGGCAATTGTCCTTTGACAATTTTACTTTTCCAAAATAAAGTCTGGGTCATTTAGTGTGGAGACATGGAAACAGTCTGATCCCACTTACTGCAGAGACATCTGTGTCACAAGGAACCAACTCTCCTGAGTGTGCCATCTCCCTTCGCGCCTTTCTGCTTCTTGTCTGTTCCCAAGTATCTGATTGTGCCAGAGCCGAGATTCTATTTGAAATCCTGATCTTTACATTGAATTCTAGTTATTTCAATGTCTCAGATCAGGTAATGGCACCAAGAACATCAGAGTCAATGTCTCAGTGTCTTAAAGAAAGGAAAGGTGCCTTGACTGGCACTGCTCAATCAGAAAGTTCACCCTTCACCTTCCCTTGAGTCAGGACCACAAAGTGGTTTGAAAGATTTACGAATCTGGAGACTCGGTCATCTGTTTTATTTCCCCTTTCCATGTTTCCACCTACCAACTCATAATGTTGATGTTGTTTATAATGTTGGGGATGGGTAGCAGTGGGGCTGGGCAGAATGATTAAGCTGATAGTGAAAAATTATTTCCACTGACAAGCATCAGTAAAGAGAGTACTTGGATTTAAGGACATTTAAAGGAGACATATTTGCAGTTATAAAGTGCTAATCAACACCAGTGTGGAAGCCAGTTTACCATGCGCAGACATTGTTTAAAATTTGATTCCTTTTCCTCCAAATGGATATAACACAGACGTTAGGCAATATCAGGTTATAGTTCAACAGGTTTATCTGAAAACAGAAGCTTTCAGAGCACGGCTCCTTCATCAGGTGAAGTGGGTGTATGTGATATATTCGCAGCAAAGACCATTTGGGATCATTGACCAAAATCAATAACACAAAGGACCACATTCGTGCTGCTGTCCCGAAGATTACAAAAAAGCATGTCAAAGGCAACAAGGTCTCACGCAGCATTCAAGCCTGCAACTTCTTGTGTTCCTGAAATCCACCTGAAGCGAGAATCAGACCATGAGACCAATTACCCAGCCTGGTGAAGTTCCACTTAACAATAAATCAGGTGCTACTCAGGCATTGATAGTGTCCCAGCCTCGTGTGTAGGAGACCAGTGTTCAAGTACCGCTCCAGAGGTGTAATAACATCTCTGAGCAAGTTGATTGGACAAAAATACTGTTCCCCATTGCTTTGGGCAGTGAAAGCAGCAATGAACATCTTATGAGATAAAACGTTGTGGACTAAGTTTTTGGAAGTTTTCTGAAGAAGGGTCTCGACCCGAAACGTCAACTTTCCTGCTCCTCTGATGCTGCTTGGCCTGCTGTGTTCATCCAGCTCCACAATGTTTTATCTCAGATTCTCCAGCATCGGCAGTTCCTACTATCTCATGAACATCTTCTTCTCATTCTGTCTCCCTGTTCCCAGGATGGTGATACTTGTCCCTTTCCCTGGGACAAGCCTCTCTCCATTGGCAGATGGATTAAACCATTTCCCTCTATGGGCAGGCAGAGCTGGCGATGGTATATGCTCTGTAGTTCCCTGTCAAACACTGGAAGAGGGAAGGAACAGAAGGGGTAGAATCAGGCTTGTGCAGCAAGTTATAAATGGCGATTTGGAACTTTTATCAAATGAAATTTATCAGAAACAGACTGAAGGATGGAGAGCTGCCTAGAAAGAGGCAAGTCAAAACTGGATAACAAGCATGGGGCTGGATGAACACAGCAGGTCAAGCAGCATCATAGGAGCAGGAAAACTTGA
>JAHRHZ010000127.1:520530-566250 GCA_024137785.1 Ginglymostoma cirratum | reverse complement strand
GATTCTCCAGCATCTGCAGTACCTTTTATCTCTGAAGTCAAAACTGGAGATTACTTCCTTCAGCAACTTAAAAAGGGATCTTTCTGTGCAGCCTGTTTGGTGTTCAGGATTCATCTGCACACAGCAATCCTGCAGAAACACCTTAGCAATGCGGGTGTCTGTTCATTTTCTGCCTCCGGAGCAGGATTTAACATCTGACACCAATAGTCCCAGATTTAGAAAATCTGAGTTGAACACTCACTGAGAGACTTCCCCAATGGCACTGAGCTCCAGGGCTGTGGACAGTTCAATGTGAAAGGGAGGGTTATCAAATGAACCATTGTTTCTACCTTACCTGCTCCATCACAGAGACAGGGAGATTGATGTCATAATCCCAAAACTTCATTCTTGTGCATAAAGAAGCCGCTCAGCCCACTGAGTCCACCGCGGCTGTCTCTTGCTTGTATCTCTCTGAGGTTATTCATAGTCAGTGATATCTGTCCTAACAATGGTGAACTGTGTCTGTGTTGTGATGCTGTCTCTAACATAATGATCCTCTTGTCATTCACGTCTAAAATGGCATCGGGATTTACTGCACGGCATTGAAAAAGAACTGCAAGTAATTGTTGCAACTTCACCAGTTTACTCCTATCTCAGAGAGGAGGTTTTATGACTCAGTTTAGATTAGACCAACAAAGAACAGGAAAAGACCATTCATACCTTCACAAGCATGTCATCTCACCTGTGTAAATTTGGCCAGTATATCAATATGAGATATTTACTTCAGATACATGAAGCTATAGGAAGCAGAAAGATGATCAAAACACCAGGTACAGAACACAACACCATTCACCTATAGGGAATAGTAAAGGATGGTTTTGATCCATCAACCTCTGGGTTATGGGCCCATCATGCTCCTGTTGCATCACTCCACTTGCTGGCACTATATCCTTTTCAGGCAAGTATTCAGCTCTTCATCTGGCATGTGGCATGTACCTTCGAGGATGATGTCAAAATAATTCAAAATTGTTATGTAGTATTCCGTTGCACAGATATGAATTCGCTGTGTAAATATAACCTTTGTATAATTTTCCACATTCTCTTGGTCAAACTCTGGCTTCACCCAGAATCACAAAATTTGTCACAATGCGGACAGGGACCATGCAGTCATCTTGTGCCACTCTCCACAATGTGTAAATGAGTGTCTCCTTCACTGTCATTTGCTTGCCTCCTCTGTGTAATTCTGCACATTGTTACTTTCAACATAACCATTTACTTCCCTTTTGAGTCAATTGAATCTGCACCTTGGGTACTGTCAAACATGATATAAAGACTCTACCACTCTCTGTTCAAAACTTCAAACAGACCAGGTTTCAGCTTTCTGTTCTCCAAGGAGAACTGTCCCAACTTTCTAATCTATCTTCATTGCTGACATTCCTCATACATGGCACCATACACGTGAACCTGTTCAGCGCTGTCTCCAATCACTTCACATCCCAACTTCCAGACATTTCACGCCCAGAACTGAACAATAATGCAGCTGGAGAATTCATTCAGCATTGAATTGCTTGGGCAAACAACCTAAACCACTTGTTTTCACTTTGAACAAGTGTTTCCCTTTATAACATTCGCTGCAATGTTACCTCTGCCCCATCCCCACCTCAGGTGGTCTCTCCTCATTTGACGAAGCTGGTTTTTCAGAAAGCTGATCAGGCATTTTGGCAAAGGTGAAGACAAGAAATCTGAGCTTGTCCACGATTTGAACATGGAACATTTGAACACTTGCATATCAATAATTTACAAGACCCTAAGTGGGGGCATACCCCTAAACCAATGAGCCATCCCTGTAAGTTGGCCTCAGCTCCGAACCAGCTCAGACTCACTCAGAGCAAAGTATATCCCACGTTGTTCCAGAAATTCGAAACAGCAAAGAGTTTCAAGAATATTTTCTTCTCAATCTGTTTCCCTGCTCCCAGGCTAGGGCTGTTTCTCCCTTCTCCTGGGACTGGTTTCTCTCCTCCATTGGAGGATTAAACCATTTTCTTCCACTTGAATCACAAAACGTTTTGAAAGATTCACAAAGCTGGAGACTAGGTTTCTGTTTTGGTTCCTTTCCATGTTTCCACCTACCAACTGATTGTTTTATTTCCCAAAATCTCATCACAATCTTCAGGCTTCATCGTGCCCAGGAATGAGGATCTTTTGTGGAGAGATCCCAGAGGCCAGGATTGTTCTATTCAGGGCAGAGAAGATTAAATGGAAATTTCATGGCCGTCGTGTCTGGATGAAGCAGTTTCCACTGAAACAGAAACTGTTTCCACTGATCAGGATCAGTACACAGAGGACTGGAATTTTCGAAAATTGAAGATAAAGAGATTTGCATTTATATAGGACTTAACAACACCAGAAGATCTTTAAGACTTGCATCTTTCTTCTCCACGTGTGATATATTTATCACAAAGACCCTGAGGGATCTCAGACTGACCTCAATCTTGTCAAAATCAGACCTCATCAGTGAAGAATGGAGCGAAATACAGAACATCAGGGATCGCCCGCAATTTGAACCCGAGAGCTACTCCTATTTATGCCATCTATGTGAAACAGGAACCATATCCCTAGACCGATGAACCAGCAATGGCACAGAACCATTAACACTAAATCAGGAGAGTTTTCTTATAAGCCAAAGGTATCCCTGTTGCTTTGGGGAAGGAAAGCAGCACTGATTTTTAATAACAGTTTCTTCCCATTCTGGCTCCCTGCTCCCAGGGGGCCTCAGGACATGACTCCCTCCATTGGCAGTTGGACTAAACCATCTTCCACCGGCAGGCAGTACTTGAGGACCCATCAAAAATGGGCTTGCAGGGTACGGGAAGGATGTGGTGGGAGTGGGAGGTATGGGAAGTGTGGAAGGATGTGCAAAAGGGAGATTGCTCATGCACAAGGAACTAACATTCTGTTGGGAACCTTGTCCAAATTACTGCACCTGAGACAGAGTGAAACATGCAGATTTGCTGGGAAGGAGAGAATCTCTCCGAATAATGGGAAACAGTGCTTGTGTCCTTCTCTATGTTACAGGAAGATCACTGCTGTCTGAATCAGCGTGGATTGCTCCTGCAGGATGTCCTGTCGCTCAGACACACCGCACAAGATCTACATAAACTTTACCATGTTGTTCCCAGCTCAGAGAATAGATTTTACTGTTCAAATCATCTCAGAGTGACAGAGAATGGGAGAAGGCACAGTGGCTCAGTGGTTAGCACTGCTGCCTCACAGCACCAGCAACCAGGGTTTGATTTCACCCATGGAGTGTGTGGAGTTTGCACATTCTCCCTGTGTCTGCATGGGTTTTATCTGGGTGCTTTGGTTTCCTCCCACAAAGATGTGCAGGGTAGGTGGATTGGCCATGCTAAATTGCCTGTAGTGTTCAGGGATGTGTAGGTTAGGTGGTTTATAGGGGGATGGGTCTGGGGGTGGGATGCTCTGAGGAGCAGTGTGGACTTGTTGGCGCAAACAGCCTGTTCCCACACTGTAGGGATTCTATGAGATAAGGCAATTCAGGTCATCATCTTGACAGGTCCTAGAGAGAAAAGGGATTTTTGCAAGTGGACAGTCTCCACTACTGTATATTTTCAGCATTTACAACCTTGGCCCGTGTGACAATAAAATCAATTTGAGAGATTGATTAAGTTACCGGTAGCAGGAAACAGTTGAGACACTTTATCTTGTTTCTAAAAAGAGTTCAGTATATTGTGCAGCGCAGCAGATACTTCTCCCTAGTGTTAGTGAAATGACAAACAGCAGAGTTGGTCTTCCAGAGTATGGTATGACTTCTGGGTCATGGGCCCAACACACTCCCACTGTGACACTCTGCTTGCATAAGTGAACACAAATAAAGAAACTACTCAGTGATAAGATCTGTTGAATCAAACTCTGTGAAGAATTGAAGCCGATGTAATGAAAAGCCCTGTGAGAACGAGGATGTAACATTGTGTGGGAGGAATTGTTTCCCAGGATTGAGGAGAGTGCACAGTGCTATTTCCAGGAGTCAGCCTTGGGACCGCCTCTCTTCTGGACAGATATTAATGGACTGCACTTTTGTACAGAGTAGAAAAATTACACAAGACTTGAAAATAATGTAATCAGTGCAGAAAGCCATGGAAGTTTTTTTTAAATTCATTTATGGGATGAGGGCATTGTTGGCTAGGCAGCATTTATTGTCCATCCCTAATTGGCCAGAGGGCAGTTAAGAGTCAGCCACATTGCTGTGGGTCTGGAGTCACATAGAGGCCAGACCAGGCAAGGATGGCAGTTTCCTTCCCTAAAAGGCATTAGTGAATCAGATGGTTTTTTCCTGACAATTGACCATGGATTCATGGTCACCATTAGACTGTTAATTGCAGACTGTTATTGAATTCAATTTCCACCATCTGCCATGTTGGGATTTGAACCTGGGTTCCCAGAACATTATCTGGGTCTGTGGATTAACAGTCCAGCGATAATACCATTAGGTCATCGCCTCCCCCAAATAATTTTTTTTTCCCAATAAATCTTCCACTATCTGATCTGAAGCGGGAACATTCCAGCTGTGAGAGTGGCGGAGTAAAGCTGATGAGTTGATATTCAGTGATGTCAATTCACATTGTCCTTGTCACATTATTGTCTAAAACTCTCCACCAGAAACAAAACTGAAAAATGAGAATAAGCCCCACAATTCTATACAGTCATGGCTGACCTAGCACTTCAATGACTATTCCCACCCCATTCACATAATGCCATCTACCATTGGGAATCAAACGTTAACCGACCTCTATCTTCAAACAATTCATAAATAACATGTCAATTGTGCAAGGGAAAGTTTGTGTTGTGAACCAGCTGGATTTCTCCATGAACTTTGCAGGTGTGTCAGGTGAGCAGCCGATTCTGCTCTGATCATCTTTCAAATGGTATCATTTCCAGAAAGCTCGCCCTGGAAATCTGACAAACATCCTCTGGTCAACAGCAGGGCCTTGGCAACAGGGAGTGAAGATGGATGATGAATCAGGTCCCACAAAGCATCACTGACTCCTATCAAACGTCAACTAAATCACGACTCTGGTGGGACTTGAATCTAAACCTTTGAATAGCATGGTCAGTAAATCTGTCCAAGGCCAAAACACACTCTCTCTTGCATCACGGAGCCTTACCTGCTACAACCTTAAAGTACAGAAAGTTGGCACAATATCTTTGTGCCTTCAATCAAGCATCTGCTTATCCTAGGAAGGAAGGCTCGCTGGATCTGAAACATTAACTCTAATTTTTCTTCACAGATGCTGCCAGACCTGCTGAGCTTTTCTAGCAATTTCTGTTTTTGTACGTGGCCCCTATCCGTATGTGATCTGGCACTTCAAGTGATCATCTAAATACTCTTGAAATTTTCTGATGATTATTAGCTTTACCACGCATTCAGCTAGTGAATTCCAGATACCCAGAACTCTCTGGGGGTGAAACAAATCTTCCTTAAAGCTCCTTTAAACCCCTTGTTACTTTTAATCTATATGGATGGTCATTCATCCTTTTCAATGAGACGAAGTTTTTTTCCAATTTC
Organism: Ginglymostoma cirratum; assembly: GCA_024137785.1. Lineage (NCBI taxonomy): Eukaryota > Metazoa > Chordata > Chondrichthyes > Orectolobiformes > Ginglymostomatidae > Ginglymostoma > Ginglymostoma cirratum. The sequence continues at coordinate 560,687 of JAHRHZ010000127.1, read as the reverse complement.
CAATATCTATCACCTTCATAATTTTGTACACGTTAATCAGTTCCACACGAAGATTTCTCTGCTCTCAGAAAAACAACCCCAGCCTAGCTTGTCTATCTTCACAGAGGAAATAGTCCAGCCCAGGCAATATCCTGTTCAATCTGCTCTGGACACCCTCTAGTGCAATTATGCCTTTCCTGCAGTCTAGTGATCAGAATGGAACAAAGTTCTCAAAAAAAAAGCAGAAATTTCTGGAGAAATTCAGCACTGCTGGCATCATCTGTTGATATGATTGATTGTTTGATTGATTGTCCTGTGTACTGGAGTACACCGAAAAGCTTTGTTTACGAGCAGGACGAGCAGATCATAGTAAGCAAGGATGTACAGATCAGAGGCTGTAAAAAGGCTAAGACAGAGGGTCCAGACCCAAAATGTCGGTTTTCCTGCTCCTCTGATGCTGCATGGCCTGCTGTGTTCATCCAGCTCTACACCTTGTTATCTAAGACAGAAGCCCACAGGTTACACTGTATAGGGCGTTCACTAGACAAGATCAATGTTAGCAACATCAGCATTATTTGCTGTTCTGGGTCTGTGACTCAAGTGTCTTCATTACTTGGATCTGGACGACCGTAGCATCCTCAAACCTGTAAGCAGATTTAAAAGAACATTATTAGTACTTTTTACAGATTTAGATTTAACTTTAAAAGTTAGAATGGTAATAAGAAATGTTAGGGTTACATCTGCTGTAGGGATGTCGCAAAGAGTCAGTGCTATCTTGAAAGCAGAGTGAATGTTTTGAGTCCAGCAATTCTTCTTCAGAACTGATAGTACCGAGAAAAAGGTGGCATATAAAATGTGCTCCCCGAAACAATGTGACTTGTGTGTATATGTCTGAATATGAATATCTTTGTGGAATTCAACACTTCCTATTTCCAGTTCATCTTAATCATAGAATCCCTACAGCGTGGAAACAGGCCCTTTGGCCTAACAAGTCCACACTGACCCTTGGAGCATCCCACCCAGGCCCATTCCCCCTATAACCCACCTAATCTACAGACCCCTGAACACTACAGGCAATTTAGCTTAGCCAATCCACCTAACGTGCACATCTTTGGACTGCGGGAGGAAACTGGAGTACCCAGAAGAAACTCATGCAGACATGGGGAGAATGTGCAAACTCCACACAGGAGGGTGGAATTGAACCAAGGTCTGTGGTGCTGTGAGGTAGCAGTGCTAATCACTGAGCCACTGTGCCACCCCTTAAATGCCTTCCTTAGACATGGATGGTGCTTCATTCTCTTCGAGTCTTTCTAACTGGAATGTAGCTTTTCTGAGTATTCTGAAATATCTCCGTAAATGTCTAGCATTACAGGTCTACTGACCCAGCTCTTAACCTAATTTTTCACTTCATTTCAGGCAGCCCTAACTTCACTCTGCTACCATTTTCCTCACTTAGGTTTTAAACGATCATCTTAGATCCAACCTTTCCTCCCTCAAAGTAAAGATGAAATTTGGCCACACTGTGATCAGTGCTACCAAGGGGCGTCTTCACTATGAAGTCATTAATGAATCCTGTGCCATTGCATATTGTCTGATATCCTGCCCTCTGGTTGCTTCTGGAAAATACTGTTCTAACAAACTGCCCCAACAACACTTCATCAACTCATCATTCAAATTACATTTGTTAATCTGACTTGGCCAATTTTTATGATCATTAGAATCACCAAAGATTATTGCTGTAATGTAACTTAAAGGGAAAGGAGTGCTTTAAACGTGGCAGCAGTGGAATGACAAGGGTCTAATGTTCAAAAGTTGGCAATGTCACACACTTTGGTACAGAAATTGACAATCGATGCTATGTAGAAGCAGGGATTAAACTCATTATTTCCAGTTTACAGGACCAGCGCCATTCCACTAGCCACCACATCATTGCAGCACCCAGGCTTGGCTAAACTACCATATTCTATTGTTTTGGTACTAATGAATCAGATTGTTTGAAATATTTGGAATAGTGTGTTCAGACAAATTTGAATGTCATGATACATGTTTCAGTACAGGCTACCTTGCACAGACAAATGACAATGAGGAATACAACTTTTGAATCAACCTTAATTGGAATCAGATTGTAAAAGCTGAATATGAAAGTCTTGGTGCAATTGTCTTGGTTTTAATGAGCACACAAATGCAGTTCAGTGCAGTAATGATCTCCCTAACCCAGAGAAGGAAACACTTGCCTTTGATGGTTCGCGACTGGGAGGTGCAGTTGTTTGTTGCAAACTAAGCGCAGGTGTTCTGCAAAGCGGTCCCCAAGCCTCCACTTGGTTTCCCCGATGTAGAGGTCTAGGCCCGAAACGTCAAGTTTTCCTGCTCCTATGATGCTGCTTGGCCTGCTGTGTTCATCCAGCCCCACGCCTTGTTATCTCGGATTCTCCAGCATCTGCAGTACCTTTTATCTCTAATACTTGCCTTTGAGGCCACATTAGGAATGTCCATTCGATTCATCCCAGGGATGAGAGGACTGTGTTCCAGGAGCATACGAGTAAAATCAGTCAGTGCTCCATCGAGTTTAGAATAATGATTGATTAGGAGAATGTCTTCATTAATAAATTAATCATTAGGTGGAATTCAATACAGGGAAGTACAAAGTGATGCATAAAGCATATACAAATATGGAGAGAAGATACACCATAAGTAGAGTAATTCTTTTTGAAAATTTTAGATCTCAGGTGAAGGTATTAGTCTGCACTGGGGGTGACTGTAACCTCACAGTGAGGTGGTTGAGATCATAGTACAACTGCAATGTCTCTGCTTCAATCTCAGTTGGAGCATTGTATGTAATCCTTGTCCTCACTTTTCACCAAAAAATGAAAAGAGATTAGAAAAGTCACAGATGGGGTCCACTAGGATATAAAGTCATCAGAAAGGACACAAATGGGTTTTATTGGGATGGTGGAAAAGGTGCAGGATTAAAAGTTGGAAATAAGAACAGAGGTTACTGGAAAAGCTCAGCAGATCTGGTAGCATTTGTGAAGAAAAAATCTGAATTAACATTTCGGGTCCAGTGACCCTTCCTCAGAACTTTTGAGGAAGGATCACCGACCTGAAATGTTAACTTCGATCTTTTTTTCACAGATGCTGCCAGGCCTGCTGAGCTTTTCCAGCAACCTTTGTTTTTGTTCCTGATTTACAGCATCCACAGTTCTTTCAGTTTTTAAAAGTTGGAAATGCTGTAACTGACACGGGGAAAATTAGGAAGTAAACTAACAGAGATTTTTCAGATAATGCAACCTACAACAGCCCTATCCACAACTCCACCAACCTTTGTGTCATCGGCAAACTTACTAAACCACCCTTCCACTTCCTCATCCAAGTCATTTATAAAGATCACAAAGAGCAGAGGTCCCAGAGCTCCAAGCTAAATACTTCCCATCTACTATCACCCTCTGTCTTCTGTTGGACAGCAATTCTGTACCCAGACAGCCAATATTGCATGAATCCCATGCCTCCTTACTTTCTGAATGAGCCTACCATGGGGAACCTTATCGTATGCCTCGGTAAAATCCATATACACCACTTCCACGGCTCAACCTTCATCAATGTGCTTTGTCACATCTTCAAAGAATTTAATAAGGCTTGTGAGGCATGACCTGCCCCTCATGCTGACTATTTCTAATCAAACTATGCTTTTCCAAATAATCATAAATAGTCTCAGAATCCTCTTCAATATTTTGCCCACCACAAAAGTAAGACTGGCTGGTCTGTAATTCCCAGGATTATCCCTATTCCCTTTCTTGAACAATGGAATAACATTTGCCACTCTCCAATCATCTGGTTCCACTCCAGAGGACAGTTAGGATGCAAACATCATCACCAAAGACACAGCAATCTCTTCGCTCGCTTCCCATAGAAACCATGGGTATATCCCATTCTGCCCAGGGGACTTATCTATCATCATGTTTTTCAAAATTTCTGGCACATCCTCCTTCCTAACATCAACCTGTTCGAGCATATCAGCCTGTTTCACGCTGTCCTCACAAACGTCAAGGTCCCTCTCACTGGTGAATAATGAAGCAAAGTATTCATTAAGGACCTCCCCTACCTCCTCCAACTCTGTGCACAAGTTCCCTCCACTATCCCCGATTGGACCTACCCTCACTGTGGACAGCCTCTTTTTCCTCACTTAAAGATAGAACACCTTGGGTTTTCTTTAATCTTACCCGCCAAGCTTTTTCATACCCCCTTCTAGCTCTTCTAAGTCCATTCTTCAGTTCCTTCCTGGCTACCTGGTAACTCTCTAGAGCCCTGTCTGATCCTTGCTTCCTCAACCTTAAGTAAGCTTCCTTCTTCCTCTTGACTAGATGTTCCACATGTCTTGTCATCCAAGGTCCTTCACCTTACCATCCCTTCCTTGCCTCAGTGGGACAAACCTATCAGAACTTGTGGCAAGTGCTCTTAAACAACCTCCATATTTCCGTCGTGCCCTAAACAACCTCCACATTTCTGTTGTGCAGCATGTTTGTTGATCATTGAATCATTTCACCAGGAAAGGTCGTCTCTCAATCCCCAAAAACTCGTACTTTCCAATAAAATCAGTGTTGCTCAACATTGCCTTTTGTCCCTACCCTCCTGTCCCATGCCAAATTAAGACTGCTCAAAATGAGGCTGGAACGTAAAACCTCCGCATTTCATATCCCAATATTCCGTCATATAAGTACCGCAAGCTAATCGATCACTTCATTTGCTTCCAAATTTCTGGTTGCATCTTAACGGTTGGGAAATCGACGTTCTCTGGTTCCAAAGCTGTGTTTGTATGATTTTCTTGACCAATAGTTCCAACCTTGTGTGCAGAACTTGGTGAACTACCCATTGCTAAGCTGGATTGATTATTGAAATATACATTTTCAATATTTGCCTCCACTATTGCCTGAGCACATGATGTTTTTAATTTGTAGAAGTCTGTCAATTTCAGTCTTAAACAGACTCAATGAATGACTCCACAGTCTCTGGGCATTGAATTTCAAAAGTTCACATCATTCTCAGTTCTCTCATCTCAGTCTGCTATTTGGAACTGTTCCTCTTGTGGGAAATTCACTTCCCCATGTATCTCATGCTTCTCCCAGCATGCCCTCTGGCACTGCACTCATTTCCCTTTTTACACTTGCTGACTGTGTTGTCGCGATCGCATTGTGGCTCCGTGTCACAAAGCTCAGGAAAAAAACATAGAGCAATGTAGAGCAAGATAACCTTTATTGGTAAAGAGCAGTTCCTGTGTCTTTCTGTGTTGTTTAGTTTATTTCTGAGTATTTCCTCATTTATAAAGTTGTAACTGTGCACTCTGTACACAAGTGTGGGTCATTAATATCTGTCTAGTAGAGAGGTGGTCCAAATACTGACTCCTGGGAACAGCGCACTCTCCTCAAGTCTGGAAAGTAGTCCCTCACAGATAATTTCACATCCCCACTATCTCGGGACCTTTCATTCCATTGGCTTCAATTCATCACAGAATTCGATCCAGTTGCACTTCATCAACTTCCTTTGGAAAGTTCATACAGACACATGACCCACATTGCACCCACTGTCATCAACCTTTATCATTACTTCATTCAAGGACACATTCCAAGACTTTCATGATGACTGAATGTGTAAGAATATAATACAAAGATAAATTGAATTCCACAGTTAAAATTGTAAATTAGGAAGAGTCAGAACTTTAGAATGGCAGAGTATCTTGTTCCACACTGCAATTAGAAATCCAACCCGACAAATGAGAAATCTACCCCCACATCCCCAACATCCACGTGGCAACTTGCTCCATGCACCCACTTGGAAACCTATGTGAAGGAGCATGCGGTCTGATAGAGTGAGTGAGAATCTTCCACTGTCTGAGCTAAAGCTGCAACAGGAACTGTCCATTCCAGCTGTGAGAGCGGTGAGGAACTTGATATTCAGTGTTGTCAATTCACCATTGTCATCATCATGAAAGCAAACTTTAACAGGCACTTAGACAGACACATCAACAGGAAAGAAACAGAGGGATATGCAACCATGGGCAGGCAAATAGGATCAGTTCAACATGGCGGTCGGCACAAAAGACCAATCTTGTACTGTTCTAGGTTCCAAGTCATTATTGGAAACTCTCTGCCTGAAACAACACCGAAAGATGGGATCATGGGAACAGGAAGAGGCCGTTCCACCTGTCCCCACTGACTCACCACTCCTTAACATCATGGCTGATCTAAAACTTCAATAAATTTTCCTACACCATCCTCACAATCCTCATTGGGAATCTAAAATGTATAGATCTCTAAATATATTCAAGGTGACAAATCAAATGTATAACTGGAATGTTATGTTGGATTTCTCTGTCAACTATGCAGATTTGTCGGACGAGCAGTCTTTTCTGGTCGAACTATTCTCTGAAAACTTGTGTGAGATGGTGCCAAATGTCTGCTGGTCAGCAGCAGGGACTGGAATTCCGGATGACAGGAAGTGAAGATGAAGCATTTTTCACAGAACATCATTGATTCGTTTGGAACCTGAAATAAGAGTTGACTCTGGTGGGACGTGAACCCACATGACCTTCAAATCATGCTTTAGGGATCTACCGTGCTGCCCATTGCGACATGAGCCATGCTCCAAGCTACTTGGTAGAATATTTCACAATAGAAAGTTGACCTTGGCCTGTTGTGTTGGTGACTTTCATCAAGCATCTGTCTCTCCATCTATTTAGTAACGAGTGTTTCAAATATTAGTCAGAACCTTGTATCGAGTGTTAGTTTAAAATACTCACCAATAATCCCACTGCATAAACCTATGCTTCCAACCTTTCGAAATTTGTTTTTCTTGTTTCTCTTTCACCCAATGTAAGTTCATAATAAGACAAGTTGGAAGGAATGATGAGATGGAAAAATGTGTTCCTTTTCATTATCCCAATTCAACCTACATTTTAATAATGGTTAGACAACAGGTTTCAATTCTTGATTTCGACTTTACCGTAAAATCGACTGATCAAGAATCTCCAGTGAGATAAGCTGACAAGAATTGGATTAGGGCTGCAAAAAACTGGCAGGATACAATGAAGAATGGCAACAGCAAAAACTGCAACCAGAGTGGGGTTTGAATCCATGCGTGCAGAGCACAATAGATTAACAGCCCATCACCTTAACCTCTTGGCGACCACATCACAAATGCAAGAACTTGTGTATCTCAGTTAAGTAAATTGTACAGAGTCTCAGGTACTTCTCCCTGGTGTTTGTGAAATGATAAACAGCAGAGAATGGTTTCCAGAGTAGATATGATATTTGGGTTACTCCCACAGTGAAACTCTGCTCACGTGAGCTGAACACAAGTAAAGAAATTACTCAGAGACAAGATCTATTGAATCGTATTCGATGAAGAATTGAAACTGATTGAATGAAAAGACCCGTGGCAGTGGGAATGTGATGTTGTCTGTGAGGAATTGTTTTCCAGACTCGACGAGAGTACACACTGCTATTCCCCAGAGTCAGTATAGGAGCCACCTCTCTTCTTGACAGATATTAACGACTTGTACTTGTTTATTGAGATAAAGTTTTCAAAATCTCAAATGAGGCAAAACTGACAAATAAACTACACAATGCAGAAACTGGTCTTTTCCAATGAAGTCTGTTGTGCTGAACCTTGCTCTCTGTCATTTTCCTGAGCCTGACACTCCAAGAATCATTGGTCTATCTTAATAAAAGTTGTTCTGGGTAATGCTTCATCTCACATCGCCGGCATTTCATACGCCTCTATGAGCATGACTTACAGAATATTAATTGATCCCTTACTGCGTTACTTTAGCACATGTTAAGGGGAAATTGGGGACAACAGTCACTGCCATGACTCGGATTTGAGCAAGGCTGCTGCAGCCGCAGCACACAGTAAGGACTTCTATATGATCAGCACTGCACAATGAGGGCCCAGGAAACAAGAAATAAGTGCCGTTCCAGAGGGTGTGTCAGGAACAGCACCAGGCACACAAGAAATAAAAACAGACATTGCTGGAAAAGTTCAGCAGGTCTAGCAGCATCTGCGAAGAAAAATCAGAGTTAACGTTTAAAGTCCTGAGGAAGGATTGCCAGACTTGAAATGTTAACTCTGATTTTTCTTCATAGTTGCTGCCAGGCCTGCTCAGCTTTTCCAGCAACTTCTGTTTCTATTCCTGACTTACACCATCCAAAGTTCTTTCAGTTTTTACACAACAGGAATACTTGCCAAACAGCGGACTGAGGTGAGGGAACACAGAACGGGGAGAATCTTTGGAATTCAGAGCCCTGAAGGTTGTGAACGCTCAATATTGAGTCTGTAAAAGACCGGCATTGATAGATTTCTACGGATTAAAAACATCAAGAGCTCAGGGGAAAGTGCAGAAAAATGGTGTTGATGTCGGAGGCCATCCATGATTTCAATGACCTGTGAGGCGTGATCGAAGGGCTGAGTGGCCGCATCGTACTCCTATTTGTTACAATCTAAAATGCAAATTTTCTGTCTTATATTTGTCTTATATTATATGGCGAATATGATTCCTTTTCATGTGGAAATGACGTTTTTTTCCTGGGGTACAATCTTGTATGTATTTCTGAATGAGCAATCAGGTTTAACTTTTTTTTATTCATAACGGGATGAAGGCATCGCTGGCTAGGCGGTATTTATGCCAATCCCTAATTGCCCAGGAGGAAATTTAGAGTCAACCACATTGCTCTGGATCTGGAGTCACATGTAGGCCAGACCAGGTAAGGATGACAGTTTCCTTCCCTAAAGGGCATTAGCAAACCAGATGGGATTTTCCCAACAATCAATTCATGGTTGTCATTAGATTCTTAATTCCAGATTTTTTAAAAATTGAAGTCAAAAATCTGACATGGTGAGATTCAAACCTGGGTCCCCAGATTAACAGCCCTGCGATAATACTACTCGGCCATCACAGCCTTCTCACTCAAGGAAATAATCTCAGTTCCCAGGCCCAGAATCAGAGAAACTCAGTGGCCCACTCTTCTATATTTTCAGGGTAAATCTGATTCGAACACTAAATCCCTATTCCTGCATCTGCCTGATAAACTTTAAAACCCTTGCTTCACAGAATCTTTCTCCATCTCCCTTACAAATCATAGAATCCCTACATGTGGGAACAGGCCCTTCGGCCCAACAAGTCCACACCGAACCTCAGAGCATCCCACCCAGACCCACCCCCCCAACAACCCATATCTCCCTGAACACCACAGGCAATTTAGCATGGCCAATCCACCTAACCTGCACATCTTTGGACAGTGGGAGGAAACTGGAGCACCCGGAGGAAACCCACACAGACATGGGGAGAATGTGCAAACTCCACACAGACAGACACCCAAGGCTGGAATCAAACCCGGGTCCCTGGCGCTGTGAGGCAGCAATGCTAACCACTGAGCCACCATGCCGCCCATATTCAAGGTCTCTGCAGGGTGCAGTGGAGATTACCATGCTTGTTGCCAGGACTGGATAAAATGGAGTTTTGTGGAATGCTTGGTTAGTCTGGGATTGGTCCCCTCGGAACAAAAGGAGGCTGAGGGAAGTTTATAAACACATATTAACATTTGTAAACATTCAATATTCTTAGGGGCCTTGACAGGGTAGACATGGTACAAATGGTTTCCCTTGTATCAGAGATAAAGGTACTGCAGATGCTAGAGAATCTGCGATAACAAGGCGTGGGGCTGGATGAACACAGCAGGCCAAGCAGCATCATAGGAGCAGGAAAACTTGACGTTTCGGGAAGGGTCTAGGCCCGAAACGTCAAGTTTTCCTGCTCCTATGATGCTGCTTGGCCTGCTGTGTTCATCCAGCCCCACGCCTTGTTATCACAAATGGTTTCCCTTCGTGTGAGATTCGATGGCAATCTCAGAATAAGGAGTTCGCCCTTTAATTTTGAAATGTGGAAAAATTTTGTTGCTCGGGGACCAGTAACTTTCTGAAATTTTCGGAAATTCTTTCTGCTGATGGCTGTTGAGGCTGCATTGCTGGGTAATTTCAAACTGAGCCAGACAGATGTTTAATCAGTAAGGCGATCATAGGTTATCTACGTAAGGCAGGCGAATGGAGTTGAAGGTCATCAAATCAGCCATGACCTCATTGAATAGTGGAACACACTCTATGGGTCAAATGGCCTACATCTGCTCCTACATCATTTGGTCCATGGTCTCATTGATCAATAAATTTAAAATTGTAACGGGATTGGATAAAGTGGTAGAAAATGTCTATTTACCTGATCAAACAGATCTGTAACTAGTTGCAGACTGATCCGCACTGTAGCTGGAAGTGTAACTTCCCATTGCAGTCCTGGAAGTAGGCAGGGAGGGGCAGTTTGTCAGTTGGTGAGCAGCACACGTCTCCATTCACCACCATTCCCAAAACTGGGATCATAAGACAGCAGGGAAATAACACAGATATTAATTAAATTTAAAAAAAATACAGGATAGAAATAGTCCTGTAGCAATAAGGAATTTAAAAATATTAACATAAACATAAATGAAGGGAAACCCTCAAAATTGGGAATCACGGTGTGAACAGCTGGGATTGTCCAGTTCCCTAAACTGGGAATCTTGGTGTGAACAGCTGTTCTGGCATCATCTGTGGACGGACTGGTTAGAATTCCAAAGGAGCCAGCTCAATTCTCTCGTGACAAGGGTTTAAATCGTAGCAGGTTGCCTGGGGGAATGTGAATGTAATTTTGTCAATGCCATGAAAAAAAAAAGCTAGCCCCATTAATAGGAACTATGAAATAATCATTGAGAAGCATAACAACTGAATGGGTTCATTCATGTCCTTTAACAAGAGAAATTTGCCATCCTCACATGGGCCCAGTCTACATGGGACTCCAGGCCCACATTAGTATTGACTCTTCAGGATAACATGAACAAACATTTTCCTTCTGTCTTCATGATAGAGGAAACAAAACAAAATCCAGAAATAGCTGTAAACCAGGAGAAAGTTATACTTGTCCGAGGGGAAGTGTGGGAAATGTTCAGACATTTTATCTCTTTTTGTTTACATGGAAGTGGGTGTCAGGACCTGGGCAGTATTTTACTGCCCATCCCTAGATGCACTCAGGAAAGTGCTGGTGAGCTGCCACATTGAGCTGCAGTTCACCTGCTGCAGACAGTCATAGAATCCCTACAGTGTGAAAACAGGCCCTTTGACCCAACAAGTCCACACTGACCCTCAGAACATCCCAGCCAGACACATCACCTATAACCCACCTAATCTACACATCCCTGAACACTACGGGCAACTTAACATGGCCAATCTACCGAGCCTGCACACCTTTGGACTGTGGGAGGAAACCAGGCAGACCCACACTGCTGTCAGGGAGGGAAATCCCTAATATTGAGTCAATGACAGTGAAGGACAGCAATATATTTCCAATCCAGGATGGTGAATGGCTTGGGGGTTAACTTGCGGGTGGGAGGGGGTGGATGTTCCTACAGATCTGATGAATTTATGCAGTGCATCTTGCAAATAGTACACACTGCTGCTACTGAGCACTAGTTGTGGACTGACTGCATGTTTGAGGATGTGGCGCGAATCAAGCGGGCCGCTTTATCAAAGAGAACAAAGAACAAAGAAAATTACAGCACAGAAACAGGCCCTTTGGCCCTCCAAGGCTGCGCCAATCCAGATCCTCTATCTAAACCTGTCACCTATTTTCCAAGGATCTGTATCCCTCTGCTCCCTGCCCATTCATGTATCTGTCAGGATACATCTTAAATGACGCAATCGTGCCTGCCTCTACCACCTCCGCTGGCAACGCGTTCCAGGCACCCACCACCCTCTGTGTAAAGAACTTTCCACGCATATCTCCCTTAAACTTTTCCCCTCTCACCTTGAAATTGTGACCCCTAGTAATTGAGTCCCCCACTCTGGGAAAAAGCTTCTTGCTATCCACCCTATCTATACCTCTCATGATTTTGTAGACCTCAATCAGGTCCCCCCTCAACCTGCGGCTTTCTAATGTAAATAATCCTAACCTACTCAACCTCTTTTCATAGCTAGCGCCCTCCATACCAGGCAACATCCTGGTGAACCTCCTCTGCACCCTCATCCACATCCTTTTGGTAATGTGGCGACCAGAACGGCACGCAGTATTCCAAATGTGGTCAAACCAAAGTCCTATACGACTGTAACATGACCTGCCAACTCTTGTACTCAACACCCCATCCGATGAATGAAAGCATGCCGTATGCCTTCTTGACCTTGTCAAATGCCTTACTGAAGTCCATGTATATGGCATCTACAGCCCTTCCCTCATCTATCAACTTCGTCACTTCCTCAAAGAATTCTATCAAGTTGGTAAGACGTGACCTTGCCTGCACAAAACCATGCTGCCTATCACGAATAAGCCCATTTTCTTCCAAATGTAAATAGATCCTATCCCTCAGTATCTTCTCCAGCAGCTTCCCCATCACTGACGTCAGGCTCACCGGTCTATAATTTCCTGGATTATCCTTACTACCCTTCTTAAACAAGGGGGCAACATTAGCAATTCTCCAGTCCTCCAGGACCACACCCATGCTCAAGGCTGCTGCAAGGATATCTGTTAAGGCCCCAGCTATTTCCTCTCTCACTTCACTCAGTAACCTGGGATAGATCCTTGGGTGGCATGGTGACTCAGTGGTTAGCACTGCTGCCTCACAGCGCCAGGGACCTGGGTTCGATTCCAGCCTTGGGCGTCTGTCTGTGTGGAGTTTGCACATTCTCCCCGTGTCTGCGTGGGTTTGCTCTGGTTTCCTCCCACAGTCCAAAGATGTGCATGTTAGGTGGATTGGCCATGCTAAATTGCCTGCAGTGTTCAGGGAGGTGTGGGTTGTTGGGGGGGTGGCTCTGGGTGGGATGCTCTGAGGTTCAGTGTGGACTTGTTGGGCTGAAGGGCCTGTTCCCACACTGTAGGGATTCTATGATTCCCATCTGGACCAGTGGTCTTGACCACCCTAATGCCTTTTAGAATACCCAACACTTCCCCCCTCCTTATGCTGACTTGACCTAGAGTAATCAAACGTCTATCCCCAACCTCAACATCCGTCATGTCCCTCTCCTCAGTAAATACCAACGCAAAGTACTAATTAAGAATCTCACTCATTTTCTATGACTCCTCGCATAACTTCCCTCCTTTGTCCTTGAGTGGGCCAACCCTTTCTCTAGTTACCCTCTTGCTCCTTATGTACAAATAAAGGCTTTGGGATTTTCCTTAACTCTGTTTGCTAAAGATATTTCGTGACCCCTTTTAGCCCTTTTAATTCCTTGTGTCAGATAGGTCCTATTTTCCTGATATTCTTCCAAAGCTTCATCTGTTTTCAGTCGCCTAGACCTTATGTATGCTTCCTTTTTCCTCTTTGCTAGTCTCACAATTTCACGTGTCATCCATGCTTCCCTAATCTTGCCCTTTCTATCCCTCATTTTCACAGGGACATGTCTGTCCTGCACTCTAGTCAACCTCTCTTTAAAAGCCTCCCACATATCAAATGTGGATTTACCCTCAAAGAGCTGCTCCCAATCCACATTCCCCACCTCCTGTCAAATTTTGCTATAGTTGACCTTCCCCCAATTCAGCACTCTTTCTTTAGGACCACTCTCATCTTTGTCCATCAGTATTCTAAAACTTACGGAATTGTGATCACTATTCCCAAAGTAATCCCCTGCTGAAACTTCAACCACCTGGCCAGGCTCATTCCCCAACACCAGGTCCAGCATGGCCCCTTCCCGAGTTGGACTATTTACATACTGCTCTAGAAAACCTTCCTGGATGCTCCTTACAAATTCTTCTCCATCTAAACCTCTAACACTAAGTGAATCCCAGTCATTGTTGGGAAAATTAAAATCTCCCATCACCACCACCCTGTTGTTCCTACATCTTTCCATAATCTATGTACATATGTGTGCCTGTATCTCCCGCTCGCTGTCGGGAGGCCTGTAGTACAGCCCCAACATTGTTATCGCACCCTTTCTATTTCTGAGCTCTGCCCATATTGCCTCACTGCTCGAGTTCTCCATAGTGCCCTCCTTCAGCACAGCTGTGATATCCTCTTTGACCAGTAATGCAACTCCTCCACGCCTTTTACCTCCTTCTCTCTCCCGCCTGAAGCATCTATATCCTGGGATATAGAGTTGCCAATCTTGCTCTTCCCGCAACCAAGTGTCAGTAATAGCAATAGCATCATACTCCTAGGTACTAATCCAAGCCCTAAGCTCATCTGCCTTACCTACTACACTTCTCGCATTAAAACAAATGCACCTCAGACCACCTGTCCCTCTGCGTTCATCATCTGCTCTCTGCCTACTCTTCCCCTTAGCCACACTGACTTCATTATCTCGTTCCTTATAGGCTTCAGTTACTACCTCCTTACTGTCCACTAACATCCTCATTTGGTTCCCATACCCCTGCCACATTAGTTTAAACCCTCCCCAACAGCGTTAGCAAAAGCAGCCCCTAGGACATTGGTTCCACTCCTGCCCAGGTGTAGACCGTCCGACCTGTAATAGTCCCACCTCCCCCAGAACTGGTCCCAATGTCCCAAAAATCTGAACCCCTCCCTCCTGCACCATCTCTCAAGCCACTCATTTATCCTGCCTATTTTTTCATTTCTACTCTCACTAGCATGTGGCACCGGTAGCAATCCTGAGATTACTACCTCTGAGGTCCTACTTTTTAACTTGGCTCCTAACTCCCTAAATTCTGCTTGTAGGTCCTCATCCCATTTTTTACCTATATCATTGGTGCCTATATGCACCACGACAGCTGGCTGATCACCCTCCCCCTTCAGAATGTCCTGCAGTCGATCTGAGATATCCCTGACCCGTGCACCTGGGAGACAACATACCATTCGGGAGTCTCATTTTCGACCACAGAGCCGCCTATGTAATCCCATTCCAAATGAATCCCCAATCACTATCGCCTTTTCGCTCTTTTTCCTGCCCTTTGGTACAGCAGAGACAGCTACGGTGCCATGAACCTGGCTACTGCTGCCTTCCCCTGGTGAGCCATCTTCCCCAACAGTATCCAAAACGGTATACCTGTTTTTGAGGGAGATGACCGCAGGGGAAGTCTGCACTGCCTTCCTGCTTTTTGTCTGCCTTTTGGTCACCCATTCCCTTTCTCCCTCAGCGATCCTAATCTGCAGTGTGACCAATTTGCTGAATGTGCTATCCACGACTTCCTCAGCATCGTGGATGCTCCAAAGCAAGTCCATCTGCAGCTCCAGAGCCGTCATGCAGTCTAACAAGAGCTGTGGCTGGACACACTTCCTGCACGTGAAGGAGTCAGGGATATCAGCCGTGTCCCTTAGCTCCCACATTGAGCAAGAGGAGCATAACACGGGTCTGGGATCTCCTACCATTTTTACTTTTAAGCTTAACTTAGTCCGACTATAATATCAAATCCTAGATGAATGAAACGAAAAAAATTTGTACCAAATCACTCTACTTACCAGCACACGATAAAAAAAATAAAAATAAAAACACTTACCTTATCAACACAGCAGAGTTTTTTTTTGGTCAGAGGAGGAGGGCAGGTGGGAGACACTACACGTGTAGTGTCTCAGGTTTAGGTTTATCGTGGATAGTGTCAAACGTCTTGACTGTTTTTGGAGCAGAACTCATCCAGGCAAGTGGTGAGTATTCCATCACTCTCCTGACTTGTGTCTTCTAGATGGTGGACAGGCATTGGAGACACAGGAGGCGAGTTACGCGATTCAGGGTTCCTAACCTCTGACCTACTCTTGTAGCCACTGTATTTACATGGCTAGTCCAGTTCAGTTTCTGGTCAATCGTATCCCTAGGATGTTGATGGTCAGGGATTCAGTGATGGAAAAAATATCAACAGGCAGTGTTCAGATTGACTCTTATTGGACATGGTCAGTGCCTGGCATCTGTGTGGCACAAACGCTACTTGCCACTTTTCAGTACAAGCCTGGATATTATATTGACATGGAATGCTTCAGTGTCTGAGAAGATGTAAATGGTGCTGAATATTGTGTAACCATCCATGAACATCCCCAATTCTGACCTTATCATGGAAGGAGGCATGGTGGCTAAGTGGTTAGCACTGCTGCCTTACAGCACCAGGGGCCTGGGTTCGATTCCAGCCTTGGGCATCTATCTGTGTGGAGTTTACACGTTCTCCCCGTGTTTGCTCTGGTTTCCTCCCACAGTCCAAAGATGTGCAGGTTAGGTGGATTGGCCATGCTAAATTGCCTGTAGTGTTCAGGGAGGTGTGGTTAGGTGGGCTGTTGGAGGGGGAGGCATAGGATGCTCTGACGTTCAGTGTGGACTTGTTGGGCTGAAGGGCCTGTTTCCACACTGTAGGGATTCTTCTATGAAGGGAGATCATTGATGAAGTAGCTCGAGATAGTTGAGCCTAGGACAGTACTGAGGAACTAGGGCTCTTGTGCTAGAGTGGTGTCATCTCTACCTCTGAGCGAGAAGACTTGTGTTCCAGACTTCCAACAGCCACAATCATTTTTCTATGTGCATTGTCCTCCATGCTCCAGCGTTCATAAGAGTGATAACAAATCTCATAAAAATACATCAATTCTCAAAAGGCTTTACACAATGAACGCTGATTTAAAAGTCATACCCAACCCCAGGCTCGAATCGTGAAGCGTTGCCAACCGAAACATGCACTTTGTTGGTCTGGTTGCATCTGTGCAGGGAAAACCAGAGTAGGTCCAGCATTTGTTCTGTGATTTTTTATTTCAAAACTATTTCAGAGTGAGATGATGTCAAATGTAACATCAAATCAATTGTGACTAATTGATCCATGTAGCAGTCCAGGAGAATTTAAAGAAAAATATGGGGGCAGGAAACCAGTCAGCTCCTCAAGCTTGCTCAGCCATTTAATATGATGTTGACTGATCATCCAACTCAGCCCCGGTTCTTGTGAATTCCACAGGCTTACCACTCTCTGGATGAAAAGATTTCTTCGCATCTCAGTCCTGGATGACCTACCCTGTATCCTTAGACTGTGACCCCTGCTTCTGGACTGCTCAGTCATCAGGAACATCCTTCCTGTGTTTACCTTGTCTCATCCTGTTAGAATTTTGTAGGGTCTGAGATCTCCCTTCATTCTTCTAAACACCAGTGAATATGGTCTGAATCAATCTAATCTGTCTTCATATTCCTGCCATCCCAGGAATCAGTCTGGTAAACCTTTGTTACACTCTGTCATAGCCAGAACATCCGTCCTCAGGTAAAGGAGACCAACACTTCACACAATACACCAGGGGTGGTCTCAATAAGGCGCTCAGCAAGACATCTCTGCTCCTACACCTGAATGGTCTCGCTGTGAAGGCCAACATACCATTTGCCTTCTTCACCCCCTCTGCACCTGCCTGCTTACTTTCCATGATTGGTATACATGGACACCCAGGTCTCACTGCACCTCCCCCTTTCCCCAATCTCCCACCATTCAGAGAATAATCTGCCTTCCTGTTTCTGCTCCCAAAGTGGATAAACTCATATTTGTCTCCATTATACTTTACCTGCCATGCATTTGCCCACTCACTGAACTTGTCCCAATCAGACATAAGCATCTCTGTATCCTCCTCACAGCTGACCCTTCCATCTAGCTTTGTGTCATTAGCAAATTTAGATCTAGTTTAACACCCAGTTCTTTTCTCGAATTCATTAGTATATATCGTGAGTAGCTGGGACCCCAAGCACTGATACATGCTATTGTCTGGCATTCAAAAAACGGCCTTCATTCCTACTGTTTCCTAGTTGACATAGCCTCACAGCGCCAGGGGCCTGAGTTTGATTCCTCCTTGGGCAACTGTCTGTGTGGAGTTTGCATATTCTCCCCGTGTCTGTGTGGGCTTTCTTCCACAGTCCAAAGATGTGCAGGCGAGGTGGATTGGCCATACTAAATTGCCCATAGTGTTCAGAGGAGCGTAGATTAGGTGGGTTTGGGGAATGGGTCTGGATGGGATGCTGTGAGGGACTTGTTGGGCCAAAGGGCCTGTTTCCACACTCTAGGGATTCTATAGAACCAGATGTCAGCATATGTCCATGTCAGTACACTGCTCCCAATCACGTGCTTTTATTTTTATGGTAAACTCAGACATGGGACCTTATTAAAAGCTTTCTAAAAGTCCAAGTAAACCACATTCACTCGCTCTGCTGATGAATTCTACTTGAGAAATCTCAGAACAATGCAGTGGACTTGTCAAGCACGAGTCCCCTTTAGTAAATCATGCTGACTGTGTCCAACATTAGTACGGTGTTCCAGGTGTTCTGCTATTGTATCTTTTATGATAAATTCCAGCATTCCCCACTTCTGATGTCAGGCTAACCAGTCTATCATTCTGTTTTCTCTCTACTTCATTTTTTTTTAAATGAGTGAGGTTCCGTAGCTGTCCTCCAATCGATGGGAACTATTAAAGATTCTATAGATTCTTGAAACATGGCCACAAATACATCCACCACTACCAGGGCCAATCTGTAAGTATCCTGGGAAGAGTTCTCAGTTCTCAGCTCAAAGGAAGGATCAGTTATAGAGAAAGGAGGATAATTGGAATAGGATATTCAGAGTTCATTCAAGCTCTGTCTTAAAGCCAGACATTGCTTCATTATTTTCTAAGATGTATCATTTAGGTATTAGTCACGTGTATTGTTTATAGCAGCTCACAGTAATCTGAGAGTGATAGAAATTGAGTTGTTGCTGAACAGAGATTGCTCGGTGATCCAGGATGTGGACTTTCTGGAGGAGAAGCCGAGCTGCTACATTGCCATCACAAGGGGGATAATGGAACTCTAGGGAGAGGAGAGTGAACTCAATCCATCTTACAATCATAGAATGATCAGCACAAGAGGGGGTGATTCCACCCCATGATGGGCTGAGCTTTGGAGGAGATTGCCAACTCATCTTACTTCATGGGTTTGTTTCTTCATTCAATTGTCTTAGGAAGTTGCGATTGAATCTGCTTTCACTTCCTTTTCTGGCAGTGCTTTCTGGGTGACAAGAGCTCACTGTGTAAAATATTAGCCCAATTTAAGAGTTTGAACTCCGCTAGCAAATTTCCTGTACTTTCCCTCTTCCAAATAGTGCAGCCTGACATGACCTAAACAGAACTTAATTCCCAAATCCCTGAAATCGTTCTAATCAATGGCTTCTATAGCCCTACCAGGGTCTTGACATTTTTTCTCATGACCACAAAATAATTGAAATTCCGCAGAGTAAGCTGTAAGCAGTGTTTTATAGAAATGTATTGTTAATTTCTTCTTTCTCAATTTTGCCTAAAGGATCTTTCATGTTTTATTCAAACATTGAGTGAGGGAAATCTGTTTTGCTGAATCTGCCTTTGCCAATACTGCATTTATTGGATGCTGCTGTAGCAGCCCCCCGTGGCTGCAAAAACACAGGTAGATTGCTAACTTGGCCATATAGCAAGAGATGCTGGGTACATTGGCCAAGTAAAACTCTTAAATCACAAAGCACATACACCAGGCACAGTGCAAACCCAGCAGCCAGATGCTAATGATATTTGCATAATGTAAAAGGCAACAATTACCATATACGGACACACCCATCAATTTATCCACTAAACACAGTAGGGCCCAGACAGAATGGGTCCTGCTACACAAAGAAACTAATAGTAGCATGCCATCTAAATGATTGACTCTGTTTCAACTATTAAGTGTATCTCCCTGATTGCCCAAAAATATAGAAAAACATCTAAAAGGTACAAAACTCGGCTTCACTTGTAGACTCTTGGATCTGCTCTTGGACTCCTCTTGGACCTTCTGAGGATTCTAACATGGCCTGAGAGCGCAAGAGCGCGAGCGAGTGAGAAATAAAGCAGCTTTGCAGTCCCAGAGAGAGAGCAACTGTAATCTACAAGAGACTCAGGCTGCAAGGAGCCAAATAGGATTAGAGACATTATGTTTCGTATTAAAGATTGTTGTAACTTTGTTCTTAAAACGTTTGGACTGCTTTGCTTTGGTCTCAGATTGTGTTTGTATTAATTTGTCAACTTTGATATTTTGGTACGCCTGGGCAAATTCATTCTTAACACTCTGATTGGAGTTATCTAAATTTAGATAACTCAATCCATCTTGCAATCTTTAAGGAGAGACTAGACAACACTGCTATATTGAAACAGTTGATGAATAGTAGTTAATCATGTATTATTTTGCTAAGTGTTTCAAAAGATTTTCCAGTTATCATAGAATGACAGGCCTTTCTGTCCAATAAGTCCACACCGACCTTCAGTGCATCCCACCCAGACCCATCCCCCTATTACCCACCTAAATTTACACATCCCTGAACACTATGGGCAATTTAGCATGGCCAATCCACCTAACCTGCATATCTTTGGACTGTGGGAGGAAACCGGAGCACCCAGAGGAGTTCTTCTGTTTTTGTTTGCATTGTAGCTGTGGTGTAAGGATAATAATGTGCTTTGCTTACAGACTAATAGCTTGGCCACTCGAACCACATCTGGAATGCAGTACCTTACATTTGTCTCTAAATAAGATAAAAGTTAGAGTCTAGGCTATCTCCTCGAAATGTTTTGTGGGATTGTGGTCTGATCCATAAGAAATGTCTTCACCATGTCCTAACATCTCCTATGACTTGTGCACAACTACTGCCAAGATCTCCCAGATCCTACATTCACTTTGATATGGCGTCATTTACTTTCAGTTCAGTCATCAAACTTCCTGATTTTAAAAGACCAACAGTACTCAGAGCACATTGAGACACTTTAACTGCTCACCTCAGACTCTGATCAATATTTAGTTCTTTGGAGTTGGAAAATAGCTCCTGTAAAAAAAAACTGCACAAATGGTTCAGAAAATGATAACCTAATCTGAGCACACACTTTCTCGATCTGAAAAACGGACAATAATTTCTAAGATGACAAGCATGGGGCTGGATGAGCACAGCAGGTCAAGCAGCATCATAGGAGCAGGAAAACTTGACGTTTCGGGCCTAAACCCTAATTTCTAAGCAGGGTTGTTACAGTAGTGTCAGTTTACTGTTTCATACACACACTTTCAAACTTTCCATCTCACCTTTGTATTTGTATCTGTAAGTAAACCCAATTTCTGGGACAGAAACAAAGGTAATATTTCAGGCCTGTGCTCTTACATAAGAACATAAGAACTAGGAGCAGGAGTAGGCCGTCTGGCCCTTCGAGCCTGCTCCGCCATTCAATAAGATCATGGCTGATCTTTTCGTGGACTCAGATCCACTTACCCGCGCTCTCACCGTATCCCTTAATTCCTTTATTGTTCAAAAAAAATCTACCTTAGCTTTAAAAACGTTTACTGAAGTAGCGTTTACTTCACTGGGCAAGGAATTCCATAGATTAACAAGCCTCTGGGTGAAGAAGTTCCTTCTCAATTCAGTCCTAAATCTGCTCCCTCTAATCTTGAGGCTATGCCCTCTTGTCCTAGCTTCACCTGCCAGTGGAAACATCCTCTCTACTTCTATCTTATCTATTCCCTTCATAATTTTAGATGTTTCTATAAGATCCCCCCTCAATCTTCTGAATTCCAATGAATATAATCCCAATCTACTCAGTCTCTCAACTCCGGAATCAACCTAGTGAACCTCCTCTGCACCCTCTCCAGTGCCAGTACATCCTTTCTCAAGTAAGGAGACCAAAACTGCACACAGTACTCCAGGTGTGGCCTCACCAGCACCTTGTACAGCTGCAATATAACCTCTCTGCTTTTAAACTCAATCCCTTTAGCAATGAAGGACAAAATTCCATTTGCCTTCCTAATTACTTGTTGTACCTGCAGACCAATCTTCTGTGATTCGTGCACAAGGACACCCAGGTCCCTCTGCATAGCAGCATGCTGCAACTTTTTACCATTCAAGTAATAATCCTTTTTACTATTACTCCTACCAAAATGTATGACTTCACACATTTATTTATTTGTTTCCACCACTCTTCCACCAGAATAGGGAAATGCTCAAAATCTAACAGGCTTTGTAAAGTTAAAAGAAAGGTGTATGGGTGGAGAAGGGTGGAGCAGAAAATGGGATATATTCCACAAATGAGCCTGTCCATTAAACACGACTGGGAAAAATAATCATGCAGCACAGCTCACAATCCTTCTTTGCAGAAATCTGTATCCAAATGAACAAGTTCTCAATAAATCTCCTTTGGAGAAACGACCACCTAAATGATAAAGAATACTTGGTAAACCTGAGTAGCACGTACTTTGTAAATGCTGTCAACAGGTTGTGTCACAGGATATTCGTATCAGATAGGGCAAGGTTTTTCGAACAATCACTGCCATCATTTTAATGTTGTGAATTTACAGATAACCATCACAACGGGTATTACTAGAAGATAGTGCGCGGTGCAGCGCCAGTGATTTGGGAATTTAAACTGCTGGGCACTGCCTAAGTCTAGTACAATAACTGAATGGCTAAGACATTGTTCTGGAAATCCCAAGGCGTTCCCTGGACAACTGTGACTCTGGCTCACTTGTCCATCCTCTCAGCCTCAGATCCAATGCGGTGACAATTTTCTTTCATCTGCTTCCTCTCAATTTGAGAATAGTGGCCGTTTCTCAAAGGATTTTGTGGAGGTTCAGAAACTGGGGTGAAGACCTAGGTTTCTTCTTTGGTGAAGCAGTGGAGTTTGGATTTGCTAAAGCAACTGTTTAAAGAGACAAAATGGGTCAACAGTCCACTTGACAAGCAGCTCATTTTCACACACAGTCTCTGGTGGGTTAGTGTACTACACACCAGCTCCTGAGAGTAAGCTAGCCAGTAATATAAATGAAGACTGTAAGAGTTTCTTTAGATGTATTAGGGGCAAAAGAGAGGCAAAAGTGGACATTGGGCCACTGGAAAATGACGGTGGAAAGATAGTAGCAGGGAACAAGGAAATGGCTGAGGAACTGAATAATTACCTTGTGTCAGTCTTTACAGTGGAAGACATGAGTAATATCCCAAAAGTTCAAGAGAGTCAGGGAGCAGGGCTGAGTATGGTGGCCATCACCAAGGAAAAGGTGCTACTAAAACTGATTGGCCTGAAGGTGGACAAATCACCTGGACCAGATGGACTGCACCCCATCTTCTAAAGGAGATAGTTGAAGAGATATAGAAGCATTAGTGGTGATTTTTCAGGAATTGCTAGAGTCAGGGAGGTTCCCAGAGGACTGGAAAATTGCTAACGTGACACCCCAGTTTAAAAAGGGAGTAAGGGAGTAAGGCAAAAGATGGAAAATTACAGGCCGATTAGCCTAACCTCAGTCGTGGGTAAGATTTTGGAGTTCATCATAAAGGATGAGATTTCTGAATATTTGGAAGTGTATAGTAAAATAGGGCAAAGTCAGCATGGTTTCATCAAGGGGAGGTTGTGCCTGACAAATCTGCTAGAATTCTTTGAGGAAGTAACGAGCAGGGTAGACCAAGGACAGCCAATGGATGTTAAGGCATTTGATAAGGTGCCACACAGGAGGCTGCTGAGTAAGATAAGGGCCCACGATGTTACAGGCAAAGTGCTAGCATAGATAGAAGATTGGCTGTCTGGCAGAAAGCAGAGAATGGGGACATAGGGGTCTTTCTCAGGATGGCAGCCGGTGACAAGTGGTCTTCCGCAAGGGTCAGTGCTGGGACTACAACTTTTCACTTTGTACATTAATGATATAGATGAAGGGACTGTGGGCATTCTGGCTAAGTTTGCAGACGATACAAAGATAGGTGGAGGGACAGGTAGTATTGAGGAGGTGGGGAGGCTGCAGAAGGATTTGGACAAGTTTGGAGAGAGGGCAAAGAAGTGGCAGGAGTACAACGTGGGAAAGTGTGAAGTCATGCACTTTGGTAAGAAGAATAAAAGCATGGACTATTTTCTAAATGGGGACAAAATTCAGAAGTCTGAAGTGCAAAGCGACTTGGGAGTTCTAGTCCAGGATTCTCTCAAGGTAAACTTGCAGGTTGAGTCAGTAGTCAGGAAGGCAAGTGCAATGTTGGCATTTATTTTGAGAGGACTTGAATATAAAAGCAGGGGTGTACTACTGAGGCTTTATAAGGCTCTGGTCAGGCCACATTTGGAGCAGTGTGTGCAGTTTTGGGCCCCATATCTCAGTAAGGATGTACTGGCCCTGGAGCGGGTTCAGAGGAGGGTCACGAGAATGGTCCCAGGAATGGAAAGCTGAACATATGAGGAATATTTGAGGACTCTGGGACTATGCTCATTGGAATTTAGAAGGATGAGGGGTAATCTAATTGAAACTTTCAGAATATTGAATGGCCTGGACAAAATGGATGTTGGGACTATGCTTCCATTGGTTGGAGAATCTAGGACCTGAGGGCACAGCCTTACAGCAAAGGGAAGAGCTTTTAGAACGGAGATAAGGAGAAACTTCTTCAGCCAGAGAGTGATGTATCTACGTAATTACTGCCACAGAAGGCTGTGGAGGCCAGGTCATTGAGTACATTTAAGACTGAGATAGATAGGTTCTTGATTATCAAGGGGATTAAGGGTTACGGGGAGAAAGCAGGAGAATGGGGCTGAGGAACTTATCAGCCATGATTGAATGGCGGAGCAGACTTGATAGGCCGAATGGCCTAATTTCTGCTCCTATGTCTTATAGTCTTATGGTCTATCTGGTCACTCATCAACCTCCTCTGCCTGGGATCCATGAAAATGCTGCAGTGATTCCCTGCAAATATTGACCCACTCCCCAGGGACACCAGGTGAATATTGGCAGTCTCCCTGGACACCCCCTGCTCGTAGTGATAGACTACCAGGGACCCCAAGTAAATAATGACAAGGTCCCCCTGGACCCACTGTGAATACTGAATCATACCCAGACTCTTTGCAAATACTGTCAAACTCCCCGAGGGCACCCTAAATACTGCTTGCTCACTGAGGATGCTCAGCAAGTACTGCACCCTCCCTGTGACCCTCTGTAAAAGGAGGATGAACTCCCCGGGAATCCTTCGATGCTGAACTAGTTCTTGCTGATCATCCTGTAAATAGCACGCCACGCACTCACTGCAGTGACTCTAAATACTGACTCATTCCCCACAGACACTCTGTAGATAGTGACACACACGAATACTGCAAGATGGAGCAAAAATCCCCAATAGTAGAACATATGGACAAAACCCTGGATTTTTTGGGCAGAACCCTTTTAAAACTTTTAAAAGAACAGGGACAGCTAGACTGAGTCTGCGAGAACTACACAACACAACCAGCAGGCCTGATAAGAGGGGATTGCTGTCTGGGACTATCGTTCAGACTGGAATCCCAATGTACACCCTCCTCTCTAAAAGAACAATCGACCGGAACCGACAGACCCTACCCGAGACAGCTTTTACATGTCGGGCTACACAGGCACAGACGGTATGGGGCCTACAGAGATACTTGACATTCAAACTCGATCAAAACCCATTCACACCCACTCTAACCATCAGAAAGCCAATTAACCTCAGAACAGAACATCAAGGGCACAATGAAAGCTGCAGCGTTGCCGCGGAGATAACAAGGTCCACAAGTCAGTGTAACGACCAGCCCCGATCTCACTTAGAGGAGGAATCTGAACGAAAAGCTTTCGTAAGCGGGCCTTTCTGAACCGAGAACGCCGACAGCAAGAGCCTGACCCTGACCATCCGAACCATACACCGACAAACCCGATCAATCACCGGCTACATCGAGGCTATGAGTCCTCAGTCACAACCGGTGGTGAAAACCCACTCGCAAAACCCAAAAGTAAAGAAAATCAGGTAGTCTCCAGAGAAGACCAAAATGCGCCTCGTCGCATCAGCTGTCTCAATCCAAATTGAAAAACCTACGCTGTCCGAAGTCTTCACCTAGGCTCTGGATAAGACAATTGAGAACGAGCGTTGGAGCTTCAAAGCCAAGCTCTGAGCAGTGAGTATAAACCCCGAGACCCCAAAGTTCCAACAAAGTTCACAGTGGGAAGCAGGTGGTGCCAGTGCATTGGTACCTAATTGGGAGGAATTCTGGTTAAGACTGTAAATGTAAACATTGTTTGTTTTCTGTGTCAGTAAATAGTGTCTAAAAGCGATAATTTATTTTCATAGTATAATTTTAAGTACGTGTGTTTCTGTCTATTCATTTTATTGACTTCTTAGAATTTACTAAGTTAATTTTTTTCGTTATTCATTCATGGGATGAAGGTTTCACTAGCTAGAGCAGCATTTATTGCCTATAGGGCAGTTAAGAGTCAACCACATTGCTGTGGGTCTGGAGTCGCGTGTATGTCAAAGTAAGGATGGCAATTTCCTTCCCTGAAGGACATTAATAAACCAGATGGGATTTGCCAACAATCGACAATGGATTTGTGGTCATCATTAGTTTCTCAATTCCAGACTTTTTTTTATTGAATTCGAAC
Source organism: Ginglymostoma cirratum (assembly GCA_024137785.1). Lineage (NCBI taxonomy): Eukaryota > Metazoa > Chordata > Chondrichthyes > Orectolobiformes > Ginglymostomatidae > Ginglymostoma > Ginglymostoma cirratum. The sequence continues at coordinate 534,338 of JAHRHZ010000127.1, read as the reverse complement.
TCTACCATCTGCCGTGGCGGGATTTGAACCCCAGTTCCCAGAACATTATTTGGGTACATGGATTAACAGCCCAGTGATAATGCTTCGACAAATTTTTGAATTATAATTACCTTTCTGTACTAAAATAAATAGACATTTCTTGGCCTTTAAACACCTGTCTATTGTTTCCTCATTCACATCCACATAAATAAGTTCAGCATCTGGCACCAGGTCAGGGAGGGATTTGAACTGCTTAAAGATCAGGAAAATAGCTAATTGCCAACCAGAGCCCTGCATTCATTCCCCTCAAACTCTAAACATTGACACATTCGCCCCCCCCCGGGAGCCCCCCAGTAAACACTGACACATTCCCCTACTCCCGGAGCACCCCTGTAAGCACTAACACATTTTCCTCCGGAGCCCCCCTGTAAACACTGACACATTCCCCACCTCCCAACCCCTGGGAGCCCCGCTGTAAACACTGATATATTCCCCCGGGAGCCCACCTGTAAACGCAGATTCCCTGGGAACACTCTGCAAGAACACATTCTCCACTGCATAAATCACTTACCATCAAGCTACCATTCAAAAGTAGATCTGTAGGAATTTACATAAATTCATCAAATGAACAATCCAAATAACATGGTTCAATTCCCTACGTGAGAACATGCCTGCTTGAAGTGCAGACACACCTCAACCTCCAATGACTCTATCTGTTCTAGCAATTAACTCAAACTAAATACTGAATAGATATTCATCGTGATCCTGACAGCCCATTTGTCAGGAATGCATTCTGATGCAAAGTGTGGATTGTGGGTCTGTCCTGGATTGTCTCATCTGTAGGAAGTGTTCCTACATTGAGATCCTGTGACTGATGATCAAGAAACTAGTGTAGGGAAAGACAGGATTGTGACAGCCATGGTATACGACAACTGACTGTGTTAGTCACAAAAATACACCTCCAGGTTCATGTCCTGTCATGGTCACTAAGGATCAGTGATTCCATACCTCGGACAAGACCTACCTGTTTTTAAAAGACAGCATTTTAAATCAAACATTTCTGTATATCAGAACTCTCTCCAGTGTTGGCAATGAACAATAGGCACTAAATTATACTTAGACATCAATGAGACAAAGAAAGAGTCCTTTGCCACAATCTCAGTGCCACAATCAAACAAGAAGGGTCCAGACCTGAAACATCAGCTTTCCTGCTCCTCTGATGCTGCCTGGCCTGCTGTGTTCATCCAGCTCTACACCTTGTTATTTCAAACAAATAGGGTGATTGTTTCTCTGAGAAAAACTTCAGAAATGGGAACAGACTTACAATATTCAGTACCTAGTGTCTGGCTTGCAGTTTAGAAACATCATGCGTTCTGGGTAAGACTCACATCAGACGCAAAACATTAACTGTTTTTCTTTCCACAGATGCTGCTAGTCCAGTTAGGTTTCTCCAGCATTTTGTTTTGTTTCCAACTTTCCAGCATCACCATTTCATTTTATTAAAAAATATTCTTGACTTCACAGCACTCATCCAGTTTCTGCAACATCTTTTGATCCCCTTAGTATTGCAAACGTTGCAATTTATTTTCTGGAATATTTTCAACAATTCAGTCCTTGAGGGGTGTTGATCACAGATTCATAGGTATTTGCGTTAAGACAGTTCTCCTTAGCTCAGTCACTGAGGTTGCTCTATAATTCTGAGCGGAGAGACCTGAAATGTGAGGCTTCCTGCTCCTCTGATGCTGCTTGGCCTGCTGTGTTCATCCAGCTCCACACCTTGTTATCTACACTTCTGAGTCTGTGTGATCCATTATTGATAGGAATCGATAAGAGACAGCTGCCAACAGCAATTCTGTCAATCTGTTTGGTAATAATATACAATTCCATGAGAACACCTGTTATTCACATGCAATATAGGATATCTAAATCTAGCCCACTTAGTCCCACTTCATAAACAACCTCCAGTGCCAAGAATGAGTCTGTTACAATCACTTGAAAACCAATGTCTGCTTCCTGAAGTGAGGAAAACAAATATGCACACATCTGTGTCCTTCTGGAGGTTCCACAAAGTGCATTGATGGAAATCACACTGCAATGAACACATCCATTTGCCAGGTGTTCAAGTCACTTCATGTGTAATTTGCAGACAAAGGAAATTTATGTTCTAGGAGCATAATCCTATTAGTGACAGGCTGTTGCACACAGCAAGACCTCTCACAAATACAAGCCTTTGTCTAATATGTAAATATAAATGGTAAGCAGAAAAAAAGTCATGAAAAGCACCCACTCCTTGTCCCTTTAAAAAATGTTCTTGCTGATAACATAATGCTAAAGCAAATGTAAGACAGTGAGACAGATAAGTTTAACGGGTGAAATTGACTCATGTTGTATCTTAGATTCCACATAGTGAAGCAGTATATCCGCTATATAATTGACACAAAACATTTCAAACCCATTCACACCCAGTGTGACAAAAATAAAATGAGGATCAGTTGGACAGGCTGGGTTTGTTTCACTGGAGTTTGGAAGACTGAGGGGTGACATGATTGAAGTGTCTAAGATACTTGATGGTTTGGCAAGGTGGATGTGGAAAGGATGTTTCCCCTGGTGAATGATTCCTGAACTAGGGGGAACTGTTTTAAAATTGCGTTCTCCTTTTCAGGACAGAGATGAGATTTGTTTCCTCTCGCGGTTATGCAAATTTAAAACTCTCTGCCCCAGCAGGAGGGGGCATTGAATATTTTTAAGACACGGGTTAATAGATTGCTCTTTGGCAGAAGCATCAATGTTAACTTGGGTCAATGTGAATACAGGACCCGAAACACAACAGATCAGTCATGAATGTTTTGAGTAATGGAACAGGTTCCAGGGGCTGAATGGTCTACTTCTGCTTTTCCACATGATCACAGGACCAAAGCCTTGATCAAATAAATAGAGTTTCCGAGAGCCTAAAAGAGGGAAGGAGAGTAAAAGAGGCTGGGGCAAGAGACTTTTTCAGCTTAGGCCCAAGACAGCTGAGGGTTAAGCTACCAATAGTGAGGTGAGGAGAATAAAATCAGGAATTCTCAAGCAGCTAGAATTGGATTAGTGCAGATACCTTAGAGAGATATGATACTGCAGAAGTAGTATGGAGCAAGGTCACGGGTAGATTTGAAAACAGTCAATCAAATTCTGCAAGAATGTTTGGACAGAACATGATATAGATCAGCATGAAACTGAAGTGGATGTTTTCGAGGATTTAGAGGGTTTCAGCAACAGATGGACTGAGGCCAAGGTGAGCCAGTGGAAACTGAGCATGTGACCATCATCTAATAAGACAGAGAAACTGATCCACCTGCCCGAGACTAACTGACATTTAATCCAACACAAGTGAATGGAAACATTGCCCAGAGTCTGTTTCTGTAACAGTCAAACAACCACAAAATGAAAAGTAAATAGTTAGCTGAAAACAAGGCCCCTGCTCAATTAGAGTCAAAATCATTCATTGTTCAATTACTGATTCACACAATATCTTGATCTGCAGAAGTCACAATAAAGGAGAAAGCAAACTTGACAGAGACATAATGAAACAACTGCCTACATAAAAACAGCTCAGAACAAGGAGCTGAATCCTCAAACTGACAACCAACACAGATACCATCCAATTTGCAAATAGAGATTGGAATTGTTCAGGAAAAAAGACTTACCATATATACTGGTTGGTGGAGTGTGCTGGAAGCCATTCTCAGTGAAATAACTGTGATCTGCCACTTACTTACCGAGAAATGAATCACTGCTTCACCTGAAAAAAGCAGGCGTGTAGTTCACTGGTTGCCTGGTTTTCAGACAAAGGAACCTGATCAGGGACTCTCAGGTAAATTGCACTGTTAGTGACAGTCCATCGCACACAACAAGAGCCTCTTACACTGAGAACAGAACAGATTATAGTTAAACAGACAACCATCACAAAATGAAAATCCGTCGCTGTGATGAACAAGCTGCTTGTTTGAACAACATGACCGTAATGCCAACATAGTGAGACATTTGAACTATCCGAGACAACTATTGGGTCTTTCTCAATTCAACTCTGTTTGTGCATATGTTTCAAGCTATTATGAACTGAGTTTTATAATAGTTACTGTCCGAACTTCCTTGAAAAGTTCTTGTTTACTCTGTTGAATAAACACATTCACAATCTGATAGGGTTGGCATGCTGGCTCAGTGGTTAGCACTGCTGCCTCACTGCACGGGAAACCTGGGTTCAATTCCACCCTCGGGCAACTATCCTGTGTGGAGTTTGCACGTTCTCCCCGTGTCTGCATGGGTTTCCTCTGGGTGCTCCAGTTTTCTCCCACAGTCCAAAGATGTGCAAGTTAGGTGGATTGCCTATGCTGTTCAGGAAAGTGCAGACTAGGTGGGTTATGGTTTATGGGGGATGGGGGATGAATCTGGGTGGGATGCTTTGAGGGCTGGTGTGGACTTGTTGGGCCAAAGGGCCTGTTTCCACACTGTAGGGATTCTGATAACCTGTTAATCGGTTAGTCCAATTATCTTGGTAAAATGTAAATATTTTAGACAATCACAGTAATTGTGTTTTAAATGGTCAATTCATAAGCCCCACAGCAGGATGTGTAGGATCCAAGGACATTCTGCACCAGGGAGAGGTTGAGCCCCACAGCAGGGCGGGTCAGACCCAAGGAGAGTCCGCACCAGGGATGTGCTGAGATCCACTGGAGAACGCCGAGGTGGAAAAGTTGCATGTGAAGAGAGGCATCAGACCATGGTGCTCGTATCTAAGGACAGAGGCTTTACTGGGAAGGCCGTGAGGATGATGCTGACTGGAATGGATTAGACTGCAAACTGCCTGCATATGCAGAGAGGGACGACAATGGGTGGGATGACCCACTGCTCTTAAAACTGAGAAGGCCTCTCCTATGGTGCTGTTGTGGATCAAACCTGAAACTTTGCTAGACAGTCGGGGAGAAAAAAAGACACTGCTTTTTGTCATTTATATAAATGATTTGGATGTGAACGTAGGAGTTATGTTAAGTTTGCAGATGACACCAAAATTGGTGTTGTAGTGGACAGCAAAGAAGGTTACGTCAGAGTACAAAGGGACATAGATCAGATGGAGAGCAGAGGCAATGACTGGCAGCTAGAGTTTAATTTAGATAAGTGCTGCATTTTGGAAAGGCAAATCAGGACAGGACTTGTGTACTTAGTGGTAAGGTCATGGGGAGTGTTGCCAAACAAACATGCAGGCTCATAGTTTCTTGAAAATGAAGTCACAGGTAGATAGGATAGTGTAGGTGGCGTTTAGTACACTTGCCTTTATTGGTCAGTGTATTGAGTATTGGAGTTGGGAGGTCATGTTGTGGCTGTACAGGACATTGGTTAGGCCACTTTTGGAATACTGTGTTCAGTTCTGGTCTCTCTGCTACAAGAAAGATGTTGTAAAACTTGAAAGGGTTCAGAAGAGATTTACAAGAGAACACCAGGGTTGGAGGATTTGAGCTACAGGGAGAGGATGAGTAGGCAAGGGCGATTTTCCATGGAACATTGCAGGCTAAGGGGTGATTTTCTAGAAGTTTATAAAATCATGAGGCACATGGATGGGGTGAATAGCTAAGGTCTTTTTCTCAGGGTAGGAGACTCCAAAACTAGAGGTCATAGGTTTATGGCAAGAGGGGAAAGATTTAAAAAGGGACCCAAGGAGCAACTTTTCACGCAGAGGGTGGTGCATGTATGGAATGAGCTGCCAGAGGAAGTGGTAGAGGCTGGTACGATTACAATGTTTAACAGGCATTTGGATGGGTACATGAATAGGAAGGTTTTAGAGGGACATGGGCCAAGACCTGGTAAATGGGACTAGATTAATTTATGATATCTGCTTGGCATGGACAAGTTGGACCGAAGGGCCTGTTCCCATCCTGTACTGCTCTGTGAATCTATGACAATTGGCAGAAATCAACATTTACCCCTACAGAACAACAAACATTGTCGAATGAACACCCAGCCTTAAAAAGATTTGATAATAGACCTTATTGGGAGAAAATGGATGAATTAGTAAAGGAACCGATGATGGATATATCCTCAGTCAGGCCAAGATGTCCAAAAGTAGCAGCCGTAGGGGTAGGGGGTGTTGGGGTGGTGGTTGGGGACACAGGAAGATTTATTGATACTCTGTTAGGGGGCTAGCAGTGTACGATGTTAATACACATAGAAGCATCTATATTCGCATCTATATCAATTACCAATATGGATTTACCCTCACCACCTCCACCACTAAATTTAGAGGAGTTGGAGAAGAAACCAAGGAAGCTAGATGATGTGAACCCCCCCCCACCAACCCCCACCCCCGATGCAGATTGGGAACGTAACAAAATATATTCAGATGTGGGTGTGAGAAAAATGAGGAAGAGACCATTCTGGGACTCGACCTTTTAGAACACCGAGGAGCAACTACTGATGTAGAGATGCAAACTATAACATGGGACCCTTCGGCCAGGCACAGGAAGAAAAGGAGAGCTTACATCTCCAGAGTAGTTACATTGCAGTTGGACCAGTCAGGGAACGTGGGGAGTTATAGCTAGGGCCAATTAGTGGTGTGGGTGACTCAAACAGGAATGTAGGTTATTATCTGTAAACGCTGTAGAGATCGAGGCCCTCTCACACTACACAAACAGTATCCCAACAAAGCTGGGGCTGAAGACATGGTAATTGTGACAGTAAAAGATTTAGAGAAGCAGGAAATAGTCAGACTGACAGTATCCCAAACTAATTCACAGAAGCCAGATGGCTCATCCAGCTTAGTATTGATTATACCTCCCTAAACAAATCTGCCACTCAAGAGTATCCCAACAGTCGCAAATCCCACTACTACGTTCAATGGATTGAAATCACAACAGGATGTTTTCTCAGTCTTCAATTGTGAATGGGTTCTGGTCTATATGTGTGGTCCTGGAATTCCAGAATAAGCTGGCATTTACTGTCTGAGGAAAACAGTACGTGTGGACCTGGTTACCTCAGGGATTCCACAATAGTCCAGCTATATTCCGCCGATGTATGGCTGATGGAGTTAGCCAAATTGATCTGACCAAGACCTCATCACTTCAGTCGGTGAGAAAGAACATATATGGATATTAAACACCGTATTTAGTCAGGTCAGCTAGGTGGAGCTTAGAATTAACCCACAGAAAGGGGAAGTTGGGAAGACAGGGGGTAACATATCAGGGAGTTCAAATCAGGAAGGCAGAGAGGACAGTCCCAGTGGAATGAAAGGACATGATTTTAAAACTACCCGCTTGCACACCACGAAGGGGAAGGCAAACTTTAGGATCGTTTAATTATCGTAGAAATTTTGTGGAGAATTATTCAGAATTTGCAGAACCGTTACAAGCCCAGTTAAGAGGCAGGGGAAAAGAGTCCAGGGAAAGACAAGAGTGGGATCCTCAGATTGAGGAAGCCTTTGCCGAGTTAAACCAAGCCTTGGCATCTGCCCCAGCATTGGGACTATCAGATGGGTCAAAGCCTTTTCATGTTTTCTGCGATAATGAGAATGGATATGATACAGCAGCAGTGTGCCAAAGGCATGGCGATAGTGTGAGACTGGTAGTGTATTATTTTGCTTAGAGAGGAACAGTGGTGACTTTACCGGTGGGCACAGGCCTTTGATTGTGCCACATGGGCGGTCAATCTGTCTGAACCCAAAACCCTGATGAGACAAGTCATCCTATACACACCCAATAGTCTGGTGACTCAGTTACACTCAGGAAAATTAGGGCAGTATCAGACAACTGTAGACCCAAATGGGAATCTATGTTACTCCTTGCTGATAAACATGAATAAGTGGTCAGGGATAGTTTAGTAAACACGGCAGGACAGATGGCAAATGAAGGAGATGAACAGGAGAATGTGCGAGAAGTTGATGATGGAGTGACCGGTGCGATTGCTGAGTAACCATTAGAAGGAGACAGAGTGTTGGAGCTATTTGTAGATGTATCAAGGAAATACTCTGAGGGAACACCCTGTTTGGGCAGTGGTAGATGTAGAGGGAAATTTGATAGCAGGACAGCAGAGTCCTGGGAAGTACTCAGCCCTAATAGCAAAGTTAAAAGCTCTGACAGAAACACTGAAATCAACATATTTCAGGGCCAGGCTCTCTATACACAGACAGTTGATATGCCTTTGGTATTGTTCATGACCATATTGTTGAGCTGGGTTCTTTGAGGGTACATCACCTTGCCTGGGGGTCCCATATAGCACGAAGAACAGGTTAAAGAGTTGGTCGAAGTAGCTAACTTTCCTTGTGACCCAGCAGTAATTAAGATTAATGCTCATAGCAAAGTAGCAACACAGCAACAATGGGGCAGCGAGTTTGCAGGTAAGGCAGCTAAAATGCTTACTGAAACAGTGCAGACATTTAAGGAAGTGGCAGTGGCAGTAGCTACAGAAACAAGAGAGACAAGTTTAAGGACACTCCAAGAAGCAGCCCCACAACAGGAAAAACATCAATGGGATAAGGGTAGGGCAATGAGAGGGCAAGACAGAGTCTAGAAGATGCAGGATCAGGCATTGGCACCACACTGTATAAGACAAACATTATTAAAAACATATCATAGTCTGGCCCATATCAGGTGGGACAAAATGCAATATGAGATGACCCACTGCTGGTGGTGACCTGGAATAGAGAGCAATATAGTAAAATGTTGTCAAAGATGTGTAGTCTGTGCACAGTGCGAGCCAGGGAAATCAATCAAGATAAAATGGAGTCACCAGCCAAGACCCAGAGGACCACGGGAACAATTGCAGATGGATTTTATGGGACCCCTACCCCAATCTCAGAAAAATAAATACTGATTGATCTTAATAGATAGAAACAGAGAAAATAGGTGCAGGAGTAGGCCATTTGGCCCTTTGAGCCTGCACCACCACTCAATATGATCACGGCTGATCATGCAATCTCAATATCCCGTTCCCGCCCTCTTCCCCATACCCTTTGCTCCCTTTAACCACAAGGGCCACATCCAGCTCCCTCGTGAATATATCTACTTAACTGGCCCCAGCAGCTTCCTGTGGGAGAGAATTCCACAGGTTCAGAACTGACTGAAGAAATTCTTCCTCATCTCAGTTGAATGGCTTACCCCTTATTCTTCGACTGTGACTCCCAGTTTTGGACTTCTCAAAGGCAGGAACATTCTTCTCACATTCAGCTGCCCATTTCCATCACGATTTTATGTTTCTATGACAGCCCTGTCATTCTTCTAAATTCCAGTGAGTACAAGTCCAGTTGATCCAGTCTTTTCTTAGATCATAGATTATAGAATCCCTACAATGGGGAAGCAGGTCATTCAGCCCATCAAGTCTAAATCACTCCTCCAAAGAACATCCCAGCCTACCCTGTTGCCTGCATTTCCCATGGTCAATCCACCTAATCTGCAGATCTTTGGACTGTGGGAGGAAACAGGAGCACCTGGAGGAAAAACATGCAAACACAGAATGTACAAACTCCACACAAACAGTTGCCAGAGGCTGGAATTGAACCCAGGTCCCTAGTGCTTTGGAGCAGCAGTGCTAACCACTGAGCCACCGTACCATCATTCTTAGATCATAGACGATCGAATCCCTTCAGTGTGGCAGTCCACATGACTTTCTGAAGTGTATCCCATTCAGACCCAAGTCCCATCCCTTCCCTGTAACCCTGCATTTCCCATGGCTCACCTACCTACCCTGCATATCCCTGGGCACTATAGGTAATTTATTGTGGCCAATCCACCTCAGCTTTACTCAGTGGGTGGAAGCATTCCCCTGCAGATTCTGATCTAAGGACACAGTTTACAGGGAAAGTAATTAAACAGGTATGTGCCCTGTTAAGTATGGAACAGAAATTCCATCTTCTGTACCATCCCCAAAGTTCAGGTGTGGTAGAACAAATGAACTGGACCCTGAAAGAGACAGGGCAGATTACTCCCTGCCATTTTAATGAAAATGAGGTCAACCCCAACAAAGGGGAGGGGCTGACTCCCTTTGAGTTGGTGACCAGATTGGATATGCAGCTGCCAGAGGACATGTTACTGGGAAGAGCGGAGATGTGCAATGGTGAGGATAGGGTTAAACAATTTGTAAAAGAACTGGCAAAGCAGCTGCATGAGCTGATAGGGGAAGTTGCAGACAGACAGAGAATCAGAGACTAGGAAGGGGAGCACAGAAACGTCCGAGCCAACATTCCTAACCCAGGAGATCAGGTCAGAGGGAAAATATTACCACAACTTGTGGGACCATGACTACAATAGGTTAATTACTACAGATTATACATGCACTGTAGTGAATATTCAGCACCAGACAATGGCCTTCGAAAGCATCAGAGCCAGAGGAAGGGAAATCTGATTGAATGTATGACATTGTAATTGGAAAATTAAATTGTGAATTGCAAACAGGACTTGACCCTGGGAATAGTGGCAGTGGAAGTTTGTATGATGGCGGGATGGAATGGGAAGGAATGATGCCAGCTATGACATCCCTGACTGTCCAGCCATGCAGAGTTGATTCAAGAAGGAAAAATGGTCAATTAATATAGACCCCAAGAATTATTACATACAACCAAGCCTGAAAGGGATTTAGGGCAAAGGCCAGTGAAGTTTGTGTGTGGAGAAAGGGGATTGGCAATATGCTTCACGTGCCTAAAGTACTGTATGTTACCCCCAAGCTGTATACCCATGTATCATTATGGACTTAGTGTAGGTATGAACCTGAAAGGGGGAATATTGAAATTAGTAAATGGTTTAAGCAGGCTGTATTTACATAGGGTGTCAGGATTCTCCAGAGTTGGTGTGTGTTGCCAATGTTACCATCATGTGTGAAAATGTGACCATGACCCCAAGCTCAGACAGCATAACTGACACCTGAACTGAAATGTCGTGAAGGCCAGCAGGATCTCCAGGGTGGGTTAGTCATGGAAGATACAGGAGAAAGTGTGACTCTTGTGCCAGGATATAAGCATGTGCAGGCAGGTTTTGATCTGACAGAAATACGAGTGCCTGCGTAGTGTTCTACTATCACAAAACAATTGTTTGCCTACCTCTTAGGATTACAGTTGGGTAGCAGGGAGTTTAGGTCAGAGAAAGGCCTCCAGATGAAAAAGGAGGGGATTATTGGAAATGGCAGGAGCATGTTAAACCTTGGGAATAGCTACAGCAAATACAGATAGAGTTACAACAGATGAGTAGGTTCAGAGTTCTGCAAATGATGCTTGGAATTGTAGACCGTGGTTATTAAGATCAAGTCAACTAGGCAGAAAGGTCTCCCAGGTTATATTAGACCAATTTGCTAATTGTCGGACTGGCTAACACATCTAAGGAAAAACATATAGCAGAGACGTGTACAACCTGTGCCAGCTGGCCATTGACAATGATCAGTACTAATCTGGTGAAACTGGATACGCACCAAGTCCCCAGTTGGGTGAAGCAATTGAGAGTATCGGTACGGGAAAAACGCCCCTTGGATTCCTGCGGAGTTTAACCCTTGCTAGCAGAGTACTAGCGACTGAGAATACTGCTGAGGAGGGACGTTATATAGGGGTAGTGTTACACATCCCCAAAACATGGGGACAATCATATGTACTCTCTAAAAAAGTTCCACAACACTGGGAGATATCGTGAAGTGACATGGATAACACTAAAAGTTCCTGCCACTCACATGATTATCATGAATACAACCCAAAAGGCAATTGACTTGGTGTCACCAAGGAGGGGAGCATTGATCATGTCTAGATGAGATGACCAGACGAAGTCTTATAGATTGTGGTTTTGTAACTATGATAACTGTACACTCTCTATATTGCCAGTAATCAACCGATTCTTCTTGCAGTACGTCCTGGTCTGATCAATGTATTATGTAGCTAAGGCAGCCAATTACCATAAGGGATCAAAGTGCAACTTGAATAGACATAATGTTGCTATAAGTACCAGACCCAGAACATTATTATTAATGGACAGACCCTGCCGAAGCCAGTAAAGCAAGCGGGGATTAATCTCACCATCCAACAAACTGATGCAGATTGAGAACTATTGCAGTTCATGGGCAATGGCATTACCACCAATTCGAAATGTGACTGCATACTGGGTGAAGATTGTGGGAGGAGGCGAAGAAGTTATTCAATGGTCCGAACATACAAAGGAGATGAAAACTCATGGATCAAGTGGACAGCGAATTAAAACAACCAAGCTGGATAAATCAGATTAGGGCATGGGGACTGAATACCCAAATACATTTCCCCCGGATCCAGATCATATCCCATTTACAAGCAGGAATACAATGTGTTGTTCTGATTGTGTTAATAATACCAGTGTGTAAGAACAAATGATGTATCAAAGAGCTACAACACAGAAATATGGGAACTGAAGGATCCCCATTAGCTACGACAGCAGAGATAGCAAGTATATGCCGTAACTTAAATAGGCCTGCTCGGCATTTAAGCCAAGGGCCTAGTGGAACAGGGTGGGGTGGGGAGGGAGTTGTTTTAGTGGCCCATGACTAAAGTTGACGCTGTTCGGGGCTTTTAGCTGACATAAGGTAACCAGAAGGAATTTCAAGATGCACATCGCAGATTATTACAGGCAGACTTGTGCTTTCCATACAGAGATACTTGATAAAATTCTCTAAGAATAAACATGAGGAAATTTAATCAGATTTCTTTGAACAGGCAGTTCCACAAAAATGAATACTTTAACAAGGGACATTTTTGAAATGCCAGACTAAGCCATGGTACCAAGTTTATTATTTAGTAAAATGTAAAAGAGTCGAAAGTATTCCAAACTTTTTAGATAATTGTTAATTAGAAATGCAAACAACAAACTCATATCAAAGAGTTAGCTGAATTCCTTGAGTAGATGTTTGGAGGCACTGAAAAGAGGCCCATTTCATTACAGGAGAAGATAAAGCAATAAATGGTATAAACAGAACTTCTAAAAAAGCACCACAGCCAGGAGGGGGCAGAATATGGTTGTAAAAATGCGTTAATAAGGACTGCAGAGAGATGAACAATTGAAGATTAAGTGCAGATGTAGACAATTTGAACAAGTCCTTACATCTGAATATCAAGGGAAGAGCGACACAGACAGATTACAAAATGCAGAGTGAAGATGTGATTATGCCCCCTAACCTTTTGAAGAATGTAAGCAAGTTTCTTTCAATGACTTGGTAAAGTTGTAAAATTATTGAGTTTCATCCATGGGATGCAAATAAATTCCGTCTTACTAAGTAAAGAAAATTAGTAATGGAAAGTATTTAGAGAAGAGATGGTAAAGATTTATCCAAGAATTAAACTCTTGTGGCACGGTGGCTCAGTGGTTAGCACTGTTGCCTCACAGAGTCAGGGACCTGGGTTCTAATTCCACCCTCGGGTAACTGTGTGGAGTTTGCACATCTCCCTGTGTCTGTGTGGGTTTCCTCTGGGCGCTCCAGTTTCCTCCCACAGTTCAAAGATGTGCAGGTTAGGTGGATTAGTCATGCTAAATTGCTCGTAGTGTTCAGGAGTGTGTAGCTTAGGTGGGTTATAGGGGGATGGGTCTGGGTGGGATGCTCCAAGGGTCGGTGAGAACTTGTTGGGCTGAAGGGCCTGTTTCCACACCGCGGGGATTCTATGATTCTATGAAAACCCACTTGCAGCATACAAGTGGCATAGGTTGTAATTGGAACTGCAAGTCAGAGAGACTGTATCAGAGATAAAAGGTACTGCAGATGCTGGAGAATCCGAGATAACAAGCATGGGGCTGGATGAACACAGCAGGTCAAGCAGCATCATAGGAGCAGGAAAACTTGACGTTTCGGGCCTAAACCCTTCTGATGAAGGG